>JAYGXS010000004.1:9193222-9227913 GCA_036362985.1 Ligula intestinalis | reverse complement strand
CAGCCTTCGAAAGTGTAAACAATCATTTTGTAGTTCGGACAGGAGCCCCATAGGAGAAGAGATGTGGAGAATTTCAAACTTGTTCAGCCGGAAATAACACCGCCCGCCAATTCTCCACGTACCGTCCACGTCGGCTCTGTTAATTCACCTACACTCAGCTCATGCAAAGGACATAACTAGTCGCTAGTGGAAATAGTTTGTATCTGCTCGTGACACTAGCACCACGTCCCCTACTTCCCTGTTTATTGTCTACCCTCTAGTAAACAAATCTTACGCCCATATGTCTTCATAGCGCCGCCCGCCGTTCTCAAGTTAATCCCCCTATCTTATTCTCTCACACTATCTCTCAATCTCTCTTTCACTTTCACTCTGTCTTTTTCCCTCCTCTCTCTCTATCGCCATAACAGCGTCTTCCAATAACTCACATCGCGTACTTTCGGTTATCGAGACGCTCGAAACCCCTTAGTACCGCGTTGTAATGTAGGAAGGTATCATTTTGGCCAGTGACGCCAAAGGACACCTGCCAAATAACGTGCTTGCTTCAGGCTCAAGTAATATTGCTTATTTAAATCGTCAGTGTTAGGCAGCTCCCAGTTCTCTCGCTTCCACACTAAACTCTTCGATGTAAGTGGTTTTATTCGAGCCCATTCAACCTGGACTTGATTCAACGATTGTTGTGCACTGGCTCCCTGACACCAAGACAAGTCACGCTTCTGAGCAGACTGGAGGGTGTTCCCAAAATCTGGAGGTGGACTTAGGACGGTCTTGCTCATGTCCCAGGGGGTACCAATATAACGATCGCGTCTAACAAGTGACCTGATCGGTGCGGCATTCTTGGCCTCCCTTTTATGCAAAGAGGATGAACGCGTAATAGCCAGTGCACGTGCATTCTCTAGCGAGTGAGTCTCGGTCGTTGCCAAAGTGTCCAAGAACTCGGAGTCGTACAACGGTTTAATGTGCTCCGTCCCATCACTCGCCCTGTTGGCAAGACAATGATTGACAGCGTGCTGCAATATTCTGTCACATGCATATTCAAGCGATGTTTCTACGGCAAACGGTCTTCCTGCATTATTCAGGCGCTGATCCTTTACCCAAAGAGCTTTCCCGATAGCAGTTTCCATGGGTGTGCCGATCTCACAATCGGTGAGCCCGTCCTTGCTTAGTCCGTTCAAGTGTGACCACGCAGATGTCAATTTCGTGGGGAATTGTTCCACGCACAATGCTGAGTCTTCAACTGCTAAAGCCTTTTCAATTTCAACTGGCTCAAGATCAGCCAATACACCAGTGGGAACATGGGATGAAAGTTGAGAACCCGTAACAGTCGGTAGAGGTAAGTCCTCACGAAGGGCAAAATCATAACTGCCGTCCAAATCGGCGGAGTAATCGTGACCCGAACGCAACTTAGTGTCAGCAATGCACACGTGCGCAGAATGAGCCGAAGTCAAAGAAATACTAGGTAGCTCACTAGAAACGAATGCAGGGGAAGGCGACGAAAACATGGGAGCATGAAAAACAATCTCGGGAACATCGCCAACAAACTCTAGCGATCCTGATTTGCCTATGTTCACATGATACAGTGGACCCTTTTCCTGAAATTCATCCATTTTGCCAATGTCCCCATACTCGAAACCGAAATCCCCGTCCGAAGTCGGGTCTGCATGCAAGTCATTACCTGCAGACGACAGTTCCCCGTCACCTGACCCATATAAATTCGCGTCTACCGGAGGCATCTCCACATTCGCACGTAGGCCCTTCATTCTGGCGCTCACGGGATTTGTTTTACTCTTGGCATCAAGGATCAAAAGTTCTAGGTCCGCTTCATGTTCATCTAACTCCACTTCGCGTTTATCTAGATCAGTTTCCTGTCTATGTATCGCCACTAAGCGCCTATGTAGCTCCACATCCCACTGCGGGCCCTTAGCATTTAATCTAGTGAATTCCGCTTTGAGCTCGAAATAAATAGTAAAAAGTTCGTTCGCTTCGCGTCTACCTATCTCTATTCTGCATCTATCAGATTTCGCTTGAAGCTGAGCAATTCTTAAGGCCTTTAAGGTTTTCTTATTCTTAAAACTAAAAAGGCTACAAGAGCTTGACTTACCAGAGCCACCGTGGAGGTTCGAGGACTTGGCTGCTCCTTGACCAAATTTGATTGTTCCCTCTTCCTTGGGCATTTTTTCCAACTGTGTTGTTCCCTTGGTTCGCCAATCCGACCAACGCTGCAGATCTTGAGTACGGCCGATCTGGCCAACGTACTCTGTATCCTGTTCAGCACTATCGATCCGGCAATTCCGCATCTGTGTTTAAGCACCGTCAAATACTTTCAATCCTGACGAATGCGAGACTCCTGCTTGTCCGGCTTGTCCGGTCAGATACTCGTATCGATGTTGAGTACTGGTTTGTCAGACCAAATACCCAGGTAGCACGGCCAATCCGTGTTAAGTACTGATGATCTGTCAGTTCTGCACCTGCGTTTAAGTACCGTTGAGTACTGTCAATCCAGCCAGGTGCGCGATTCCTTGTTCAGCACGATCGATCCAGCAGTTTCGCAGCTGTGTTTAAGTACTGTCAAGTACTTTAAATCCAGACAAATGCGAGACACATGTTGAACACTGGCTTGTCAGGCCAATTATTCGTATCGAGGTTGAGTACTGGTTTGTCAGACGAAATACCCAGGTAGCACGGCCAATCCGTGTTAAGTACTGTTTCTTCCTTTGCTTTCTTCGACCGTATCCAGTAGTCACGCGTACGCCAAACCAGTGATAACAACTATCAAGGTGGTACGGTACTATTAACAGAAAATAGTACAAAATAAATACACAAACCGTAACAATGGATATTCCACGTCAAGAGCAAGGGGAATCCGTCAAAGGGGTATGTGTCCGGTTTTATAGGATCCCAGAAGTCGGTTTCTGGGGCTCCCATTGGTCTGAATGCACTAGTCCAAGGGTGGGGAGGGTGGACAGACGCGAACAGAGACAATGCTTTGTCGGCAAAGGGAGGGGGGAACGGATGGGAACAGAGACAATGTTTTGTTGGCAAAAGGGGCGATGCAAGCACTTGACAGACAGTTGTGGTGGGGTGACTTGACGAGTGGGTCTCGGATCAGCCGCGGGCACTGGGTCAAAAGGGGGGAACAGACGTCTGGGTCGACACCACCGTCAAGCTGGTCGTAATGTGAGTGTCAACAAAGGGCCGTGACCGGGGGAGGGCAGTATTCAGTCATGTGCATTAGAGTGAGTCATGGGCGGCCAGCACTCCGGGGGGAAGGAGGACAGCCTTCGAAAGTGTAAACAATCATTTTGTAGTTCGGACAGGAGCCACATAGGAGAAGAGATGTGGAGAATTTCAAACTTGTTCAGCCGGAAATAACATCGTACCTTTATGTAATTTCATTCACTTAGTACAGTCTGGTACTTTTGTGTTTAAATCTCATTAGCCGGTTTGACTGATAGCCGACGATGAGTCATCTGAGCATTTTTGCATTCTTTTCCTGCAAATTACAAATTCTAGAACTGCTTTCTCTTAAAAATTGTTAAAGGACATACCCAAAGACATATTTCCTCGCCGTTTAGTTTGACTAGGTTACTTGACTAAGTGTGCCGTGCTTTATCGTCCGCCATGTCAGTTGGTAAAAAGCAACTTGTTACACCAAATGTATTTCGCACATGCATCATGGACGTTTTAGAACGCAGAACCAGAATCGAACTAGCTGGAAACGTTGCCATATAGTGGGAATTTTTTCTTGTACTTCAAGGCTTCGTTACTCATCTTGAGTTGAATAAACATTCAAACCATTGAATACCTGACAGCCTTCTTGAAGACGCTACGATACTGAGACTGTTCAAATAAATATTATCCAGAGAGAAAAGCATTCAGACTAAGATCTACAAGTTCGTGTCGCTACTACTATCATGGCTCCATATGATAATCGTGCAAACCTAAGGAGATGAGTAGCTTCGATTGTCTTCAACAAGGGAGACTACAGACATTTGAAAAGTAAAGGCATATAGTTTTCACTAGCTGGCAGTTACCCAGCCGTTAAGTCATTGGCATGCCCTTCGTGTGCTCTTTGATTGTTTTTCTAGCACAAGGGACGTTTTAAGATGGTCTAACATGGAAACGCCTTCTAGTTAGAAGCAAGGGGTGTATAAATATCTAAGGGTAATGATGCTGTATCAGTGTCATTCAATCTAAAATAGTGTACGCACAACTCGGAACTGTTCCCTATGCGCTAGTTGGGTGTCATTATCGTGCTCTGCAGAGGCATAGTCTTGGCATCTTGACTAGAGCACTCATAAATGGCAGCCGGCCAGCTCAAGCAATTGATGTATTGATTTTGCGTGGGTGTACAAAGCCATGCGCGGTAACTTCCAAATCTGTTTCAGTGTTCATCTATTGACTTGCCTTTTCGCCTTTTTGTTGCTGCTGGTATTTCGGAGGATGAACTCCAACACGAAGTTGAAGGCTCGAAATAATGAACGAATTATTTTTTTAGCGTTCCATCAGCGCAATAGCTATAGTTAAAATAAATTCTATCAAATGTTCTATATTCGTTCTGGCGCTTGGAGAGATAATCCCCAGTTACCTATGTCACCGATAGGGTCAATTTGACCCAATGGTGAATAATTCGGCAGCTTCGGTGCGATTTGAACCAATGTCAGCAAGAAGATTGCTAAAGTACCGCCAACGTTCTAGCCAACTGAGCTAGAAACCCCCCCCCCTCCACCGGGATTTCCACCTTTTATTTGCTCCAAAAAATAAACTGACATCTCATTTGAGACCCAGAATTCAATCAATTATCGATTTGTATATCAATTATTGTGATTAATCACCTTAATTACGAATTTTAAATTCAACAAATGACCCGTGTCCAAGGTTTGGGAAACCACTTATGATCGTATATATCAATGCGATCCGGGTATGCTTTCATTCTAGCCTGTGTAAATGCAAGGACGGGTTAGACACGAGTCGTGTTTCACTTGCGTGACTCTTCACCGGCATTGAATTATCTCATGCATTTCCATGACATCTATGGGTCGAATTGCACTTCCAACAAGCAACTAGTCCCCACGATCTGTATGCCCTGATACCATCTGAGAAGATAAGAAGTGAGGCACCAGATGGAAGGAATCGTGTATTCTGTACAGAAGTAGTGAAGAATAGGTAGACGAAGTTGACTGTCGAAGAAGCGTTCATCTACTCCCAAGAGGGGTGGCATTTGAAGTGTCTGAGCGTGACAATCATCACAGTGGTCAGAGCGGTCTTTGCTTGAATCAGCCTTAAAGTTAATTGGCCAGACCGGTAGAAGCAGTCGTGCTAGGTGCGTGCTAAGTGGCAGCCATACGAGGCAAGCGTTCGCACGGGTTGGGGCTGTTGCAGAGGCAGGCACAGAACTGCAATTTTATGAGCGCATGTGTCGCATGAAATGAGAGGTGGAGGGTGCTACAGGGTGACAACAAATGCGATTGGTCGCTGCTGTATCGTCTTCCATGTATGGCGAAGTATGTCAAATCGGTGCCATTTTCGGCGTAGTCACACGGCTGCTTCGATTTGAAAATTCCCTTCGATAGCCATCTCGTAGAACTTGGTCACGTCGGTAAGGGAATCTCGTGTTATTTTTTTCTTCCAGGTTCCAGCTGTGGGATTTGAGTCGTTTTTGGGGAGTGGTTGCACACAGTTTTGTTTGTGAGCTACCAGATAGTTGCTGTGAAGACGCAGAACCTGTGTGGTGTTCATCCCCATAATGTAAACCGTTTTCTAAACTTGGCTTTTGGTTTTTCGCCAGACTAGCACATCTATGAAAGACAGTTACTGCTCACTTTGATCTTCCCCAAGAAATTTACATCTTAGAAGTTTGAGTTGAGCAGGCTATAGGAACTTTAAATCAGGTTCGTATTGACGACGTAACGGAGTCATAAGATGGACGGCTGTTTTTGCAGGCATTCATCTCTAGCTTTGTTATGAACAGTTTTGCCAATAAGAAGGAGATCTAAATTACAATTTCCTTGATATGTTCATTAGTTTCTCCGACCAAGGTGAAGTACTTCTAGAGGAATTATAACAGCATCATGAAATGCTCGTTTTTAAGTGGTGATTGAGCTTCAGCATATGCAGTCTCAAGCTTATTGCACTATCATTCGTGCGGCCAATTCGGCGATATAACTGTGTATTACGACGTACTGTCATAAGAAAGGAAAATTTAGTTGCTTTGTACTCTTAAGGTTAACATGGTGTATACATTAATAAAGTAGGATAGAAACTAAATAGTTGGCCCTTCATGCGAAGTGAGTACTGACGGTCTTGTGACTAACACCAATTCCTCGTGACCATTTTAATGGGACATGCCTCTTGAATAATATTGGTGAATAAAATCTGGTTACTAAAAACAATTAGTAGTAACCGCAACAAAGAATAACATTGATGTGGTTAATGTTGCAGTTTTCACCATCCACTCATGTTAACTTATTTGAGGTCGCTGTTAAGTCAACAAATGCAGTGTTACGAAGCTACTTAATGTCTGGCATTTGGCCTACAGGAGAGGGACACGTTTGCTGGCATGAGAGCTTTGTCAGTCTAATGTTTGTTATAGGGTAATTCTACTCCGATCTCTTTCAGGATGTGCCCATCCTCTATCATTGTCTTCAGTAGCGAGCTAATGGGAACCCCAATTGTATATGTCACTCGCCAACTATTAGAAACAATAATATTATTATTTTACCGACAACAAAGACCAACATCACGAAGCTTTTCGGCCTATGTGGGCCTCATCAGATGATGGTAGGTCAACTCTTGTGTAGCAGCGGAAATTGCTGCCACCCTCGAGTTTCGAACTCGCGTCTCTCCGGCCAGAGGCGAACGCTCTAAAGATTGAGCCACGGGTCCGCCGTGTTGCCGGTTTTTGATCGGGACTATATATGTTATAGCGAGGTAATTGGAATCCCAATTGTATATGTTACTCGCCAACTATTAGTAACAGTGTTATTATTTTACCGACAACACGGACCAACATCACGAAGCTTTTCGGCCTGTGTGGGCATGGCAGCAATTTCCGCTGCTACACTAGAGTTGACATGCCATCACCTGACGAGGCCCCCATAGACCGAAAAGCTTCTTGATGTTGGTCTTTGTTGTCGGTAAAATAATAATAATAACAGTCTAATGTTAACTATTCTCATGCGAATTCATCCTCAGTGGCAGAATCAAATGACCTTGGTGAGGGAGGATCCGAAGCGTCAGGCTACTTAGGCTCTTATTATAGCGGTCGTGTCTCCCCTTTCAATTACGCTTCCTCCTACTCGCGCGTTTGGGAATTTTGCTTGCATGTGCCTAGTACAATAGTTATCCAGATTGTTCCACGGGGTTTCCGCAATCCAAAATGTATCTTCGGAATATTATCTGTTCCTTTTGCTTACAGCTTTGCATGATAGTTGGCAATGGTACTAAAAATTGAAGCTGATCCAGAATAATAGCTTAAAATACCTAAATACACATATTAGAGTGTAGGCTCCCGGTCGTTTCTTCATAACATTCTTATCGAGCGTTCTTTGTCCAAACATGGCAATCAGAGAGGTTCTAATACCGGAAGCGAACGTACAGTACGCGCCATAATTCGTGCAAATTGCTGAAATATGCGAAATATTGATACCCTTTTGGCAATCGGCATTGACTCGGGTTGTGATACTGGTTTTCTTTAAATGTTATACTTAAAGAAAGGGTATCTTTTGTTTTTAAAACGTTTCCTAATTGCCAAATAATTTTGAAACCTGCTGACTGCTACACTCGAATTCAAGATATACAAACTGCGCACTGTGTACATCCTGCTAAAGGAAAAGTTCGTTTTCGCCTAGAGTTTGAGGATGAAGTCACATAATTCTCATAAAATATGGCAATAGATATGGGGCATGCGTTATACAGTATAGGCAGCCTTAAAAGAATGACGGATACGATGCATTATGAATGAACACCTCACTATCGTAAAAAAACTCGGCAACAGTAGCTTATGTAGGCCCACTCATTAATCCCCACTACCTGCATGTTTTCCTATGAAAACGGTGGTTATAGGTTTTGTGGGTGGGGAATTAGGACACGCACTGGAATATACTTTAATAAATGCTAAACGCATTTTTTATTTTACTGTATTTAGTAGTGTTGTTGATTTATATCTGTAGATTTTCCCTAATCTGTATTATTGTTTAACTTATTGCGGAAGAACCCGAGTAGCAAATTGCAGGTTTCTTGAGTTTCCCGAAAAATTGAAATAGTGGTTAGGGGTCACCTACTTCAGTATAGGCACTGTGCACTGTGTACATCCTGTTAAAGGAAAAGTTCGTTTTCGCCTAGAGTTTGAGGAAGAAGTCATATAATTCTCATAAAATATGGCAATATATATGGGGCATGCTTGATACAGTATAGGCAGCCTTAAAAGAATGACGGATACGATGTATTATGAATGAACACCTCACTATCGTAAAAAAAACTCAGCAACAGTTGCTTACGTAGGCCCAAACATTAATGTTTACTACCTGCATGTTTTCCTACAAAAACAGTAGTTATGGGATTTTATGGGTTAAGAATAAGATACGCAGTGGAATGTATGTTAATAATGGCTTAATGCATTTTATTTTAGTGTATTTAGAATTGCTGTTGAATATATCTGTAGATTTTCCGAATTTGTTATTGTATTAACGTATTGCCGAAAAAACCGATTATCTAACTACAGGTTTCTTGAAATTCCCAAAAAATAGAAATGGTGGTTAGGAAAACGTCTACTTCAACTTATCTGAGATCAAACTTAACGTTCTGGAGTTAGATAAGTATAGTCCGCTGTGCGAAGCGCCGCGCACACCTTCAGTTTGCATGCGGAACAACTTACTCCCAGCAGCCGCAAAAAGCAACTTCGACTACATTTTTTGCACTTCTAAAAATTTCCCTCGGTGCCTACCGTATTTAAATCCCCCCGCCCACTCCCGAAACTCTATAACAACAGTTTTTGCAGGACAAAATGCTTGAACTAAGTGTATATGAGTAGGCCTACATAAGCTTTTTTGCCAAAAACTGATTATTATAATTTTTCCTAAAATCGAACTTCACTTTTTCCTCAGATATAAAATTTAAAGAAGGCGTAATTTGCTACCAAACAAGTGCAATAAATAATAGTTTTGTGCATGTTTTCCATAAATACGTTTGAAGATATAAAGGTAGTTAAAATCAATGACGGATTTAGCGACTTTATTGATCCACGTTACCACAGGTTGTCCGCGAGTAACCTAAACATCGCCCAAACCGCGAAGGGCCTATATCGTATGAAAGAGGCAACAATGAGCAAATTCTGAACACGAAACAAGTAGGATATACATAACGACTGCATTACGAGGGAGCGATTGCAGCCTAATTTGTTCCGGAATAGACTCAAAGTTTCACTTCTTGACTAGTAGTTGGTTGTGACGTCTATGAAGCACGTTTGATAACTTGTGGGAGGAGAAGCTATTTATCGCAAGTTCTCTGTTAATAAGTCAAGTCCTTATTCAACCAACTGGCAATGAGGCTGGAGGCAGAACTTGGCGTACCGCGAAACTTCCGTTGAACTCGTCCGCTACACATGCGCGGTTTTCCCCTGCATTCGGCGTAGCCACACAGCTATGGAACTGGGGCCACGAGACCCTAGACGGTTTGCAGTAAATATTTGTTCTGAAAGAGTGGTTGGAGAAGCAGGCGCTACTGTAATTAAGATATACCTTAAATACCTTTTCTCATTCTTGGGCTAGTACACATATGCTTCGCCGAATTAACTTGACCTTAAAAATGATCCAAACCGCGAGAGGACCACACCGGCTGACCTCTCCTGTGCCCTATGGTATTCTGACATTGGGGAGAGGAGTCGGAGATTTCACTTTAGCTTGTGTGGTAACTGAATCCTAGGGCGCTACCACGAATTATCACTTTCATTGTCACAGCATTCTGGACTATACTAAAGCTGCCACATTCGAAAGTATAATCACCCGCCGACAGTTCTCTCCTGGAAAGTTGCTGCAATAGTCTCTTCTCAGTGTGGCCATGTGAGTGCTTCGTAATTCCAGGCCCTCTTATTGCGGTCCGAAGTGTAAAACATGCTTGAACGCGAAATTTAACTGTCTTCATGCTTATCTCCATCCGGATAGACTTGGAACGTGAGACATTCACAAATGCGTATTCTGGATCATGTTCTTTTGCCGTTTCAGGACTCTGAAAACGTTACTGTGAAAGTAATGAACAAGGTTTTTCGGAGGAGGATGAACTGAAGAAATATGTCAACAGTGTTCCTGGAGGTACTGCTCTTCATTAACTTGTGGAATATTTGTCACCTAGTGGCATTTTGTGTTTGTGTGCGAGTTTTTCGGCTGAATTATGCCAACTCGGCTGCAGGACACGGAAGTAGTAAGCTTCTGTTGGTAACGCGGTTGGTGTTTGCTTAAAATAAGTTAAAAAGTAAATATTCTCGCGCCATTACCCTTAAATCAACCCTAACCTACGAACTCATCCTCCTGGCCTGTCCGCTTCCTGTGCCTTCTCAACTCGGCTTCCCCAGCAGCTCATATTTGTTTTAGTTCGACAACCTACCTACCTAATTCTTTTAAGTAACCAGCATATCGCATGTTATAAACAGGTGGCCGCGGCACTTCTCCCACCAAGCATTTGCGACAGCACTTTTAAGGAATACTCGTATTGTTAGTCCTTAGTACACCACTCGTGAATATTATTACCCATCGTAGGATATATTTGCCTAATTATCACGACAAAGAATAATCAATCATGGTTTGAAAAAAGTTTGTAATTGCATCTAGGCTGGCAGCTCTTCAAATGAAAAAACTCAAGAGTTTCTACTGTTTTTTCGGGACTACAAATGCTCATACGTGTCATTTGCATCAATACCTTCAGACAAAATGAAGTCTTATGAGACACACTGAACGTAGCCACCTGCATTCGGCGCAATGACACAGCTATCGAACTGGGGCCACGAGACCCTAGACGGTTTGCAGTAAATATTTGTTCTGACAGAGTGGTTGGAGAAGCAGGCGCTACTGTAATTAAGATATACCTTAAATACCTTTTCTCATTCTTGGGCTAGTACACATATGCTTCGCCGAATTAACTTGACCTTAAAAATGATCCAAACCGCGAGAGGACCACACCGGCTGACCTCTCCTGTGCCCTATGGTATTCTGACATTGGGGAGAGGAGTCGGAGAGTTCACTTTAGCTTGTGTGGTAATTGAATCCTCGGACGCTACCACGAATTATCACTTTCATTGTCACAGCATTCCGGACTATACTAAAGCTGCCACATTCGAAAGTATAAACACCCACCGACAGTTCTCTCCTGGAAAGTTGCTGCAATCGTTTCCTCTCAGTGTTAAACTATCACTGCTGCGGGATTCAGACGTGTAAATTATGCCCGAACGCTAAATTTAACTGCCTTCATGCTGATCTCCATCCACGTAGACTAAGGATGTGAGGCATGCATATTCTAATTCATGTTCTTTTGCCCTTTCATGACTGCGAAAGCGTTACCGTGAAATGTATGAACAAGGCTTTTTGCAGGAGAAAGATGTCAACGGTGTTCAGGGAGGTACTACACCTCCTTTGCTTGTGGAATATTTGCCAGCTAATGACTTTTTGTTTTTGTGTGGGCGTTTGCCGGCTGAATTATGCCTACTTGGCTGCGGGACACGGAAATAGTAAGCCTCTGTTAGAACGTGAGTATATTTTTACCTTGCGCCGACTTATTATCGTATATTTTGTATCCTGATGATATTTGCATGCTATGTCTAAAAGCACGTCTTTCGTTTATTGAGTAGTCCAATGTCAATTAGTTCGGCCAAGCATTTTAAAGTCTGAAAGCAGGGACCTCAAGAAAAGAAATAGGAAGGAAAGACGTTCGTTGGGGGACAAAGAAAAATTATTCAGTGAATGTTTTCGTTAGACTTGAGAAGATGCACGTTGCACAGTGTGTAATGACTGGGGATTATTTCGGAACTATCCGCTTTGAGAACAGATAACTTACAGTAGTTAGCAAACTCATGCAATCCTACGATTTTTACGAGTAACTCCCTTTTACTCAATCGCAGCCCAAGCTATGGCCCCCAAAGTCTTATGGAAACACCAGCTTTTTTAAAAAAGTGGAAAATTCCGAAAAAATCGAAAAAATGGAAATCGGGCGTACTAGGTAAACTTAAGTTTTACATGTAGAGGAAGCCTGTTTTTGCAAAATCACTGTGTAAATAAAGCAGCACCAGTAAAATTACGTTGGAAAATAATCGTTTTGTCAAGTTTTTTTAATAAATATGCTTCCATATTACGTGCAATATAGTGTATGGCTGTTACCGAAGACGCTAAATTTCGAGTATGTATTCTTACGCGTTTTCACGAGAACTGCTAGTTGTTTCTTTCGTTTATGCATCGCTTGGCTTATGTTGGACTAAATCAACCACGTTTTCGCTTGATATGCCCCATTGGGAGATCACAGGAGTAATTTATTGCTTAAGCTCACTTGCGGACATGCCGGTCAGTAACAAATAAATTTAAATAGAATTGTCGGGAACAATTTTAATCGTAAAATTGTTTGTACACTAAGAGTTATTGCCTTCCGCCATATTTTTTTTGTAATGATTTCGATATTTCTATTACGGAGAGGTTCAGATCTTCCATGAAACTCTAATAAAGACTGTACGATTTTCACTGCCTTTAGTCAATTTACCATAAATAGAGTATATTATATGTCCTTACCAAAACCTTCAAAATAAGCTATATCTTGAAGGCTTTTACATAAATAACCAGATTTCAAACATTTTTTTCTTATGCAGTTGTCTTTGTGTGTCATAGTTTCAAAACCACTCAAGCATGGGAACTCATTGCCGAGGAAAATGAACGTCCACTAAAAAATCGCGAATGAATATGTTCAAGATTGATTTAGAAAAATTTAAAAAAGTGAACTCTTGAAAAAAAGCCTTCTTTATATATTTTGGCGTCGGATGTCTGCGTACTGATAAAGTCTAGATCAGAATGGGATATTTTGGCCAGTGGATTGATTTCCTTTACAATTAGGATTCTTCTGTTATTAATGAAAGATATATTTGTTTGACCTAAAACGGAACATTTTTCAGCATCTATGGTTACTTCTAGACTAAGTTCTACAATAACAAATACAACGTAGATTGGAAATAATATCAATGGCGATTTTTGAAAAAACTGTTTTTTAATGGCCCGTGACAACTGTGTAAAATGTTTGCGATGTTAACTGCCTCCAAGTTCATATCGATTGTACAATTAATTCGGTTGCTATATACTAATAAAATTCTCAAACACATTCCTTGCTTGTAACCCTTAAAATTTAAAAATTTAAATTTAATATGGAATAATGCAAAGAACAACTTCAAACGTTATTACTCATGTTTATGGCACGAAACTTGGCAGATTTGCAAAATATAGATTTTAAAACTTATTTTGCTCTTCTTTTCTCAAAAGTAATGCGCTATCTCCTTATTACACTTGCCCCAATTTCATGGATGCAAAACAAGATTTTTCCGTTTTGAGAACAGATATAACTAAAAAGTTTCTACCCTTCATGAGTGTTCTTTTATAGTGCAACATGCACTAACAAGAAGTTCTTTTCCGCAGCATTTAATAGCATAGGAAATTTCTCGGTTATCAACAAACGCTGGATTTCGCCTCTATTTTCTCCTAGTTTTCTGATCTGAACGTAATTAAATTATCGGAAACAACATCTAGCGATCCAATTTAACCAACTGAATTGAGTAAACAACCTCAAGTGTGAGTTTAATCCTCCAATCCCCAACCTTGCATCAGATATGCAATTTTCTGTACGTTCTTCTGATAATCGGTCTGAAATTCTCACTACTCCGTAGCGGAAATAAAAAACCCAGACAAGACCCTACAGTAAACTCAAATGTTCAAAATGTGAAGCTACAGTTCATTTTTTCATGCTAGGTGACTCGGAAAGTTTTTTACCGAAATGTTTTTTTTGAATCAGTAATATTTGATTTTCTTTGCAAGAAACAACTCCATTTTTTAAGCGCTTAAGGCGTGCTTTTATTGTAGCTTGTTAATTAAATCGAGAAGTTTAGTTTCTTGTGTAAAATTGAGAGCTTTGAATTTTTAAAGATCTAAACTGTTGCAGGTGCACGATCAATGTAACTTACAATGGACAGAATAAAGTTATGACGCTTGCAAGCTTAGCACAACGACTACTGTCAAATGGGTAGCTGTTGACCTTTGTCTCTTCATTTTCACCCTAGGTGCATAACGTTCACCTGCTTAGTTGATGACTACTCAAAATATCGGTGTCATAGTTATTATGAGGCACTGCTAACTAGTCAACCCAAGTGAATGTCAATATTCCCGATGAAAACTGGCGAGACAAAGAGCGCGTGGCTCAGTGGTAAGAGCATTATAGTTCTTATGAAATGGTTGCAGGTTTGAGTCTCTTTTGATACACCACTTGGGGTAGGGGATGACTGAATGAGGACGGCTATAATGCCCGAAATAGTTACTTCAGTCTCCCTCATCTTTGCAGGGCATGTTCTCCGGCCGTCCCGTCGTTTGCAACACAAAACCCCATCGCAAAGCAGTTCCAACCTGATCAGATACTACATCTCCGAAGGCGTAATTAAAATAAGCGCAGGTTGCAATGGTGCATTACTGCGGGGTTCCACACTTTTAGTTTTGTAGCGAATTCAATTTAAACATTTTATCCCGAAGGTGGACTATACAGAAATTGGAGAAGAAGCATTTTTATTCTTCTCCAGTATTAGGCACCGTCAAGTGAACTTTGCTTATTATAATTTTGGTGCTGCTACACAGAAACGTTACCGAATAGCCCGCAGGCTGAGAATAACTGTAGATCCGTTAATTCCTAGGGTCCATGTTCATAAACGAATCTCTTTCTCGCACGAATTATGCAACACCAGCATGGAGGGTAACAAAGCTGCTTGCGTCAAAACTGTGTGACTGTCAATTCACGTGCTTCGTTCACTTTAAAAAAACCAAAACGACAGAGGCTTGGTTTAATCCAAGCTGACTCACGTCAAACTCGGGTACACTGTCAGTAAAATCACATCAAACTTGTTTGCTTATTCGCGTGCAAGTTCAGCAGGGTAAACGCCGAAAAGTTAAAAATTGAAATTTTCTATGAAGTGATAATAACTATTGTACCCGAAGGGGTTTCAAATCCGTTTTGACCAAAAAACACCCTACCTGACCAGAAATTTTGCGAACTTATGCATCTAGTTACAATACTGGCAGCGCATGTAGTGGCTGTAACTCAGACAAGTTTTCTGCCACTGCAGGACACAGCTACGTAGGGTTCGGCTCATCAGTGGGTGCCTCAGAACTTCATCTGTGCATTCTGAAAGAAGTTTCAGCTTTCAACTTGTAGTTCTTTTAAGTTCGTCGGAAATTATTTTCGAAATTGGTGTCAATTAACATTGCCAACATCTATATGCAAATATCTATGCAGTAGTCGCCGGCTATTAAGCCCACCCCGGGCCCAGACCAAATCGGGCTTAATAAGCGGCGGACGCATTAACCGGAGAGTCCTAGTTCTTGATTAGCAAACGCAAGATAGGCACTATACATTACAAACGTACTGTAGTATGTGTAGAGCTTAGTTAGGTACAAGGAAAGAATGCTGTTTGTCTGTGTTTTCAAGACCTAGAGAGGCTAGCCAGACGACCTTGGTATGCTTTGGGGTCACGCCTGTCGGCATCGTATGGCGTGAGCCTGAAAGCGTTGTTCCCTTTGCGTGTGTGTCTTCAGCGCTGCGGCGTCTGCGGCTTTCTCGTGTTGGGGATTTGGCCTTTTCACCCCTCATGTCTGCTGCTGTCCCAAAAATGGTGTCGAAAAATTTAGCTTGAACAATGAAGACAAATCACATCCGGCAAATTGGGCTTTGTTATTGCGCTGTTAGCCTCAAACTTTCGTGGTCTACGGTCGGTAGTGTTGCGGTTAAGTGAGATCGCTATGTCAGTTGGCATGCCCATAAATTCCGGAAATACGAAGTTATTCTCGAGCTGCATCCCTCACCACGAGAAGGCACCCCCGGGGATTAATGGCCATCATTTTTAAGAAGTAGACAACTTTAAATACCTCGGGGCGAAGCTGCTACCGAATGGGTAGAGCAAGGATGACATTGTTTCCCGTATCGATGCTGCCGCTGGGTTTTCTCAATCTTTCAAAAGCTTCTATGCTTTCGACGTGATATCTGCATCGCCGCGAAGATTCATGTATACCGTGAATCCATCCGGTCAGTCCTTTCCGATGGATTTGAATGCTGGGCTATGCGCACGGAAGATAAGCGAAAACTTGAGGTCTTTGACCACCGGTGCCTGAGGCCGATCCTGCGAGTTAATTATAGCGACTTCAGCGGTTCTTACACGCTGTGATCGTATCACGAGGCTATTCAAGAAAGGCGACTAAGACGATTTGAACACGTTCTCTGTCGTCGGCCTCACAAACTAAGCTATGCTGTCCTCGACCCGACGCCGCAGCCCACCTGGAAGCTTCGAAGAGGAGGAGAACTCAATACTTGGCTCGACACCGTCCGTCAAGACATAGAACCAGTTATTGGACCTTCTGTCTTCGGTCTCCGTCGCCGCAGAAGAAACTGGGTGGAGCTTTCCAGATCCACTGCTGCCAATCATCATGTATGCAGAATTACCGTTCGTGACATCATTGCGGCCGACTAAATCAGGCACGATCACAACCTTAACAAGTATAAGTATAACGTTGGCTGTCCCCCAAGACATCGAATTAATTAGCAAGATTCTGGCTATTTGAACTGTAACTAGGGGAGAAGTCATCTGATGATGGTATCAAAAGTCTCAGATAAATTCAAATTTGCCCCGTAGTCTAAATGTTGCAACCTATTCTTGCAGTTCTTTCTCGCCTGCGTAGTTTCATTAAGAATTTTAATCGATGGATTTTACGGCTGATCCATCAATTGTGTTTGCTCGGGCGATTGACTGAGATTAGCCAAACCGTTGCTGAAGGACTTGGGAGGGTTTGGGCAAAATATGAATAGTACACTTTTTACTAACTATCTTTAATTTTGCAAGCATTGAGAAAGTGTCATTTTATGTGGGGACAAGATAGGAGGTACAAACGAAAAGGGAGTTAGAGGAAACATTAAGGTTTACACCATTGCCAGAATTAGCTGTAATACCTCTGCGGATGCTTCTTGGGAAAAGCCAATATTTTTTGAGAATGTTGGAGACTATTTTTGTGAGTGGTGCTAGTTTGTGCTCTCAGACATCGGAGGTGTTAGTTGCTATGAGACGGTCACTAATGTTAACGGGTGGCATGATGAGTGTCAGTGCCTGCTGATGATGCGCTCACACGTGTATATATCGATCGCTTGCGCGGCTGTCGCATTCGACTCAGTTCGAGGACATCTGGCAAAGCGCCCGTGCCTGAAACGTTGCGTCACGCCCAGCTCGCAAGCCTCTCGCGGTCCGTTGCTAATGGTAACGGGCGCCGCAACGCGCGTCAATGCACGCCAATGATGCACCCACACGTGCACGCATCGATTGCACGCAGCGCCGCCGCAGTCGACTCAGTAGGACGATATGCTGCCACGGCGCCCCTGACTGAGACGTAGCGTTAGGTCTCGAGGACGACTGATTGTATTTGGCTTAGTTCACAGGCCTTCACAGGCGGTCAATTCGAACTCTGATAAGACACGTGTAGACGGGGCACGCAGCAGCGTGGATTATTTTTCAGATAGTGCCTCTCCAAATAAGTGTAATTTAGGTTGAAACAGGTCAGCAGAACTCCCGAAAAGACTCTCACGTCGAAATATTAAGCAGAGATTGATTGCCGAGGATTTCTGTAGATAAGCGAAAAGGTGGAAGGCGTAAATGGCAGCAAATTTATCTTACTGTCCACGCCCATTTTTCTGCCGATTGCTAAATCCAAATTTAGGTGTAAGCTAGTGCTGAATTTGTACACCGCAGAGCTCGATAAGCACGTTTACGCTCAGCTAAGGAATTAAACTATAATCTGGTATTCATAGTTTTATTGTTAACTGAGCCTGTCAAATATGCTGTTTTCATTCGATGCATTCATCACATAACGAAGCGGTATTGACCACTAATGGGGGCACTATTTTCCAGTTTGACAAGACCATTTGGGTACGCATGCATTTCAAATAATAATGTGGTTTGATTACTAAGTGTCTAAAAAGGAGCAAAGTGGTATGTCAAGCTAACGTTGGGACACTAATGTATTTGGGGTAGGTCCAACACTTAAAAAGATAACATGCTTACTAAGACATTCAGAACTACTTATTCCAGTCCGTGACCCACATGAGGTAAAGTCGAATAAATCCAGCCATTGTTCTATCTTAACGTCTTCTTTTAATGTCACCAACGCCTACACCAAACGGACCATAAGCTGAAATTGGCTTACTCATTTTACTCCTAATTATTTGAATTTTGCGGCATTTTCAGATGAAGTGAGGACGGTGATGGAACCATCAGACTACAACAGAAATGCAGACCACCACGTTAATGTGACTGTATTGCTGCTTCTGAATATTGAGCCGAAAGTTCCTTAACACGACCGCTCAGCGGATTTTTGCAGTCTTCTTTCGTTCGTTAAAACCCCAAATAACCTGACAACTCCATTCATTTTTTTCCTTTAAATTAACACCTTGAAAGATAGCAAACGTGCCTGAAGCAGTTTTGTTCTCTACTTAGCTCAATTAGTAGAGTCAGAGCAAATTTTGTAAACATTCGTGAGCACACCGTCCTAACTAGATGCCTAGTTGGACATCGTCCAGTGACTGCGATCGGGGTTGCACTCACGTAGCCTTCTATCGTATCGGAAGTTGGAAGGTTCTAGTCAGCAAGATGTAGTGTTCCGAACAGTCTCGCAGAAGACGGATGCCGTTATCTTAAGAACTGCCGATACCATGTAAACATAACGCTCCCCCTCTAGTCAGTTCAGTAACTTATCCTTTCTATTATCACTATTACTGTCCAAACGCTAACACCCCCTCCCCTCACTAGCACAACCTATCGCCGCGGGTGTCACGTCACCGTAACCCTTCCACCCAATCCCCCCTTCCCTCCCCCGTCCGTTGTAACCTCTGTCTCCAAAACATCTAGTGTGACATTCCCAGCCATCACTTTTAATTTAGTCTGACGACGAACACGTGATACTTGTTCGAAAATTAACGAATACAACTCGATTTTCCGGACATCTCCTTTCTTTTCACTATTACTGTATTGACACATTATTTCAGTCAGGAAGTCTCGTTGGATCAATATAAAAAGAGTGTTTAATGCTGTTGACCGAGTACAGTTTTGTATTATGAGAAGTTGGGTCAGAGTTGACCCCGTTCTGTCGTTCAACGTCTATCCTTCCTACTTTAGCCGAAATAATCAAGTACATCGTTTGCACAAAATGATGCAAAAGAAGTGAATTCTGATCAGCGAACAGACCTCCTCGGTAAAGCAGGTTACCTTGAAGAAAAGGCTTGACAAATTTAAATTCGCAGCGGCAGAAAAGAACGATATTTTACCCCATCAGGCAATTTGTTAAGAAATTATATCTGAGAACGAGCTATTAAAGAAATTCAGACCCCTGGTAATGGAAATCAATATAATGTTAATATATCGAAGAGATTGGTTAGCTCTGTTTTTTAAATAGTAAATGCCAAAAGTCGACCAGAATATTAAGTGCTTGCCAGAAATAGTTGACATTGGACTAATCGACTTTTTGGAAGATTATCCGCTTTTGAGAACAGAGAACTTACGTTTTTCTGCTTATCGGTCTGCACTCTTCACTATTTAATAGCGGCAATAAAAAACCCAGACAAAACCTACCAATAAATTTAAATTTTTAAACTCTGAAGCTTAATCTCAATGTTTTCATGTTTTCCGAATTGTTTTTACAAAAAACCTTGCTTTTCGATTCAGTGATGTTTGACTTTCTTTGACAGAAACAACTCCATTTTGCAGGTCTTTAAGATTTACTTCGGTTGTAGCATGTTAACAACACTAAAATCTAGAAGTTGAAATTTTCCGTGTTAAATTGGAGGCTGAATTTCAAAGGTTTAAATCGTTACGATGTCCCGAGCAATGCAAGTTTAAACGAATATAACAACACTAAGACCCTTGCAAGTTATTCCAACGACACCTCTAAAATGGTTAGCTGTTGACCTTCTTCCCTTCATTTTCACCCTTGGTGCATAATGCCTGCCTCAGGAATGATGCCACTAAATTGTATACTTCTTCCTTCTCCCCCGCTTCAAATCCTTGCAAGTCAACCACCTGCTAAGCTACTGACTGCTCATAATATTGGTGTCATATTTATTATAGGGCACGGATTAAATATACCTGTCCAATGCAAACTAGTAAACCTAAATGAATGTTAATATTCCCGATCAAAACTGGCGAGACAACGATCGCGTGGCTCAACGGTTAGAGCGCTATACTTCTTATGAAATGGTTGCAGGTTCGAGACTCGGCTGGTACACCACATGGGGTAGGGGATGACTGACTGACGACGGCTATAGAATTTTTCATTTAAGTCTCCTTCACGTTGAAGTCGGATGCACTGTCACTAAAATCACGCCATAGTTGTTCGCCAATTTGCGTGCAAGTTTAGCACAGTGAAAGCGAACAAAATTAAAAGTGAGATGTTCTATGAAGTGATAATAATTATTTTACCCGAAGAGGTTTCAGATCCGTTTGACCTAAATAAACACCTAGCCTGGCCAGAGGTTGTGCAAACTCGTGTATTTATTTACAAAACTGGCAACGCGGGTAGTGACTGTGACCCAGACGAGTTTTTTGCTTATATTCTGCCTCTACAGGGCACTGCTACGTAGGAGGCAGGCATTTCCTTGGTAGCGCACAAACGTTCTTATTTATATTTACATGCCTACTCAATGAATTTCTGTTAGGGTTAGGCTTAGGGTAGCGGTCAGGATAAGGATAAATGTAAGTTTAGGGTAAGGAATAGTGTAAGGTTTATCGTAAGGGTAGGATAGTGATATCGTATGTAAGAAGGCCCAAGTTTTTGTCTCGCGGGAAGCTCGGGGGTAGACCTGTAAATATAGATAAAAACATTCGTGCGCTTGCAAGGAAACTCCTGCCCGAAATAAATTTCAACAGATATTTAGGAAAACTAAAAGTATGGTGTGAATTGATGACTTAGAAAGCAGCTGCCATGTATCCTCTCCCATCTGAATTCTTGATTATCCTCCACGTTCTTTTTTCAGCCATCCAACTACAGGGTGTCCCAGAAGTAACTCACCCTTTTAATTTGCTAATAAAACGAAAACTATTAACGCTAGGATATTGAAACATGTTTTATTTGAAAAACATCCTTTTTATGGCACAATAGGATACTTGGTATCCTATTTACGAACCAGCGTGAAATTTGCTTTTTGCTTCGTTGCAAACCCTTAATTTTCATCATGTCTCCATACAGCAAAGAAGAAAGAATAAGAATTTTGCAAATCTTTACATGGACAATAATAACAACAAAAGTGCATCGTGATTAGAGAAATTATTTCAGAACAACAACCAGTCCTTCGAAGAACACAGTTAAATCGCTGTATTGAAAATGTACGGACACTGGAAATGTTAATGATAAACAACGATCTGGAAGATTAAAATCAACTCGAATTGAAGCTGTAATCGAGCGAGTTTCTGCAAGTGCTACAGATAATCCTAAAGCCTCTATCAGAAAACATTCAACTCAATTATCCATTTCCCGATCGACAGTACACCGCATTGTTAAAAAAGACTTGAAGTAATATCCTTACAAAGTTAACTTAACCCAACAGTAATTGCCTAATAATTATCACAGTCGTGTTAATTATTGCCAATCTTTTATTCGTTTGTGTGAGGATGCCTCTTTCATCGAAACCATTATCTTCGCTGACCGGAGAGTTCTAGTTCTTGATTAGCAAATGAAAGATAGGCATTATACATTACATACGTACGGTAGTATGTGTAGAGCTTACTTATGTACAAGGAAAGAATGCTGTTTGTCTGTGTTTTCAAGACCTAGAGAGGTTAGCCAGACGACCTTGGTAGGCTTTGGGGTCACGCCTGTCGGCATCGTATGGCGTGAGCCTGAAAGCGTTGTTCCCTTTGCGTGTGTGTCTTCAGCGCTGCGGTTCGGGTGCGTTAGCTTTTTGCGTCTGCGGCTTTCTTGTGTTGGGGATTTGTACTTTTCACCCTTCATGTCTGCTGCTGTCCCAAAAAGGGTGTCGCAAAATTTAGCTTGAACAATGAAGACAAATCACATCCGGCAAATTGGGCTTTGTAGCCGACGACTGGGCTTATTAGCTGGCGGATTTTTTAATGTAAAATTCCGTCCCAAGCTGATGTGGGGTTTAATACGTTGCTGGGCTTATAAGCCGTGGGCTTAATAGCCTGCGACTTCTTTACTGACCTTTAACATACTGATTTACTTCAAGATCCAAATTCATTTCTGAATATATTTGAAAGAGCTACGATTATGGTGTGAAGTTTATGTCTAAGATACCACCTCAAGATTCGATACAGAAGTGCTTTCATTCTCCTCCTCCTCCTCCTCCTCCTCCTCCTCCTCCTCCTCCTTCCTTCCTGACAGCATACTTTAGATTCCATCAATTATCTTTCTCATCGTCCTGTAGCGTTTACTTGTCTTTCCCTATACCGTTTGCATATATCATCTCTCCTTCACACTCTCAACCATCCTCAACTTTTCTTCTTTTTCTCAGCAATGCATTTAGCGTGCACATGTTCATTATATGTGAAATTCCACCGCCAATTGGTGGGCTGTTTTAGTAATTCTCCTTGAAATTTGTCGATCTAGCTGTTTTTAAGTCTGTCTAGGTCAGGCCCTTTGTACCTGAAAACGGAACCAAAAATTATGTCTTGACAAAAAGCACGGTTCTAAAACGTGAGCATATTAGCAAAAAGTAAGTAGTGCACTTATACCGAATGTTTCCAAGTTTAAAACAAGTAAGATAGTGTCCATTTATGCGGGGCAAGATAAAGCCTTAAAACAAAAATAGGGTAATTTGGGTAAGCAAAAAGAGCGTATTTATCCGAATGAAGCAATTGACGAGAAAATGAACTGTATAGTGTTGATGAATGTTAAATATTTATGAGACGCTATAGCGTAACTACCACCCCCATCAACAGTGAGGGAGCGCATCTAGTGTTGCTGTCAAATGGATGGCTATGGGAAAACAAAAAGTTATCATCCGTCGATTGGTTTGTGTTTTTGTAAGAGACACAAACTTCGCAGTTCCTTAAAAAAATCCTCCTTGTTTGTTTCTGAATAGGAAATCTCTTGAGGAGCTCTTCAGAACCGCCTCCTTTCCGGATCCTCTTGGTGCCACTATATCGGCGATGAGGTCTAAATCTACAATTGCGATATTCTATAATTCAGTTATCCGCAACGACGGTAGATATGAGCTGATCCATCTTTACCGAAACAAATAAATAAGATTTTGAGTTCGGGCCCATCTTGGTTTGATTTAACAAGGGTGGCTTCCTGCGATTGACGATGAAAGTGTCCATGTACTCAGTACAAAATGTTGCGGCGAGTCTGCCGAAGGCACATAGGAACGAATCAGTTGTGATTTGCTAGACTAGCTCTAGTTGAACCGCATGGATGCTGAGGTATGTGAACCGGTAACAACACGTCTTTTACAACCACCGGGCTACCTTCACTTACAATAGTCCGTGATGAATGTAAATGCTGGATAATACGGCCTTAGCCTCTCAGCCGGCAAAGGTGCCATAAATTGTCATCAGGGTGATAAATGATAGCGCTGACATGCAGGAAAAGCAGAGAGGACTCGCTGGGTAAGAGTTTGATGGTGAATGACCAGCAGCTTTCTCGCAGTACATGCGATATAAGAGTGTGACCATTCAATCGGTGATCATGTTGTTCGAAATAGTGTTGCCGAAGTATGAGCGATTGCCTTGTCGCATACGGCAGCAGAGCGTATTGTAGTCGTCCTACTCCAATCAGGCCGGTGGTAGATTTCTCAGAGGACTATTAATCGTTTCCTGTGATCTGTATCCCGAAGACAAATATGTGCCCATTAAGGTTCAGCCTCAAACCATGGTCGCTGGACCGATTTTAATAAATCCCACTCGGCGCCTTCCAGGTCTTCAACGATGAGGTGTTTAGAAATCAGCTGTGGTTATTGCAAGGCTATGCCCTTTAGGAAGGTTTCTAATAGTCGCAGCATTGCAGCATGTCTTAGAGGTTTCCTGAAATTAATTTAGTCGCAAAATCCCGATAGCCAATCGTCCTCAATGAGAACCGTTCTAAATGCAACTTTGTTTTGCAATGAAAAGACAGCCAGTTTTTGATACGGTCCCTGGGGTCATTCGTCCTACGTCTTGTCCAGAAGGTTGGGACCCGTGAGCCACATAGCCGTTTTCAGCCCGTCATCGCGTACCCCTCTTGAGGCAACGCCCACTGCGATACTCTCAGAATTTTCGTTTCATCTGTCTGATACGTCTTATAAATCTACGATAGTAGAAAAACTGTTGGCTACACATATTTTAAGAAGTGATGTGGCGTTCCGTGTCAGATGTAATACGACTATCGAATCCATCGACAAGACCTTGGAAGAAACTGGTAGTGATACTTTCGTGTTCGTCTAGTTTAAGAGTTTAACGACCAGAATCGTAGCGATGAGCCCTAACTCTGGCTTATTTTGGACCTCGCGACGTTATTTACACAAAGGTATTAAGGATAGCACCGTTTTAGTCATTGCGCGAAAGTAAACAACGGTCTGATTCCCACTCTTTGAAGCGTACAGACAACAATAAATTTGGTACTTTAGCAAGCGGGATCAAGAAGCATTGATTTCGAATATTGCTAAGGCCCTGATATGTGTCTGGTCCAGATAAACCACTGTTCCACATAGTAATCATTGATTTCCTCATCCTATCCAAGGTTGGCTCGGCACAACTAGTGCAGTAACAGCTTTGCTAGCAGAAAAACAGGACCGACACACTTAAGTGAGTCGTACAGGATGAAGATGTAAGAAAACATCGCCTTTCCAGTGGCCGTAGTTTCAGTCTCCTCGATTGTGAAACTGCAGCTTTGTTCCACTCAATGCCTATTGGCCTGTCAACAGCGCCCGGTTCAACGTCAATGCACACACATCCACCACTTGTTTGACTCCGGGGTTGTCTAGGAGAGCCTTAGCCGAGTTACTGTACCATTTGTTAGGGTGGAAGCCGTATGTTAGCAAAGTATATTTCAAAGGCTAGAAAATAATAATGACAGCTTGGACAAAATCGCGACTGATCAAGCAGTTTTCAACATACGAGAGCCTCCGCAAATAATTGGAATTGCAGGCTTTGGAAGAGTTTATCGTCTACTTTTTCGTCAAATAAATACGCAGGTGCCGACACACAGGACCGAGGTTGCCCTGAACACATAAACAGTCATATAATAAACCCCAAGGCTGGGTTTTACCTCACCATCTGTCCACCTGCAAAATCCTAAACACCAACGTTGAGATCTTGTAGCTCTGATCTTGTGGACCGTTGCTTCCATGCCGACACCGCAACATATGGGAACTCGCGGAATCGAGTCAAGTCTCTACATAACCTGTAGACGAGGTCTGGCACCGGCAGTACTTTCTGATTGAGCGACGTACATCCATACTGACTACCACTGTCAGACACTGCCCCTCGCTCCTCTAGTTTCCTTGAATTTACTATCAAAGGAAGTGGTAGTTTTCCCGATACAGCAGTGTTTGTTGATACACAAACTTCTGCCTAGGCGCTCTTTACATACTCAAAAGTCATCTTCACGTACCCTTTTTATATTTTTAGTTTCTTGTTAGTCTGTTTTTCAAGACCCATAAATCAGTGTTTTTTTTCTAATGTTTAACATAATCAAACTCGAAGTTCCACATCTGTTCTAGTCTTCTCATGATGGAGTTATTCTCGATGAAAAGGTTGACATTTGAGTTATCAGTACGATCTTCTTCCCATATAAGCTTCATAAGTACTCTACAGAATGGCATGGGGGATATTCTATTAACTGTATCGAGTTAAAGTACCGAGTAAGCGAAAGGTACATTCACTCCAATGAGTGGTGGTATCTTCGCTCTTTTGAAAAAGGGCAGTGGGATGTCACGTGAATGTTTCTAACGTGCAGCGTTATGTTTAGCTAAGAGGAAGCGCTTAAGGTTGAGAAGGGGACTGGGGGACCAGGCCTTCTTCACTTCCAGTCGCTTCTGTCATTATATAACATATTGTTTGAACCCCACTCCTGTGTCTGAAATACAGTGGATACTAATGGAGGAAAATATACTAGTTACAAGCAGCATTTCAGAAGAAGAAGGTGCGATTCCTGAAAAATAAAGACCTTGTTCCAGTGATCACATCTTCTTCTTCTGAACAGTGGATACTGCTAACACTGCTCGGTCGCCACAAAAGCGATATCCGGTCTGGTGTCCGACTTCATTGACTGGATTCTCGGCAAGGCCCTGCATGAAGGGAACAGTGTTGAAATTAAAACCGGACGCCGGCTAACTGATTTTGAATAGGCTGATGTTATTGTGCTGTTAGCCTCAAACTTTCGTGGTCTACGGTCGGTAGTGTTGCGGTTAAGTGAGATCGCTATGTCAGTTGGCGTGCCCATAAATTCCGGAAATACGAAGTTATTCTCGAGCTGCATCCCTCACCAAGAGAAGGCACCCCCGGGGATTAATGGCCATCATTTTTAAGAAGTAGACAACTTTAAATACCTCGGGGCGAAGCTGCTACCGAATGGGTCGAGCAAGGATGACATTGTTTCCCGTATCGATGCTGCCGCTGGGTTTTCTCAATCTTTCAAAAGCTTCTATGCTTTCGACGTGATGTCTGCATCGCCGCGAAGATTCATGTATACCGTGAATCCATCCGGTCAGTCCTTTCCGATGGATTTGAATGCTGGGCTATGCGCACGGAAGATGAGCGAAAACTTGAGGTCTTTGTCCACTGATGCCTGAGGACGATCCTGCGAGTTAATTATAGCGACTTCAGCGGTTCTTACACGCTGTGATCGTATCACAAGGCTATTCAAGGAAGGCGACGCAGGCGATTTGAACGCGTTCTCTGTCGTCGGCCTCACGAACTAAGCTATGCTGTCCTCGACCCGACGCCGCAGCCCACCTGGAAGCTTCGAAGAGGAGGAGATCTTAATACTTGGCTCGACACCGTCCGTCAAGACATGGAAGCAGTTATTGGACCTTCTGTCTTTGGTCTCCGTCGCCGCAGAAGAAACTGGGTGGAGCTTTCCAGATCCACAGCCGCCAATCATCACGTATGGAGAAGTACCGTTCGTGACATCATTGCGGCCGACTAAATCAGGCATGATCACAACCGTTACAAGTATAAGTACAAGTAACGTTGGCTGTCCCCCAAGACATCGAATTAATTAGTAAGATTCTGGCTATTTGAACTGTAACTAGGGCAGAAGTCATCTGATGATGGTATCAAAAGTCTCAGATAAATTCAAATTTGCCCCGTAGTCTAAATGTTGCAACCTATTCTTGCAGTTCTTTCTCGCCTGCGTAGTTTCATTAAGAATTTTAATCGATGGATTTTACGGCTGATCCATCAATTGTGTTTGCTCGGGCGATTGACTGAGATTAGCCAAACCGTTGCTGAAGGACTTGGGAGGGTTTGGGCAAATATGAATAGTACACTTTTTACCAACTATCTTTAATTTTACAAGCATTGAGAAAGTGTCATTTTATGTGGGGACAAGATAGGAGGTACAAACGACAAGGGAGTTAGATGAAACATTAAGGTTTGCACCATTGCCAGAATTAGCTGTAATACCTCGTCGGATGCTTCTTAGGAAAAGCCAATATTTTTTGAGAATGTTGGAGACTATTTTTGTGAGTGGCGCTAGTTTGTGCTCCGACTCTCAGAATATCGGAGGTGTTAGTTGCTATGAGACGGTCTTTAATGTTAACGGGTGGCATGATGAGTGTTAATGCCTGCTGATCATGCGCTCACATGTGTATATATCGATCGCTTACGCAGCTGTCGCATTCGACTCAGTTCGAGGACATTCTGGCAAAGCGCCCGTGCCTGAAACGTTGCGTGACGCCCAGCTCGCAAGCCTCTCGCGGTCCGTTGCTAATGGTAACAAGCGCCGCAACGCGCGTCAATGCACGCCAATGATGCATCCACGCGTGCACGCATCGATTGCACGCAGTGCCGCCGCAGCCGACTCAGTAGGATGACATGCTGCCACGGCGCCCCTGACTGAGACGTAGCGTTAGGTCACGAGGGCGACTGATTGTATTTGGCATAGCTAACAGGCCTTCACGGGCGGTCAATTCGAACTCTGATAAGGCGCGTGTAGACGGGGCACGCAGCAGCGTAGATTATTTTTCAGATAGTGCCTCTCCAAATAAGTATAGTTTGGGTTGAAACAGGTCAGCAGAACTCCCGAAAAGACTCTCACGTCGAAATATTCAGCAGAGATTGACCGCCGAGGATTTCTGTAAATAAGCGAGAAGATGGAAAGCGTAAATGGCAGCAAATTTATCTTACTGTCCACGCCCATTTTTCTGCCGAGTGCTAAATCCAAATTGAGGTGTAAGCTAGTGCTGAATTTGTACACCGCAGAGATCGGTAAGCACGTTTACGCTCAGCTAAGGAATTTAACTATAATCTGGTATTCATATTGAGCCTGTCAAATATGCCTTTTTCATTCGATGCATTCATCACATAACGAAGCGGTATTCACCACTAATGGGGGCACGATTTTCCAGTTTGACAAGACTATTTGGGTGCGCATGCATTTCAAATAATAATGCTGTTTAATTACTAAGTGTCTTAGTAGGGAGAAAAAGTGGTATGTCAAGCTAACGTCGGGACACTCATGTATTTGGGGTAGGTCCAACACTTAAAAAGATAACATGCTTACTAAGACATTCAGAACTACCTGTTCAAGTCCTTTTGTCACTATTACTGTCCAAACGCTAACACGCCCTCCCCTCACTAGCACAACCTATCGCCGCGGGTGTCACGTCACCGTAACCCTTCCACCCAATCCCCCTTCCCTCCCCCGTTCGTTGTAACTTCTGCCTCCAAAACATCTAGTGTGACATTCCCAGCCATCACTTTTAATTTAGTCTGACGACGAACACGTGATACTTGTTCGAAAATTCACGAGTACAACTCGATTTTCCGAAGATATCCTTTCTTTTCACTATTGCTGCATTGGCACATTATTTCAGTCAGGTAGTCTCGTTGGATCAATATAAAATGAGTGCTTAATGCTGTTGAACGAGTACAGTTTTGTATTATGAGAAGTTTGCTCAGAGCTGACCCCGTTCTGTCGTTCAACGTCTATCCTTCCTACTTTCGCCGAAATAATCAAGTACATCATTTGCACAAAATGATGCAAAAGAAGTGAATTCTGATCTGCGAACAGACCTCCTCGGTAAAGCAGGTTACCTTGAAGAAAAGGCTTGACAAAATTTAAATTCGCAGCGGCAGAAAAGAACGATATTTTACACCATCAGGCAATCTGTTAAGAAATTATATCTGAGAACGAGCTATTAAAGAAATTCAGACCCCTGGTAATGGAATTCAATATAATGCTGATATATCGAAGAGATTGGTTAGCTCTGTTTTTTTTAAGTAGTAAATGCCAAAAGTCGACCAGAATTTTAAGTGCTTGCCTGAAATAGTTGACATTGGACTTATCGACTTTTTGAAAGATTATTCGCTTTTGAGAACAGAGAACTTACGTTTTTCTGCTTATCGGTCTGCACTCCTCACTATTTAATAGCGGCAATAAACAACCCAGACAAAACCTTCCAATAAATTTAAATGTTCGAAATCTGAAGCTAAATGTCAATGTTTTCATGTTTTGCGAACTGTTTTTACCAAAACCTTGTTTTCCGAATCGGTGATATTTGATTTTCTTTGACAGAAACAACTCCATTTTGCAGGTCTTTAAGATGTACTTCGGTTGTAGCATGTTAACAACACTAAAATCTAGAAGTTGACATTTTCCGTGTTAAATTAGAGGCTGTGAATTTCAAAGGTTTAAATCGTTACAATTTCCCGAGCAATGCAAGTTTAAACGAATATAACAACACTAAGACCCTTGCAAGTTATTCCAATGACACCTCTAAAATGGTTAGCTGTTGACCTTGTTCCCTTCATTTTCACCCTTGGTGCATAATGCCTGCCTCAGGAATGATGCCACTAAATTGTATACTTCTTCCTTCTCTCCCTCTTCAAATCCTTGCAAGTCAACCACCTGCTAAGCTACTGACTGCTCATAATATTGGTGTCATATTTATTATTAGGCACAGATTAAATATACCTGTCCAATGCAAACTAGTGAACCTAAATGAATGTTAATATTCCCGATCAAAACTGGCGAGACAACGATCGCGTGGCTCAACGGTTAGAGTGCTATACTTCTTATGAAATGGTTGCAGGTTCGAGTCTCGGCTGGTACACCACATTGGGTAGGGGATGACTGACTGAGGACGGCTATAGAATTTTTCATTTAAGTCTCCTTCATCTTTACCGGCAATGCTCTCTGGTCTTCCCATCGTTTGCAACACATAAGTCCTTTGTAAAGCAGTTCCAACCGGATCAGATACGTCATCTTTGAAGGCGTAATTAAACTAAGCGAAGGTTACAATGGTGCATTAAAAGCGAGGTTCCACACTTTTAATTTTGAAGCGAATTCAATTTGAACATTTTATCCCGAAGGTGGATTATACAAAGTCTGGAGAAGAAGCATTTTATTTTTTCTCCAGTATTAGACACCGTCAAACGACCTATGCTGATTGAATTTTTGGTGCTACTACGCAGACACGTGACCAAATAGCACCCACGCAGAGAATAACTGTGGACCGTTAATTCATAGGGCCCGTGTTTATGAAAGAATCTCTTTCCAGCAGGAATCACGCAACACCATGATGGAGGGTAGCAAAGCTGCTTGCGTCAAAACTGTCGATTCACGTGCTTCGTTCACTTCAAAAAATACCAAAACGACAGAAGCTTGATTTCATCTAAGTTGACTCACGTTGAAGTCGGATACACTGTCACTAAAATCACGCCATAGTTGTTCGCCAATTTGCGTGCAAGTTTAGCACAGTGAAAGCGAAGGCAATGAAAAGTGGTATGCTCTATGAATCGATAATAATTATTTTACCCGAAGAGGTTTCGGATCCCCTTTGACCTAAAAAAAACACCTAGCCTGGCCAGAGGTTGTGCAAACTCGTGTATTTATTTACAATACTGGCAACGCGGGTAGTGACTGTAGCCCAGACAAGTTTTTGCTTATATTCTGCCTCTGCAGGACACTGCTACGTAGGAGGCAGGCGTTTCCTAGGTAGCACACAAAAGTTCTTATTTATATTTACATGCCTACTCAATGAATTTCTGTTAGGGTTAGGCTTAGGGTAGCGGTCAGGATAAGGATAAATGTAATTTTAGGGTAAGGAATAGTGTAAGGTTTATCGTAAGGGTAGGATAGTGATATCGTATGTAAGAAACCCCAAGTTTTTGTCTTGCGGAAAGCCCGGGAGTAGACCTGTAAATATCGATAAAAACATTCGTGCGCTTGCAAGAAAACTCCTGCCCGAAATAAATTTCAACAGATATTTATGAGAACTAAAATTATGGTGTGAATTGATGACTAAGAAAGCAGCTGCCATGTACCCTCTCCCATCTTTTTTTCAGCCATCCAACTACAGGGTGTCCCAGAAGTAACTCACCCTTTTGATTTGCTAATAAAACGAAAACTTTTAACACTAGGATGTTGAAACTTGTTTCATTTGAAAAAACAAACTTTTTATGGCACAAAAGGATACTTGGTATCCTATTTACGAACCAGCGCGACATTTGCTTTTTTGCTTCATTGCAAACCCTTTATTTTCATCAGCAAAGAAGGAAGAATAAAAAAATTTCAATTTTATACATGGACAATGTCAGCAACAAAAGTGCATCGTGATTACAGAAATTATTTCAGAACAACAACTAGTCCTTCGAAGAACACAGATAAATCGCTGCATCGAAAATGTACGGACACTGGAAATGTTAGTGATAAACAACGATCTGGAAGATTAAAATCAACTCGAACTGAAGCTGTAATCGAGCGAGTTTCTGCAAGTGCTACAGATAATCCTAAAGCCTCTATCAGAAAACTTTCAACTCAATTATCCATTTCCCGATCGACAGAACATCGCATTGTTAAAAAAGACTTGAAGTTATATCCTTACAAAATTAACTTAACCCAACAGTTATTGCCTAATGATTATCACGGTCGTGTTAATTATTGCAAATCTTTTATTTGTTTGTGTAAGGATGCCTCTTTTATCGAAACCATTATCTTCTCTGACGAAGCCCTTTTCCATTTTTCTGGCCATGTAAATAGACATAATTCTTGAATTCGGTGCGATGAGAATCCAAGAGAAATTCAGAAAAAAGCCACTGCATTCTCTTCATATGACGGTGTGGTGCGGAATAACTGCTTTCAATGTGATTGGCCCATACTTTTTTGAAAATAATGATGGCGCAACAGTAACAGTTAATGGTGAAAAATACCGAACTATGATTTGCGAATTTCTTTTTCCTGAAATTGAGAGGCGTTGCCTACGCAATACTTGATTTCAACAGGACGGAGCCACGGCCCATGCAGCAAGAAACACAATGACATTGTTAAATGAGTGCTTTCCAAATCATTTGATTTCATGATTTGGTAACATTCCTTGACCCCCTTGATCTCCAGATTTGACCCCAAATGATTGCTTCTTAAAAGGCTATCTAAAGTCAAGGGTTCATGTAAAATATCCAATAAAGCTGTAAGAACTTAAATACAACATTTGTTTTGAAATAAGACAATTATCGCCTGATACACTATGGAGCGTTATGTAAGTGACAAAGAAACGAACCTGAAGTTGTCAAAACAACCATGGACATCATTTAAAAGATATCATATTCAAAACCTAGTTGTAATAAAGCAAAAAAGGTTTTTCTTTCGAATAAAACTAGTTTCAATATGCTAGCGTTAATAGTTTTCGTTTTATTGGCAAATCAAAAGGGTCAGTTACTTCTGGGACACCTTGAACTTTTTACTCGTAAAACATAGTAAACCGCCAAATGATGGCGTTTAAGTTATTCTCCTAGAAATATGTCCCTCCAGGTTCTTAACTTGTGCATTCTGTTCACTTACGTTTGGCTTAGTGCCGGAAATGGGGAAGAGCATGCGGTCAACAGTTCGAGTTTTTTTTTAACATTAAGCAATCTGACATTCTTGAAGCTATGGGAGTGCACTGAATGCCGTGGCTTAAATGACTGCCAACTGACGTGCCAACGCGTGGTCAGGCCAGTGTTTGTGTGGGGTGGATGACTAGCTGGGGAACTGAGGGTCAGGCTGTACTGGCTACTTCTGAATGTGGCCTTTATTGCACTTCCCCTCAGTTGGGATCCGAGCTGCCCTCCAACATTGTTGTGGTTCTCTCCCTCAGCTTCGGTGTTCATCACTTGAAACAAACTCCTTATTTAGCACACTTTTGACCAAGCAAAAGACCAAATCAAAGCCAATAGTGACTGCAAAAGAAGGGACTTCGGTTAGGATGTTTCTTGCCTTCTGGGGTTTTTGACGGTGTCGAAGATGTGCTGAGAGGATCAACTTTTTAAATAAAGCCGATCTGCTGGAGTAAATTTCTGCGTTCCAAGCAGGCTCTGCCCACACGATAACCATGTTTTTTTAACCAACTTTTTTTTATCTGCAGACATGGCACCCGAACATAACGCCCATAATTCAATGTTCCCAAACACCCTTTTTCCCATCGAGTTGGAGCATACACCATCTTCCGCTTGTCACCAGCTGGGCTTTCACCAATGAAAACTAGCGGACGTCAGCTTAACCATTGGCTTGTGCTTACCGCCACTCAATTGGCTCCTGCTCTGCCTACTCGACCAATCAGAACCCTGGAGGTCAGCCGTGAATGCCAGTAGGCGGTTGCTGGCCTCATCATAGTCAACCGTTAGTGTAGTCACGACATTCTGTCGCTACTGCTCCGCTTGCTCGCTTCACATGGCTCTCTCACGAGCACAAGTGTTTGAGGATGAACTTCCACTGGCCCGTAGCTGCCCTCTCCTTAACGAAATTCGTCTTGCTGAGGAGATTAAGGAGCTTACAATCGAGGTTGTTGTCGCTTTTTACACTATTCGATGTTTTAGGTGAAGGACGGTGGACGGCTGTATGTTCACCGCATTATACTGGCTGCTCGCGTTCCCTCCTTGCGAGCAAAACTTGGCGGTCAACTCACAGAAGAGAATTCGGTCCTTCGGTGGCCGACAATTCCTCTTAGGTAACATTCCCGTTATTTCGTTTACTGCTTACGCGCACCTTCTAGCGCCGCCTCTGCATTTATGGATTATGTCTACACAGGGCGGGCGGAGATTACGGAGGCCAATGCTGAGTGCATGGTGGCCCTAGCAAGAATGATGGACCTCTCCAACCTAGAGAACTGGGTGGTCCAGTTTATGACCAGCCGGTAAATATTTGCGCATTTCCTTCCCTGTCTTACCGTCTGCTCTCAAAAGGCTCACTTTAGAAAATTTGGCAGCAACATGGGGCTTTGCGTGTTCCTTGCATATTGGATCGCTGATGGAT
>JAYGXS010000004.1:9147246-9185440 GCA_036362985.1 Ligula intestinalis | reverse complement strand
ATATCAAACTAATAGTCGTTTGTTAGAAAATATAAAAGTGGTGTACTAACACCCAAGTTCCGCACACGTACAAAATAGCTATAAATTGAACGAATAAGTTTGAATATTTTCAAAAGTTAAATGGATAACCTTACCAATTTCTTTTTATCAAAATAAACTTACTTGAGTCAAAATATTTTAAACCTATTGGCGTTATTTATGCACAGTTAATTGAAAATTGACCTTGAACTTTCGATAAATTTTCCACGATTTAGTGTGTTTTCAAACATTTTTTCATTAACATAGATGCTGTTCAATGTTTATATAAAAACCTGCAAAATAAGATATCGATTAAAAACATTTACCGAAACCAAAGAGCTTTCCATACAGGCCCTTATAAATATGTTCATGTGGGCCAAATTTAGGAATTCCACTAAACATATTTTACCTGAAAATAAATTATAAAGTTTGTCTGAATTTTTAAGAACTCACTCTCCTCGTTCCATCATATTTAATCATCTTCAGGCTCCGCTCTAATCTTGCAACTGCATAAATTGTCTGTACTCGCATCTGAGCGACTTCGAACTAAATTTTCCAGCTCTGAGAAGGCTATGTCTTAAACTTTTAAACATATAAGGTTTGTTTCTGTCGTAGTTAGTAATAAAGGAATAAGCTAACATTTATGCCTATTACCCTGAATTAAGCACACTAAAAAGCCGTTTTCCTTACTCAGGATGGAATGCACTCATAAGATAAAAATAACGTGACCTAATATATGTTAAATTACCAAGTTAAATTTTGACATTACTTTTGCATGAGTTATTACACGTGTTGAACGAAAGCTCAGTTAAGTGTACCTATTTTGTACGCGAAAAATTGGTGGTATGATGGGCGTTCCTGGCGAAATTCAAACGACAGGAAAACGGAGACCACCCATTGCTCAAGGCTTTTACCGATACGCAATAACTGGGATGCTAAATTTCCTTACGCCATGATGGCCTATCGGGGTACTGACCAACCTTCAATGGGCTGTTCCCCTTCCTTTCTCTTTTAGGGCAGAAACATTCGGTTACCCTCTTATTCCTTTCTTCCCTTCCTTAGACACAACGCTTATTCCCCGCTATCGCGGAAGCACAGCTTTGCCTTGGGCTTCCTTACATGTTGTTGTCCGCATTGATGTCTATGGAAACATTGACATTTTGCAACTGTACTTGACGTCGGTAGTCTTCGGACATATCATTTCTGTACTTCAACCGTAGATCATACGGGCAGTTCAAGTCACAACTTCTAATTAAGAACGCCAGTAGCCGTCGTAATTGAAATGGAGCGTTAGCAACGACTGCTTCAAAAATAGTAATCTCCCACTGACTATCATCTTGAAGCAGACCAGGCCTCGCGCAGGCTTCTCTGTAATTTGAACACAGAAAACCGTCCATCGTCCTAAGATCTTCAAACGATATTTGACCTTTAACTTCATGGAGTTACATTCGTAAGTAGAAGCATTCTTGTTGAGAGGGGTGAACAATGTATATTCTACCCATTTTCACATCATACTTGATGGCCGGATGTCCGTCAACTGGAATTCTTACCTTTCGTCAGGCCCATCTGTTTCGATTCCATGTGTAGCATACGGGGACCTGAATGTTCAAAAGAGTCTGGACAAACGAATCTTGCTGGCACAAGTTGAAGAAAACAGTCAAAGTTGTATCTTTGGGATTCTGAAGCTAATCCAATAGGAGTTTTTCCGTAAAGTAAATCCGTTTTCCATTTTCCAGGTGGACGCTTAAGTGTTCAATGGCCGGAAAACGGTTATTGATATCAAAACCAAAGACTCTCCAGAATGCTTCATTACCGCTGATGTATCTGCCCATTTCGTACTGGGTAGTCTCACCATTGTTGTTACGGCGGTTGAGGGAGTACATTGCGGCATCGGATCCTTTGTTGATGTACTTGCAGACGTACTTGATAGACATCGGCGAGTTGAAAAGTTCAGCATTGATGTGGGCATTGATTTGGGCATTGAATACTTTTGACAGTAAGAGACAATACGGCACAATCCAACGGTTATCAATTACCACACCACAGTTTCGCCTTTCATTGATAACTGCTTTGAATCCGCCAATCTCAGATTTTCGCCTTCTATAAAGAGGGTTACCATCCACATCGGTCTGAGTTGCATCTAGGAAACGGTTGGGATATCTCTTGGTACATTTCCCATCCTTCATGCAAAGGCTGTTGGGAGTTATCTGACCACATGGGCCATGCACCATTTGAGTTTTGATCGTTTCAAACAGGACAGGGTCAACGAATCGGTCCGGCAACTCTGTGCATATCAATTTGTCGACATTGGAAGAGTGCAATCTTTCCTTTAGTCAGACCAAAATGTGAGCATGGGGTAATCCTCTCTTTTGCCACTCTCCAGTGTACACGTGACACTGAACATCACCAAAAATTTTGAATTTTGTGATTATATTCATCATGGTTTTCAACCTAAGCTGGAATACCCGCGTGAACAAAATCATGGCAGTCCTGTGGCTTTTGACCGGGGAACAACTCATCAGTAATTTCAGGCCACGATGTGTTGCAGGTTAAAGTAATGAATAGATCCGAGCGACCAAAATGCCTAACATAAACAACGTGTCTTGAGTTTTCTCATGCATATAGCGAGGAGACCTAATGTGGCTTGACAGCTAGATGAAAGGTTGACCGCGACCAGCATCATTACCACCATCAGAAAGGATATTGTCTCTAAGGTGGATGAAGTTTTCCACGCGAAGTTCTTGCTGTTGTGTGCGGAAATAGCATTTTGTTTTTATTTTGGCAAACATATCAACAGCAAATTGAAAAAAACAACGTTTTGAATCGACAAAGCAGGTTGAAAGTTCGTTCTCGAATCATAAAGTGGTTAGAGTAGAAGGCTTGACAACTTACTGTTTTACGGGGTATACCGAAGTGGTAACCGTCTTCACCATTAACATGCATGCGAGGGTATTGTAAGGCCCCGTATGAACGGTGTGTCCCATATATCCTTTGCAGCCTTTTGTCTTTCCTTCTCAAGACTATATCCCTGTTGCCGTGCTGTGTTTCTCACATGATGACGGCCACCTCGTTGCATGTGGGAGCATTGCATTTTCGTTGGTCTTCTCCATGAGGACGTTTATCGGCATCTATGACAATATTGAAGTCAGTGGAAGCATGCATCTTTAGGGCGGACTTAAAACTCTTAACGTAGCTGGTGCGCATTTGATCTTCGGTTTCTTGGAGGTGTCGATATCGTTGACGCATGGCATTAGTCTCCAGGCGAAGCCGTCTTTCTGCTTGTGTTTCTTGCGAACGTCTATTAACATTGGCAAATCTGTTCTGTTTCTTCGTCTGAACTTGCGTTCTCGCGGCTTCTTTAATTCCTTCTCTACCTAATGAGGTAAAACCTACAAATAGGTTATTATTCTGAACAAAATAACATTGGGTAGAAAAGAAGTAAGTTTACAACGTTACCTTCAGTCAACAGCCCATCATCGTTTGTCGGGTTGTTTGTGTTCAGAACATTTCTGACGGTATCACTGTTTTCCATAATCATAGGCATACAGTTGACACTAATGTAATTTGGTTTAAAAGCCCTGGTCGTAATTTCGAGGGCAGAAATCGTAAGGTCGATGCGACGAAATCACCCCCCGCTAAAAGAGCTAGAAGTCCTCCGAGTTCAATAGACTCAAATTACATCAAAGAAAGCTTAACATACACGGAAATTTTTCAAACCTTTTCCATCATGCAGAAGGACATTGTGAGCCTGAAAAAGAAGATAGAGAATCTTAAGACACATCTGCATACTTTAACGCATGGAAAGATGTCGGAGACGACAGAAAGCCGAGAAAAGGCCGACGTAAAGAAAACCGTCAAGGTTTCCATGCTCCATCAACAAAATCCTTCAGAACCACTTGCGGAAATCGACATCGTCGAAGAGTCGAAAGTCAACGAATTGTAGATGGCCCGGGAATCGAACCCTGCACGTCAGACCAACAGGCGAACACCGGTACTGCTAGACTACGAGACTGCGTTAAGGCGCCTGAACATTTTACTACCTCAAGTACATACATGGTCAAGTTGTCGTCGATGAGGACCGCCGTGATAAAAATCCTACAGAAACATCTCTAACTGTCCGCGGGACTGATATTCTGCGCCCAATTTCAACCCATGAGAAACTTTCCGAATTTAAATCCCCGCTTATTATAGGCTCATTTTCCGGACCAAAAGTGCAGGATGTACCCAGCACCGCAACCGCTCATATAAATGAACTGTCTGGCCTCGCAAATCCTCATGGCCATAGCACCCAGGCCCTACTGGACTCAGCCGGACTATCCAACAAATTCCTCGAGACGCAGTTGACGTGGATAGTACACAGTGCATTATTCTACATGGGCCCCCTGAATCAACTAATGGTAGTACAAAGAGTAGAATCGACGAGGACACCAAGGCCTTAAGGGAGTGCTTAAAGGATGTAATTAGTGAGGAGGATTAATTTTTGATGCCGAAGCATTTCCGAATAAAAAGTAAGGACAACTCCGATTCTCAAGGGAGGAAACCCAGGCCGTTAAAAATCATTTTTAAGAGTAAGCTTCAGAGAGATCTCCTGCTGGAGCAAACAGCAGAAGGAATCCTCGACCACAAGAAGTTTTTTTTCCAACAGGAGTACACGGTAAAGGAGAGGGTGAAATGGGGGGCCTTAAAGGCGGACTTAGCCATCTTGAAAGAACAAGAAGAGAAGGGCCTGGAAATACGCAATGGGGTAATTGTCCGACGTCAAAGGTCCTTTCTGTGGTGGACGCCCGTCATCCTAACAAAAGTGACATGGCCGGACAATTAACCCAACGTGAAAACCTCCACAAAACCAAGTTTTATTATGGAAATGTGCAAAGCCTATTTAATAAACTTGACGAACTCCCAATACTCGTAGCCGAGCTACGTTCTGATGTAATTGCACTAACTGAAACGTGGCTAACCGAAGCTATACAAGACTCTGAAATTCGAATAGATGGTTATCAGGTGCTAAGAAGTGACCGAAAAATAAGAAGAGGTGGTGGTGTTGCCCTGTATATATGAAGTACAGTTGACTTTATCCTCACAGACGAATGTGTGAATGACAATGACCTGGAGACGGTGCAATGTCACTTATTGGTCCCCAAAGCTGAAAATGTGACTTTTACCGTTGTATTTAGGCCTCTAAAACAACCTGCGGAAAAAGATCAGCTGTTACTCACCCGACTTCGTGAGAAGTGTCGGAAACAAGACAGCATTATTGTAGGCGATTTGAATGCCCCGTATATTAACTGAGATCTGATAAGCAGTAAGGGCCCTAGACAAGGATTCTTTCAAATGCTATTAGACATGACACTTGACGAATTCCTGTTTCAACATGTACGAACCACGACTCGAATGCGTGAAGGTCAGTGATCTAGTTTTCTGGATCTACTTTTTACCAAAAGTGAGGAAAGTGTAGATGTAATAAATGAAGGTCCACCCCTAGGTTCCTCTGATCATATGACATTGATGTGGGAATCAACGCTGGTAGCTGTCCCCGAAAGAAACTCCAAGCCATTTAGAAATGTCTGGCGGGGAAACTTTGAGGCAATGAAGTTGACGATTGGGCCTACAAGGTGGACGGAATTATTCCGAGGGGCTATAAGTGATTGTTGGAATATCTTTGAATCAAGAATGAAAAACTTGATTGAATTGTACTGTCATCTCAAGAAATTTTTGACGGTCAGCAGCAACATATGGCTGACAAAAGCGGTAAAAAAGGAGATTCGTAAGAAGCACAAGCTGTGGAAGATATTTCAACAGACGAAGGATCAAAACAAGATCCAGGAGTGTAGACAACGATGCAATTTCTGCAAGAAAATCATCATGGCAATACGAGTCTCGTATGAACTACGACTCCTGGATGAGGCGCCGCAAAAACCCAAAGCCTTCTACTCCTACATCAGAAGTTCCATAAAGAACCCTGACCATCTTGCAACTTTAAATGAAAAAAACAACGAAACTGTGAGAAGTGGCCCTCAAAAAACCGAAATTTTTTCAGAATTCTTCCCAGGTGTCTATAACACGGAGCCACCTCTCCAGCCACGCCCTTTGTCACAAGCCGTCAGCAACTCGATTGTTAACACTGCATTATTTACACCGCAGACCGTTTTAGCAGAGTTAAAGAAGTTGGATTCGACCAAGTCACCTGGACCCAAAGAGATCCCAGGGGTACTACTACGAGAACTATCTAAAGAATTAGCAGAACCACTCAGTATAATTTTTTGAAAATCGCTCGAACCTGGTAAACTACCTGAAACATGGAAGTTGGCAAATGTCGTACCCATTTATAAGGGAGGATCACAACTGTCCCACCAACTACCGACCGGTTAGTTTGACGTGCATCTGCTGTAAGCTGATGGAAAGGATAATCAAACAATCGATTTTATCGCTCGATTCATTTCGCCGCCAAATCAGCTCAGTCCACATGGTTTTTACAAGAAGAGGTCGTGTCTTACAAATCTTATCACAAAGCTAGAACACTGGACAAAATCCATGGATGAAGGACATCCAGTAGATGTTATTTATTTTGACTTCACCAAGGCATTTGATCGAGTTCCACATCAGCGACTCATCCAAAAACTGACCGACTTTGGGATAACAGGGAATCTCCTGTACTGGAGTAAAGACTGCCTTGGAGACACTAGTCAAAAAGTTACTGCAGGTGGCTACTGTTCATAGTGGGCACCTGTCAAAAGTGGAGTTCCACAATGGTCAGTTCTTGTGCCGCTCCTTTTCCTCATCTACGTAAATGAAATCGTGCGAGGAATTAAATCTGGCCGGACACATTGCATCGACCTAGGTGTGCATGCATCGTATTCGCTGCCAGCGAGATCAGCTTTGTGGCATCTGTGATTGGCTGTTCAAGAGACCGCCTTCAGTGCAGGCGCTCGCGTTAGCGGTGGTTGGCCATGAGACATGCTTGCCTATGTTAAGTGAGTCACCACAGTCACAGCTGTGCGTAAACAGCTGCATAAAAACAGGAATTAATACTATGTTACACATATTAAGTCAGATCCGATATACAACGGACCGTCATTTAAAATAATAGTCAAAAAATAATAGGTAAATATAGTGAAATGAGAAAGAGGGAGAGTAAAAAATATTCATATAATTGAAATCGGTAGCAGAGTACAACTAGCCACCGAGTTACAAGAAAATATAGGAGAAGGAACTGTTTAAATGGGTAGTGAGATTGATATGGTATGATATGATGCAGTGAGATGGAATCGTTATGTTTAGGGTTCGGAACGATTCTTGTGGTGAGAAAAATCATACAGCATCGTGCGAGTTAGACAAGAGGAGCTAATCGGGTACAATGGGGTCAAAAGGAGCTTTATCCTGACTATCCCTTTCCTAAGAGACCTGCAAATAGGTAGAAAATAGGTAGAAACGATGAGGAGACAGTAGAAGTCTCGAGAGCGTCTGCCACTAAGCAGACTTCAGAGTCCACCGACAAGTTAGCAGAAACATGAGAACCTAACGACGCTCATCAACAGAAACCTCAAACACCGCCATAGGGTTGCAAACTAAGAAGAGTAGGCCTCATTCGGCAATGATGCTTGACTCAATTTCAATTCTTTGAGGTATTGTGTGGTCGAGACTTAAAAGCCAGAAGGACACTTTCAGAGTCCAGAAATTGCATTTTTGGGAAGAAAACACACAGTACGAACTATATTTCCACGAGATTTAAATGCAAGTGAGATAAACGAATAGTTGCTGATAACGCGGAAGTGCCAGGATTGCTCTCACGTATCCCGATTAAGACCATTTATCTTAAAGCAGTAATTTTAGCCTGGGTTTTTCTTCGAAATAAAACCACCAAAGAGGTATAATTGATATTTTTTGGAGTTTCCTTCCGCTTGTATGATATATCGATTACTCCAGTGCACGAAAATGTCTTCGCACAAATAAATAGCACGGTCAGTAAAATAGGTTTTTTTCAAAAATAAATAATTTTAGGCTGCAAAGTTAGTCCTATGCATGAAGGAATAGCTCCGTAAATAACGATTATTAACAACCACTTGAAATCTCAGTATTTCGATTTGGGAGGTTTTGGTTGTTTTTGGCTAGGCCTATAAGCCATAGATTCAAGCTGAATAGTAAAAATGACGTCAGTGTAAATGCGCGAAAAAGTGCATTCGTTGTCTACCGATGAGGCGCATGAGAAAACCGAAGATGGCAAGTGTGTGGGTGTGTGTGTGTGAAAATTGGAGGCGCGCTCGCGCACGGAGAGTAAATGAAGAATTAACGTATTGCCAAGAGCATGACGCCGAATCAGTGCAGTCCATCACATAAAGAAATGAATTTGCGGAGGCGAATGGAGCTCCGAATCGAACTGAAGGTGCATCTTTTCTCGAGGCGAAATTGTGTGATTTTTTAATCGAGCTTTTTATGCTACTTAGCGGCACATGCAGACTGCGTTAAAGCGTGTCTTCGACGTTAACTAGGTCAGCACCGATTATGAATGTACCGATTGAAGACGGATCCGATCGTAGCGGCGTGCGCAGGCGGTGCCTTAGTGCAGCATTGAGAAAAGGCAGCATGGAAACAATCAGGCCTTTACATGTCACAGTAATTTCGCATCAATTACACCTGATGCAGTATTTAACTGTTGCAGTAGTAGGAGCTACTCTTTTCTGCTGATGTCTCTGATGAAGAGTCCACGACGGCTGTCGAAACGTCAGGCAAATAAAAATGTTATCAACTACTCCTTGAGACTCGCATATCGCTTGTATTGGTTATATTTATGTTTGGGGGTCCGGTTTGCGTTTATTTTTAAGGCATAATATCTCTTCCTCTAACGAACCAATTTCTGACCGACGTACGACCGTTTACCTTTGAAAGCCATTTCCTTCCTAAAAGCATGCTGCCGCCAGTCCCCGTTGACAATTTTACCATTCAAATACAGACTGGGGCCAAAACCAGCTCCCCCCTCCCCGGCCATGTTGCACCTGAATACGTCAGTTCACCCTTTACCGAACCTGTTGTGTCCCCCAGTTGTACCTATGGGTTAGAATACAGAGAGGATAACCGAGAATAGTTTACTATAACAATTCTTGTGTACACATCAACTCTGCACTTGTCAGTTGGCTTGCGCAGTTTTCGCCAGCAAGTCGTCTATCGTTGCGTTACGGCGTTCTTGTCTGCAGCATGTCCCGCCTCCCTTGCCTACTCTTGCATTTAAAGGCAATCGGTCTGTGACCGCTTTGTTCCTTCTTATTGGTCCCCCTGGGTAGCCATCGGATTCTGGGTAACATCTCAAGGACATGCGTAATTCGGCGGCGTTCTTACCCATGGTCACCTCCCGCAGTTAAAAGGTTTACCTCGTACGTTCGGCGGTTGGGATTCAGCACCAGACTGTTAGCGGGGCGTCTAGTCCTAGTCGATCTCTTAAGGGCCTGGTTCTTCTCTTGGACCCCAATCTTGGGAGTAGGAATGCTGAAAGTGTCACAAAGTAAGTCCACGGCCAGCTTATTGTCTGATCTCGCTCGATGCCCTAGCTGGTGCGCCTGTCTTCTTACAGGTCCTCTGTTCGCGCGCGTTTGTCCGGTGTGAACTCGGGGTGTCTGTCTGTCTGGATGGGTGGATGGATGGATGGCAAGGGTGGCTGCTCACGTGTTCGGCTGCCTTAACAGAACCTCGACAGGAAAGCAGACAAGAGGCAGCAGCTTTTGAGCTTGGTGGCCTGAATACCGCTGCCTTCAGAGACAGTTGTTTCAACTCCCGGAGATGAAGACGCGTGAAGTGATTTTTTGGCTGTCTGTTCCCTCCCCCCCCCTTTCGACGCAGTTACCCGCGGCTACTCCAAGAACCACTCGACCACCTGCTCTCTTGCCGGTGCAGCATTGCCACTGTACACGAAACGATCCCCCCCTTTTCGATCCAAATGTTAGCACATTCGGGCCTCTGTACACCTACGCCCGCTTTCACGCTGGTGGTTCATGCCAATGGGAGACCACATTACTGACTTCCGAAGTCACATAAATTTAGCGATCACCGCCTCTCCAACTTACACAACCACTCTCCCAAGATTGGCTTCGTCTTTCATAGCTGTTTAATTTGTTTTATTTCCTTGCCTCGAGTCAGGCAAATTGGCCAATTGTCTTGGCTGTATGCATCCATTGTGGAGGATTGTACTTTGCTAATCCATCATTATTTGTCTACAAGTACCGCACCACCTTAATGGTTGTTATCATTCGGTTTGAGATGCCCATGAATGCTGGAAACAAAGTCAAATAAATGCGAAACTAGTTAGGGTAAGTTTGGCTTACTTTGAGGATTAAGGTTTGGCTTAGCGTGGAATATACGGATACGACAAGGGTTAAGGTTAGCTTTCAATTTGACTTTTGTGTTATGAATAGGACATAGGAATGCTTATCTATCTCTAGGTAGGTTAACTAACAAAGTTTTAGCAATGCGTTTCCTTGCATTAGCTCTTTAAAATATTGTCGTTGTGATCGTGTACTTGGTGAGAAATTAAAACAGCCCAGTGAGAGGACTATTTTGAGGAATTTCCATAGACAGTGCTCATTGGTAGTTGTTGAACAGCATGAGTAAGGTCAGATAGTACTTAAAGGATGACAGATTGTTTCAATAGGGCATAGCTCTTAGACATTTGATTATTTTTTCGGCTGCCTCTTTATCTTCTCTAAGACGTTTCAGTCTCTCACAGTCCGCGGTACCTATACCGAATTCCAAGTAAGACAGAAGAACACAGTTTTGTAAGAAAGCGCTGATTTTAAAAAAACGAGACATGCATTGTAATCCAAAGCTCACGAAATCAACCTATGCCCACGAAAATCCGTATTAACGAATCAGTAAAAATTTTCCGATCCAGCAGGCAGACAAGAAGATAGGTCTAGGCTTACTTCATGTCGCGTAGGTAAACATCTCAATTAGGTGATCAAGATGTAAGAAAAAGGATCGCGTCGAAATACACCAGAGCCTGTTCAGGTAGATCAGTCTGCTTCCGAGGACCTTAGACACTGGAGCATGAACTCGGCCGGATGAAACTAACAGTGACGAACATTCATACGAATCAGTTTGTGACACTTCCGTCTTGCAAATTCTAATACAGATTTCGGTGATAGTTCAGTCGACGCCCTACGCAGCCAGACTGGAAGGTAAACCTAGGGAAATCCAATATAAAAAAATTTCCAGACGAATAGACGATATGAGGTGTTGACAGTCTCACCAACCACAGAACTGAACGCGGTCCACCGTATTCTTGCTTGGAGTTGAGAAACTCCGATATCGCGATCGTCGCTGTCACTGCTTCAGTAAAGTTGTCTTCCTGTCCACCTCACGCTCATGGTCGAGTAGCTGCTGGAGTAGTCCGCATCGTGTGCCTAGCCAATCAATGTGTAGTATTCACTGATTGGCACGTTAGAGCAAGTCCTTGTCACAGAAAGGCTGAGTGTAGTTAGAGGACCGTACGTGGGAGATAGTTCGAGGCAATGGGCACATCAGAATTGATGAGACAATGACTGGCCGCAGCGAAGTAGATCGCGACGCCTTTGTGTGTGTTGAATCATCGTGGGGATGGTGGCGTTCCCAAGACAATCGAGATAAAAAGAAAATTTGCTTATAACACAGAAGCACCATGAGTGCTGCCATTAACCATGACGAAGGCTATTGACCTGGTAGTAGATACGCTTTATCCTGGTTTCCGCTTCTACATGAGACAATCTAAATGTATAATGTTTTTTTTTTCGAGTTCCTTTTCTGCTCTTATGAGATTTCGAGAAGTCCAGTTCGTTAAATTTTATTCGCACACATAAATGGCACGGTAAGTAAACCGTACTGCAAAGTTCATCCAATGCGTAAAATGATGTGTGCATAGACAACGATATTCAACAGCCACTTCAAATCTCAGCATTTTATCTTTGGAAGACATTTTGTTTTGACTTGCTGTATAAACCACTGACTCGAACTGAATATAAAGATGACGTCAGTGTAAATTCGCAAGAGTGCATTTGTACAGGAGCATGACAAAACTAAAGACGTTAAATGCGCGTGTGAATTTTGAGGCGCACTCGCGCACGGAGAGTAAGGCAACAATTAACACATTGCCAAGAGAATGACGCAGTATCGGTTCAATCCATCACACTGAAGAATGAATTTGCGGAGGCGAATGGAGCTCCGAAAAGAAATTATGGCACGCGTAGCCTCGAACCGAATGTAGGTGATTTTTCATTGAGGTTTTAGTGCTACTTAACGGAACAGGCAGACTGCGTTGAAGCGTGTCTTTGGCGTTAACTAGGTCAGCACCGATCATGAATGCACCGGTTGTAGACGAATTCGATCGTAGCGGCGTACGCAGTCATAGTAATTCTACATCAAATATTACTTATGCAATATTACTAGAGTAAGTATTTAAATGCTGCAGTAACAGAAGCTAGTCTTTTCTGATCACGTCTCTGATGAAGAATGGAAAAATCTCATGAATCAAGATTTCTCAGCTACTCCCTGAGACTCGCATATCGCTGGTATTGGTTATATTTATATTAGCGGGTCCGCGTCGGAAAGCCCTTTCCTTCCTTCAAGAATGCTGCCACCAACCTCCGTCGACATGTTTTCCAGTCAAATGCACACTTGTGCTAAGACCATGCCCCTGGTCAAGGTTCACTTGAATACGTCACCTCTCCCTTTATCGGACCTCTGCAGGAAAGCAGACTAGTGGCGGCAGCTGTTGGCCTTGGTTGGTCTGAATACCGGTGGTTTCAGAGATAGTTGTCCCGACTGCCGGAGATGAAGACCCGTGAAGTGACTTTGCGGAGCAGAACCAGCTGTTTGTTCTCTCCCCTTCTTGATCCAGTTAGCCATGGTTACTCCCAGAACCACTAGGCCACCAGCCCCCTTGCCGGCGCTGTATCACCTCTGCACACCTTTCCTCTCCCTTCGATGCAAAGGTTCACTTATTTCGGCCTCTGCCCACGTACGCCTCCTTTCGAGCTGTTAGTTCAAGCCAAAGAGACCACATAAACTACCTCCTGATTTCACATAAATGCAGCGATCACCGCCGTCCCTCCCACTAACACACACACTCTCCCAAGATTGGGTAGGTTGTTGAATTTGTGTTGTTCCCTTGTCCTGAGTCAGACAATTTGGCCGACTCTCTTCATTCTTGACTGTGTGTATCCATTGTAGAGGATTGTTCTTTGTTTTTCCATCACTATTTGTTTACTAGTACCGTACCACCTTGATAGTTGTTATCATTCGCTTTTTGATACGCATGACTGCTGGGCACAGAGTCAAGGAAGTCAAGAAATACGGAACAAGGTCTGTTTTAACGGTAGATTTAAGTTAAGACTGGTTTACGTTGAGGATTAAGGTTTCGGTTAGCGTGGACTGTACGGATAGGGCAAGGGTCAGGATTAGTTTTCCATGCATAGGACCTGGGAGTGCTTACACACCTCTAGGTAGGTTAAATAACGAATATTTAGCACTGCTTTTCTCCCATGAGCTCTTTAAAGTATATTGCCAGTGTGATCAATTATTTTGTGAGAAATTAATTTAAATCAGTTAGAGGATGCGTTTTTGAGGAATGCAGTAGACAGCGCTTATCGGTAGTTATTGAACAGCATGAGTAAGGTCAGATAGTACTTAATGGTTGACAGTTTGTTTCCATAGAGCAGTGTTACCAGACCTTTGATCAGTTTCATCGGCCACCTCTTCACCCTTTCTAAGACGGTTCAGTCTCTGACAGTCCATGGCCTCTATGCCTTTATAGACAACTTTAAGTCAGACAAAAAACACAGTTTTGCAAGGAAGCGCTGATTTCGATGAACGGGGGTTTTATTGTAAACCGCTGCTCATAAAATCAAACGAACATGCGTATACACGTTTCAGTATAAAAGACAATCCAAAAGGCAGACAAGGAGATATGTCCAGCCTTACTTCATGTCGTGCACGTAAAAGCCTAGTTAAGTGACCAAGATGTAAGAAATAAGATCGCATCGAAATAGATCAGAGTCTATTAAGATCGATCAGTCTGCCTGAAATAACCGAAAACATTGGAGCATAAACTCGGACGGATACAATGTAACAGTGAAGATTATTCATGCGAATCAGCTTGCGTAACTTCTGGTGATATAAGCATTTAGCCGACGCCCTACTCAACCCAGCTGGAAGGTAAATCTAGGAAAGTTCAATATAAATATCCGGACAAATTGACGAACAGTTTTCATTCTAACCAAACACAGAACAGAACGCGGTCCCTGTGTATTCTTGCTTGGAATTGAGGCACTCCGATGTCGCGATCGTCACCGCCCTTCTTTCAGTAAAGTTGTCTTCCTGTCCGCCTTACGCTCAGGGTCGATTTGCTGCTGAAGACTTCGGCGCCTTCGACCCAGCCAATCAATGGGTAATGCTCCCTTTTTGGTTGTGGTCGGACTCAGAGCAAAGATGCACGCGCGTTGAGGTCGAACGATCTCAACCGCGGAGGCACACTTGTCTTAAGGGACAGATTACGGCAAGTTCATATGAAGCCTCATCTATGCTTTTTATCCAAGTTGTTCCAGCCCAATTAGCCTACTTGCGCTTGCGATTGGAGTACTTTCGCGCTGCTGGCCATGGGTGATTCCTCTCAACGTCTTAGTGGCAAGGAACCAATAATGAAGTTAATTAATAAGCCATCGAGGATTATTGGAACGGGTAATCCAATCAGGCCGGCTAGCTGAATGCTTCTTGAGTTACAGTTCCCTTCGACAGCTACTTATATGTTGCTCAGCATTGAATTGGCCAGTCAACTGGGACTGCTGAAGAGCTACGTCAGACAAATGACTAATTGGCAACGGCAATTTTCCTCTGGCTTTTCAAGTTAAATGCAAAAACGATACGAAATGTGGTTTCCATCCTACATAGTAGCGTCATGGTCCGTGGAAGCATTCCTACTTTCCGTATGTAGCCCAGAGGTCGGAGCAAACGACGCCAGACAGACGGTTCCGTAGTGGGACATATTAAATTGACCGATGTTCCTTATTCGACACTTTCGTCCATGTGCACTACTGCTATCTACCAATAGCATTACCACACCTTCTACCACGAAGCTACTGACGCCGTCGACCAAGCCAAAACTCACTAGCACGGGCGAACACCAACGAATCTAACAAGTCAAGTCAGTTGAGCCATAGTAACGCGCGCCGACCGCTAACCCCGATGAATGAAATACATGCACGCACAGGAAGATTCGCAGAAATACCAATTGGGTCAAATCATACGGTGCGTTCCGTCAGTGCCAATACTGACTTGCGACGGCACGTGCGGGAGGATGTTCGCTGTCGCACGCGTGGGTCCGGTGCTTCGTGTTATCTCAGCCTCGGAGAGCGATGTAGTTTAACACCTGGTGTTGTATTTGGTCCACACAGTATTAAAAACACTGAGACATTTACGGTCTGAAAGGTTTCCAATCGACCAGGTTTACTACACCCCACACAGTATGGAGGAATCTGTTGAGCGGGACATCAGTTCGGTTGTTAGCATGAACCGGCCTAAGCACTTCGTTCAAACGTAAACCTAACTATTTGTTCACGCTGTACGCCTGATAACGCCACACAAGCTAAGGACATGATTGGCGGTTGATTCAACCAGTCAGAAGTCCAGTCAACGTGCAAACCACTCAATGGCCTCATCTGATTGGTGCATTTCGACCTGGGATATTCGTTGTGTATAGACTGTAAAATACGCCGCTACACACACATACTCCCGCCCCTGCTGCTGAGTTATGATTTGGGAATTCCATGCAGACTAATTAGACTAACAACCAGCGAGGTTTGTGGCGAATTGGTAACACCCGTGACACCCATTACGGTTAAATAAGACTGACTTATACAAATTTAGAGCGTGCGGAGCTAAGAACCAGCACCGGTACGAGCTGCACAAACAAGCCCTGTCTCTCTTTGCGACCCTTGTTGGCCTAACTGACTGTTTTTGCAATTGGAACACAGTAAGCGGGGAAGGAAGGTAGATGCAGGACCAGTCTGATCCAAAATCAGTGAATTCACGTGCATGTCACCACTGAGCCACTTCCGGGAGACAGTGATACTGGAAACTAATCGTACGCTTTACTCTGATTATAACAGCATGATCATGGTGCCCGACTTAACGAGGCGAGGTGACATCGGTCAGCATGTGTGTTCGCTGCCAAACAGTGGACATTGGGAAATGGTGACATTTTGAGCATCAACCCAGGTAGGAGCCAGTGCACGTTCCAGACGCATGGCTAAGTGCGTGCAATTTGCAATATAAAGCACCTTAAAACAAACAACGGTGGTGGTACTTTAGTTAACCCTGGAACTTCAGCGTCTTGACCACATTTTAGGAGCGTTTCCTACAAACTTCAATACCAAAAGGTTTTACCCCTATGTACGCACACACTAATTGCTTCATTGACAAGAAAGCCTATGCACGTTTTCAGCGACATTGTCTAATAAGTATTGATTTATTTATTAATTTCGACTGTTCGTCGACGCTGTGGGAACGGAGATCACTTAAAATACACGTGAACCGGACGAGTAGAAAAGAAAATGGAAGAGGAAGAATCGGTCGGTCGCTGGCCGGAAAAGGGGGCGCGACAGTGGTGATTGTTCCGTAGAAGAAGGCAGATGAAGAACGGTTGGGAAGGGTGTGTAGGCGCCACTACAGGGACACGGCAGAGCAGTGAAGCCAAAGGGCTCAGGAATAAGCTGGGTGGTGGATTCCTTGAACAAATTTTCAAGAGTAAAATGAGATTTCGGGACCTGCCTTTGATCGGTGTTTTCAGAAATGCGGTAAAGGCGTTAAAGCTGAATTATTATCAACCTCAACTTCTTGGAGTATAATAAGTGGTGGAGGGGAGAGGGCGCGGGTGATAACGGGGAAGTCATTGAAACCCGGAAAGCTTCCGTCTAGGCCTTGCGGGCCCATGGTACACTGCGCGGCTGCGATTGTGAACTGGACGCCTCAAAGGCCGCCACACGCGCGGCGATTGAACCCTTCTTTACTGGCGGCGGAGACACCGCTGTAGAGGTCGCAGCGGTAGGCAGTTTCTCATCATCCACTTCCCTCGCATCTCCGCCGCTATCTTCTTTCTGCAGGTGACAGACAACAGCAGCCGACTCGGCACTTTCAACCGGCTCGCCTGACACAACACTTGGACTGAAGCCACGTCCACTAGGATGAAACAAGCCGGCCTCGAGGGACTTACGGGCCAGACAAGATGTTGGCCCTGGATTATGCGTGGGCATTGGAGGTGATGGAGTACGGGAGGGTGGGACCCTGGTGGTTGCTTGGGCTGCTGTGGAAAGGTTGATCACGTTCTGGATGCTGCAACGCTTTCTAACCGTGCCCAGGCCCTGTTCGGCAAAGGTGTCAGCAGCACTAGCAGAATTTCGCAGACTGGTGAAGCCCTTGCTGGCGAGACCGCTACCGCCACCCTTCGAGGCGACCTCTGCCTCGGCTTCGGAGGACTCACTGCCCGTGGGGCTTCCCTGGCACTCCGTGGGGGGCAGGTCGAGGACCAGGTCAGGGGTGTGCTTAGCAAGAGGCATACGCATCTTCTTTTCCAGTTCTCGCGCCCGAAGAGACGAGGTGATAGTGTCGGCGCGGCCCACACTGTTGCGTTCCTTATCCATGTTCGCCAACCCATTCATGACCTAAAAGGAAGAAAAATGTGACAAACAACCGGATCAATCAATCCACTTGTGTACACTTGGTGACCTAAATAATACAGAATCGTGATCGAAATTCGAGTTTTTAGTTTAGCTTACACTTGGTTATGTAAAAAACCCTAATATAAAGAGGAAAGTGCACTTTTTATGTCCAGTTGAAATTTCATCTTTGATTTTAAGGAAAATCAGGATTAATCAAACTTTGCCATTTTTATTTGAAGTTACCATGGAAAAACAGGTAATTTAGACAGATGATCGTCAGCTAAATGTTGAACTTAAGGTACTTTTAAGGAGGAAGCTTACTAGAAAAATATTTAATTGGTCTTAAGTGTATAAATATTTGACTTTGTCGTGAAGTTCATTTTTCCCGGCAATGAGTTTTCATGTTAGGATGACTTTACACATATGATCCAAACGGCCATCTTCAAAATATCTAATATCCAAAGCAGACTGGTCGACAACTATCTCCACTCCTACCCTCCTCCTCATTGCCCAAAATAGAAGACCTAGAGTCCTAATAGGGCATAGTCGGGGCCAAACTACTCCGGCTCGTGTGTTAAATAATGTAAAGCATTATCAAGAGGCATTTACTGGGATGCCTGAGACGAAACGAAATAGTATGTGGTGGAAAGTACGGCTTTCGTCCAGGACGCTATTGCCTCACCAAAAAGTATTCGGCCTCGCAGGCTCTGGGGAATGTCAAACGCTCTTCGAATGTTTCGGGCAGCATTTGGATTGTCAAGCAGTTAGGTAAACAATCCGAATAAGTGAGAGGGATAATACAAATCACCTCGGTTACGACAGAACCCATATCTACAAACGGCTCCGGTAAGTTTGTCGTTGTATCTCGGAAGATTTGATTACATTATAACCACCTACTTACACATTTTAAGTAGCACTATTTTAATTGTATTTGATTTCATGCGAGCCTAATAATCCGAATGAGTGAGAGGGGGGGGAGGAATAAGGCAAATCACCTCGGCTAAGACAGAATCGATATCCACAAATGGTTCCATTGCAGAAGTTGGTGAACCACGCCTTTGCTCAGGCATCGACCAGCTTTGATCAATGGATCGTTCGAGAGGTGTGGTCTTTGGAGTGCCCAGATCACTTCCCAACGAATTTCGAACCAGACCGATGTTCTCCTCAGCTAGCGGAGTCAGGCTGGTGGGTGGTGCGGGAGGAATGGCCGAGTGTGTTGTCGAGCCTGCCCAAGAACCCCGGTACTGGACACCGGCGCCACCAGCGGCCTGAGAGGCACGCAAAACCACACCCCCACCACCACCGCCGATGGAGGTAGGAGCACTTGTTGGTGAGGAGGAAGGTCGGGTGACAGTGGCCCGTTCGTTGGGGTGCCCCAAAGGAGCCAGTACCAGCGGTACACGCATATTACCACGTTCTGGAGATGGGCTTCGTTGGTTAAACGCCGACAATTTCGTTGTAGCCATGCCTACAATTAGTCGTTAGTGCAGAGATTAAGTAGGACAAGGCTTCGTTCACATATTGTGAGAGGCTAAAGTAGAAAACATCGAATAAAACTGCAAAACCAGAGATTGGATATGGTTGGCTGATGACGGCTCAAAGGCCAGAAATGATCAATCCAGTCTCCCTAGTCTTTCTTGGTAATCTTCTTCTGCCTATAATATTGGCTGCTGTGTAGCTGATGCCGGGGCTCGTAAGTGAGTCTCGGGGGAGAAACGTTATGTGTGTAACGCGACCGGTGAGCTGCCAGGCCATTTTTCACTGGGAGGAAGGCTTGATGACAAGAAGGATCGCAGTGAAAGAGATGCAAGACAGTCCATTGCATTTACCTAGTCCCACAAAAATGCCGTCCATAGGAACACAAAGCAGAAGGCGTTGTGGCTTACTCATTAGACTGTTTCCATTTAAGTGTTAGGAATAAAATACATTCATAAGAAGTGTGAGGAAGCCCAGTTTGTAAAATTGATATGTTAAAGTAAACTAAAAAATTGGAAATGAAAAAAAAAATGCGGAGAACAGTATATAACGCTGCGATAAAACGCACCACCGGAATCTGCAACGTGGATGACCGTTGGCTGACGATCAGTGTCGAATGAGCTCGCGGGAGGCGAGCACCTGCCCATGGAGACCGGTCTTGGAACACTTTCCCGATCGCCCAAACTTGTCACGCGTCGGGGCGCCGAGACGCTACTCGACATTATGGCCGGCATTTCCTCGTTTTCAGGCCTCGGAGACACCTCCTGTTTGGCCGCATCTAGAACCGCCTCGAAACGGTCACCGGCGAAAGCCTCAGAGGCGATTGCTCCACCGCCATCAGAGACGTGCCGGTCCGCACTTTTGCTCTCCGTACTCTCCCCGCTCCTGCTGAAGTCAAAACCACCCAGATTGGGGGGTCTGCAGTTCTTGGAAATCGGTGTGGCCCGCGTAATGCGCGGTGGTTTGATAACTGGTGGTTGGGCCACGGAAGTAGTGGGGACTGCGATTGCGGCGGGAACGGCTGGTCCTACATCGGCTGGCCCGGTGGTTGGGGGCCGCATGGGAATAGGCGGAGCCGGCGTCGGTGAGGAGACGGCGACGTAGAGAGAGGGCACCAAGTAACGTGGCCCAGAGGGGCTCTCAGAGGCCAACTGCCCGTCCCACCAGTGGTCATTGAGCTGCCGATAGAGCAGGATCTCAGCGCCTCGTCGGAAGGACAATTCTCGAGGACTGCTGCCAGTGAAGTCGGCCTGCGCGATGGCGATCGTGCCGCGCAAGTCAGAATCTAGGGGCGCCGCCGCAAAGAAAGCAAAAGGAGAGCGGGGAGGGGTGGGTGCATAGGTGGTGTTAGCAGGAGTGGAGGCGCCGGGGCGATTAAATGAAAGGCAAGATCAAAGTAACTGAACTGAATGCAGAAGGATAGACGGGCTAAACAGGAGACAGGACTCACCAGCAGAAGCAAAATAATGAAAATTAAGCAGAGGAGGCGATTAAAGACATGCAAATAAGGAGGGAGGGAGGCGAGGTGAAAACATAAGTGCGCACTTTAATGCATCTGAATCAAATCGCGCCGACAAAATCCCGCATGGGAAACTGACTTTAGACAAGGGTCCTTTTAGGAAACATCGTAATCCGCGGCAGGTTATTTAAAAACAAAAAAAGGGTGTATGGGTCTTACCAAACACAGATGAACCGCCAGCACGAAATTTGGAGCCCACAGCATCTTGGGGAGTGAGGCGGCTAGAACAGTACTAATGGCTTGGGTTGGGTAACACTGCCTTAATGCAAGACGATGACAGTGTGGCAAATGAGAGTTCATGAACGTCAAATACTGTTTCACATCTCGGAAGTACTAAAATGTCGGAATTCGGGTTTGCGATGCTGCTAACTAGACCACAGGCTAGCTAAACGACCACTCATGTGAGAAAGTGTAAGTTGAGGCGATAAGGGCACCAGAAGGAATGAAGGTGTGCCGGCCAGAAGGTTATTTAAATTCTGAATTTTCAAGACATTTTTTAACTGAAAACTGTGCGACTGAGCGCTTAATAAGAGTAAGACTGGGCTATAAGTTAAACACAAGCCGGAGTATTGTGGTCTTTAACACAAAATGAAGGCTCCCTGCCTTCAAAGAACTTTTAAATTCGTTCTGAGCCATAGCTATAATCAACCGACAGCCGTCTGGTTGGTTGATTTTGCAGCTGGGATTGATTTTCTTCACCATCAGTCCCTGCGGCGGGTAGTTTACCAGGTGGATCCGACGCGACACCTAGATGTCCACGGAGTTTCGTGCGTACCGTGCATCTCTCCAGTGATACGTTATCTAGGCTTGTGAATGTTGCACTGTGCGACATACTCGACATATTATCTATTGCCACATTTCGCATTCGATGCGATAACATCGCAAGGTAACCCCCAGACTATCCAAGAAATACCACTAAGATTGTTTGGACACGTCCTTCGTTATTCACCTCAAAAGCTCAGTGTTGTAGCCCTCGATCCGGCGCCGTCACCGACTCGGAGGTGGACCCATTTCGTCAACACGTGAAAGTGTTGCTTGGGCCTTCGGTATCCCTCGCCAACGAAGAGGGTCGGTTGAACTATCCAGATCGGCTGCTGCTCATCGTCATGAGTTTTCCACGACAACATCGAGGTCGGCAAAGGTATTTTAAGTAGTGTACCTCATATACCCCAGCATATAGCAGTTATTTAAGTATATTCATACGCCTATTTTATTTCTCCATCCATAAAACCCCTATAACCACTCTTTTCGAAGGACAAAATTCTGGGAGTAGGATGATATGAAGTGCACTACACAAACTACCGTTGCCTCGAGGTCAAGCGAGATTACACAAGCTCGCAGCTGCTCCATCCTTAACACAAATATGCATTTTCGAAGATACTTCTGGTAAAGGAATTAGTATGGGAAACTTATTAGATTCCTTTGAGTGCTGTCGGCTTCAACCTAACAGTGGTAGTCACCTTCACCCGAGTGCCACATACCACTATGACCACTTCGAGGGGACCTATGCATCAGAACTGCCGAATGCTATCGTATGGCCTCGGACCTCGGCAGGCAGGCGCCTCTACAGTCACAACCACGAGGTCGTAGTCAGAGCCATTAACTATCACATTTTTTATTTAAAATCCAGGAAAGGTGCGGGCGCGGCCTTCCTGAAGTAATCAGCAAAGTATGCTGTGAGCATAAAAGCAGCATTTAAAAGTGAGGGGGATAGAACCAAGGGGTTAAGGGGGCGAAAACTGTATTAACTAGACAGTAGAGGTGAAGGCGCAGTCATGAGTCATAGAAGTAGCGCAAACTAAGAAGCCGGGGTGATCTTGTGGCGGGGGGGGGGGGGGGGGGGGGGGGAAAAAAAGAAAAAGGCGCGCGCGGGGGGGGGGGGGGGGGGGGGGGGTGGGAAAAAAAAAAAAGGGAAAAAGAGAGGAGGTGGAGGGGAATGGGGGGGGGGGGGGGGGGGGGAATTTTGACAGTGTGTCCAGCGCAGAGTTTAGATCTGCCGACCGCGATAGGGCAGATGATGTAAGTGGTGGTGAGGAGGGCAGGAGGATGGCAATTTGGCACTGGAATCGCTCGCGATTCAGTAGGAGAGGGAGGAATAAGAAGTTCAGTAATGGGGGGGGGCTAGTGACGGGGTTTGGAAGATGCGGTGGAAGAGCTTATAATACGTAAATCATCAGAACTGCCTAGATTGTTCACGTGTGAGTCGAGGAACACGGTAAACCGGTTTTAGCACAAATTAAACGTGCAGGGCGTGTGGAGGGTGGGAGAGATAGAGAATAAAGAAATATAATTAGCTCACCTGTGAAAAAAACGTCTTTTATATGAATACAAATGACTCTTCATGGAGGAGGAGGAGGAGGAGAAGGAGAAAGAGGAGGAGGAGGAGGAGGAGGAGGAGAAAGGAACGAGGAAATTTAAGCACCTATGACGCGCATCGACCAGCCTGTCATGTCACGCGTGTTCCCTCGTGTTTATGCGCCCCAGACTGTCTCTTTGATCTAACCAATCACACATTCAACAGGTACTCCCGCGCGCTGACATGAACAAGGACAATTCCGTACACATCACTTCGCTGCCCACACCCTTCGGTACGGTCGAAATGTTCACACGCAAGTTAATAGTCAATCCACGGCAACTTGCCTTGTGGACCAAATAAGTCGCTCCCAACAGTAGATGGCCTGATTCCACTAGACTGAACAATGTTAGTTATTGTGATAACAGTAGATCGCTCATCCTCGACCACACAAGCAGCCGCATAATTAAAAATTGCATTTTCGTCTTCTCAACTACATTCTGGGACTCGCAGTTCGCTTTCATCGGCTACTGTACAGTGCCTTTCCTATCTCATTAAATCCCAATCGAAATCACCCAATTCCAATTAGTTCTATAAAGAAAAGGGTAGGCGAACGCCTTTGAATTCCCTAATGGTTACAATAACATGGCAAGAGTAATTCATAGACATACGTGGAATTTTAAGAACAAACCTACTGAAAAAGGAAGTAGTATGTTCTATAACGTGCACATCTCGAGGGATCTTGTTATAACGTTAGGTATTTGTTAGTTTTTGACGGTATGATAGTTTTCGATGCGAAAAACTTACTAAGGTGGGATTGTAATACTAACGCGCTGTGCAGCATCATCCTTAGGCATTGCAGTCACATCAAGTAGGGACATTTTGGATGAGCTGCATGAGCCACATTGCACTGTTTGCTATTGGTTTGTGATTCTCTTATAAAGCCAAATATACATTCTGTATAAAACATGCCAAAAATCATTTCATGCACTTGGTTAGAAGGGAAGTAAGCCTTCTTCAAATGAAATGCTTGAAGAAAAGGTATCTTTCGACTTTAAAGAAATTGCTACTTACGAGATTGTCAAGACCGTAACATGTTCATTTATGATAGATTCTATTCCTCAAATTATTAATGTTGTCTACCAACTGTAAAGCATACTGCATATCACCATAGTATTCAATGAGAACTATTTGACGTCCTCCTAATAGGCATAATGCATATGGCATGTAGTTTGGAGACTTTGGATGAAAGTGGGTCCGAAAGTATATGGTTGACAAAGATTATGGAGACTGGGATAGCCACTTCTGGTCAGGTGACCAGAAGAAACTGAAACCATCCATGATACTGCAGAGAACACAAAAACGTGCATAACCCGGTCGTGGTAGAAGTGTATAAATTGACTACCTACCTTCACTTTCGGAGTCTGATTGCAGAGCTTCTTCGCCTTCCGCGAGATCTCCGATTGTACCCTCGTCCAGCGAGAGCTGATCCACGGAAGAACTGAGGTCTGTCAATCCACTAGAAGCGGCAGATCAGGGAAGGGAGGTTAGTGTCGTCAGCTATTGTTTCACTAATCAGATCATCGTAATGACGGTAGAATTATGAGGAGAGAGAGAGAGAGAGAGCAAGCGAATGCGGATAAAATACGGCTGACAAGAAAACAGACCCTGAAGTATTGCGAGGATGGCCTCTGTCGCTGACGCTAATAGCGGTGGAGGAGGGAGAATTCTCGACGAGGCCAGCTCTGGAAGCTTTGTCAGCACTGCCTTGTTCACCTTCTGCCGTCGCCGTTGAGATGTCAGTCATCGCCAGACGCCGATTGTGCTGCACCTCGACAGCCAGTCGCGCTAGGACCTGCGGTATGTACGTGTACTTCTCGTAACGCGGGCCTGGCACCTGCTGATCGAAGATCTCCGTGTGGTGTGCGATGAAGGTCTTCACAACCTCGTTCACGCTTGTCTGGTACTCCACCTGGTCCAGCCCCGGTGGTGCTGGCATCAAGGTAGGACCGAAGCAAATGGCCAGATTGTAGGGGTCCATCATGTTCTCGTCGGAGTACTCCGCCAGGCTTTGGTTACACAAAAGGCATAATGAAAGGTGTGGTGAACGATACTACTATTACTACTTCTACCAATACTGGATTGACAGGCACTACTTGCATCATAACCGGCCGCTGCTGTGTAGCTGACCGACAAGGGAAAATCTGGATTTCGACTATGCCTAGGTGGGCATACTATTTAAAAAATTAACCATTAAACAAGAGACCAGAACAGACCCCCCCCCTTCCTTACTAAAGCATAGTCAGTCTCGAAGGAATGGGGCCTAGGGCATCTTACGGCTCACGCGGTTTTCGTCTGATGCGAGGATTTCGGTCTCGTTAAACCTGAAAATATGGTCGGGTCCCGTTGAATGAGCTGCAACCTGGTAGTTTGCGCCTTTGTTCCTCACCGCCGCTGCATGCTCGGCCATTCGCGTCCGGAGTAATCTCCCGGTTTCTCCGACGTAGTTGCTTTGTCCACAACTGCACCAAATCCGGTAAACCATCCCAGCCGCTTCCTGTCGTGACAGTGGGTCTTTCGGTCTCATGACCCGGCGCCTGATGGGTGCTTCTTTTCGAGTCATGGTTTTCAGACCCCCAGTCCATCAACAAGCGCCACGATTTGGCGTTCACATACGGCCTACTGAGACATTGTGTGAGCAAGAGATTCAGTCACGTGGGAAGGGCCGGACGCAGCAACAACTCTGACGATGGCGGACACAACTTTCGCACAATTATCAAGCCCACATCTGACGTGGACAAGGTAATCGTGGCAATAAACGAGCCATCACCGCTCCAATTAGGACGTCATGCGGTGGCTACAGGAACTCATGATTATAGTATAAATTAAAATCCTAGAATGAACGTTTCACACACTACCTACGCGCATGAAATATGTGGATGGAATGATAGTGAGGACGACTTGCGTAGCATCCACCACACATTCTTCTCCCTAACCTGTCTGGGTGTGATAGCAAGGCAATTCCAAGACGGCTGGGGAGGTAGACGGCTTTGTCTGACAAACCTGAAGCGTATCACACAGAGTCTGCGAGTGTACTGCTTGGGGCCCTGGACTTTAAAAATCGGTATGGGGAAATGCGAGAAACAGGAACTCACTGATGCAAAAATGCGAATAAATACCGCATAACGACAAACACAGCTGGGGAGAGGCCGCATCTGACAATTTCGCGCAGTTTTTGAACACCATCCTCCATGTCACGACCTGCAATGGTTAACAAAGAAAAGAAAAGCCAAATAAAGTGCGCTAAATGAATGACATTCCGTGAGATAGGGAATAACCAAGAAAACACAACATACTACTGACTATAATCAAGTAGGCGATGTTTTCTGACTGTGCTGGCACGCGCCAAGTAGACACATCAGAGCGCCTGAAAGGTGTGTATATGAGTAGGGGCACTTACGTTCGCGCACAGCATTGACAAGGTCCATGAAGACGGCATTGGGGAAGGGCGGTTCGCCAAGTTCACGGAAGTAGAGCTTTAGTAGACCGGCGGTCGAATTGATGTCCCGAGCATCACAGTGACCTATCAGCGGATCATCACCCTGCTCGAAGGCCGCCTTGAAGGCAAGGATTTCCGCCTGGCTGCCTGATACACGAAAAATGCCTTGGTGGTGCATACCTAGGCGGGGCACGCAAAAATCACAGAAGTCACCAGTAAATGGGCAGTTGTATGCAATCACAGAAAAAAGAGTAGACCTCAGAGCATACATATACGTGTTCCAAATTGTGAACATATAGGAAAAACGTGTAAGCCCTCAAGACGGGTAGTCAATGCTGCTATGAGACAGCGGATATGTGCTTCGCGGTAAAAGCCTTATCCTCATTTGTCAAGATGCAAAGGTATGCATGCGGCGGGAAACGTGTAGTTGGAACACAGTCACTTATGCCTGTCCCCCCAGCGCTGGGTCTAAAACCAGAACGTGGAAACTTGATCATGTGGTTGCACACCTCGTACAGACAAGGAAACTGAGGGGAAGCCATAGGCTCTTTAACTATCATATATGGATTATTCTATTCGTGTACCAGGAAACTTGCAGCAGTCAGAACTCAGCACCACTTCAGTGGCTAATAGTGTCTTCACTTGCCAAACTCTAGATACTCGCGCGTGGCAGTCTCCCCGCACGCACTTGATAAATCGTTGTTGGATAGCCTTTTGTCCTGTCCTCATCACGCTTCCATTCGACCCGCTGTTTGAGCCACGCGTAGGCTCGAGGCCAATCAATGCACGCCATTGCATTTGATTGGCTGCGGACGACAGGAGAAACGTCCTGGTGTAGGGGAATCTCAAAAACGGATACAGGCTGCCACGACTGGCACGTTTGTAAAGCTCTTTTCTCGCATTAAAAGATTTAGACAATCGACTCTGCCTTCACTGACTTCTGATCCGAGAAAGCTTTCTTTTATCGACGCAACTACTTCGACAACTACACCCACGGGAATCACATATACTGATCTGCAAGTTTTCGTGGAGCAGCAGAGGAAGTGAAACAGGGAGATCTGATTGGAGCATTTCCTTAGATCAGACTCGAAACTGTTAGTCGGTTATAACGGACGGCTATGACGTCATTTCAGACACGAATTAGAAAATCTTCAGCTGGAATGGCAGCTTCGTCTAGTTAACACTAATTAACAATTACTTTTTAGACTTGGCCATAATGCTGGAAAAATATAATTCGAATTTCACATTTGTACTAACAAAAACTAGGTTGTTGCGGTCATAGTGTTGACAACTAATGTAAAAAGCCAGAAACCTGACCCAAATAGACATCCTGTAAAGTATGCGCAGTTGCGAAATACACCGATTATACGTCAGATGTGTCGATTTAAGTAGGAAGTATACATTATATGAGCGAAATTTTTCGTTCGCCCACACTACACATCTTGGGATCGGTTAACAGGTTAACGTTGTAACTTGGGATAAGTGAATAACAGCATGTTGCACATCTGCACAGGTGGTCGAAAGGCCCCTATTCTGCACCCCGCTGTCATAACGTATCACCTCCCTACGCTTCCACTTATCCGTGAACGAGAGTTTACTGTCATTTGCCCTTCACACCAAACCTCTGAATTCTTCTTCCTTTCCAGCTAGTTGTGATATCCTCGAGGTCGCAAGGACCCACACCTTTCTGCGGATGAATAAAGATATACCAACATGATCGAAAACAACAATCTATGGCAGTAAGAAGAGGCTCGCGTAGGGGCAAGTACCATAGAGGTTGATAGCCCGAATACAGGAGAGTACAATGCGGGGGATTGGTTCCTTTGTAGCCTCCACAAACTCGTCAATGCTGCCACCGAAGAGTTTGGGGCGACCGACGTTGGGTACCCTGAGGACCCGACGCGGCGCCGTCCGCACCATGCTAGCCGGTGAAGCGGAACTGCCCGGCGGAGGAGGTGGTGGGGGAGTAGAGGGGAAGGAGACGGCTGTTGGCTCCATGGGGCTGGAGGCCACGGGGCCTGCTGTTGCTGCTGCATCGAAAATACTGCCACCAGCGCTGAGCGCCATCAACTGGCTGGCCGCATGCATCTGACCGAATACGCTACTGTCGCCGCCGGCAGGCTCGCCGCCCGGACGCAGAGTGGGCACCCCGAAGCTGGGAAATTGAAGGTCAGGGGGCGCGGGAGCAATGGAGGGCACGGCAGTGCCGACGCTTCCTCCTCCTCCTCCCTTTGCCAAGGCTTTTTCGATTTCCGCCAGTTTGGCCTGCATGACATAGTAGCGATGCATGTCCTGCGTGTAGGTGCAGAAACGCTGGGGGAAAAAAGGAGAAAGGCGACTATTACAATATGATTTCTTACTGTCAGTCTTGTAAACATTTTCCTGTTTCTAGCTTGTTTTTCAGACTGTTTTGCAATTTCCCGCGACAAATCACTCAAATGTGTGTTAAGTTAACTGTCTTTAAATTCATAGTTCCAGATTACCATCACTCAATCTGTGCACCCTACGTCGAGGAATGGAAGGGTGTCTTCTGTTGCTTGCTCGCGAGTGAATTAGATGGTGAGAAAGACTGCATTGAGACTTTAATGCTGCAATTCCATTTCGCAAGTTTCGATGGTAAAAAAAAGGTAAAAGTATTCCATCTTTCGATGTTGTTGCTTCATTTTCGTCCATACCAGACAGACTGGCAACTGAGAGTGTAGCCCGGTGCCTACACAAATGTCCTATCAACATTCCAACCCAGCACGTTTTAGATATGCTTGGGCACTACCTTAATAATCATTGTCAATTTGATGATAAGTATTACCAGCAAGTGAAGGGCATTCCCGTGGGTTCACCAATATCAGGGCTACTCGCCGAACTAGCTCTGCAGCGACTAGAAGAAGTTGTGTTTCAAACGCTGAGGCCCAAAATATAGCTCCGCTACGTAGACGAGACCTTTGTTACCATCAAAACTTGCGAAGTGGAACGACTGCATCAAATTCTTAATGCTGTCTTTCCCACCGTCCAATTCATTCGCGAACAAGCAACAGACGAAACCCTTCCGTTCGTCGACGTCCGAGTGCAAAAGATTTAGTGATGGTAATCTGGGAACCAGTGTCCATAGGAAAGACTCCAACACTGAAAGGATCCTGACTTATAGGAGCAACCATCCTGCGGACTAGAAAAGAGGCTGCGTACAAACGCTTTTTTATCGCGCCTTTCGTTAATGTAGCAGCGAGCATCTACTTAAAGGATAAGTTGCCTACTTATTCAAATTATTCCGACCGAACGGATATCCGACGAGTTATGTGAAAAACTGTCTCCGACGTCATATACAGTCAGGAAATCGGAGCTCTAAAGCATAAATGGTACGGCGGACATCTTATTCCTTATCCTACATGCACGGACTTTCTGAAGTGATCGCCCGATAATTAAATCGACTCGGCATCAGCATTGCTCACAAACCGGCATCTTCCCTGAGGACAACCCTATCTCACGTTAAGGAATGCTAGAAGGATGATAAGGGGGAGGCCGGCTTCCAACAATTCAGCCCTTCAGTAACTGTGGTCGGAAACTTTCCACAGACTACTGAAAGAAAGAATGTATTAGCTAGCTATGGCTTCTTCCAATGTGTGTACCTGTTGGCGTGCCTATTTCAGTGCAGAAAACTAACTACTTGCACCAAAAGTAGTACGTATTTATAAAGTTTGTTCACAAACGTGAAGCAGCTGGGAAAGGAGTGACATGAGTAAAGTATACTATTTCTCCACCTTTTAAAGATGTATCCGTCCACACAGCACGTTTCCCACCCACCCCAGTGTACATACCTCCATGTAAAGTCTCTCTTCCTTGATTCGGTCTTCCCGGTAGGAAGCACGTAGACTGAGGTAGAGTCCCTGGGGTACTTCGGAATTTCCAGGCTGTTGCGGGCCGCTGCCACCGCTGCCCATCTCGAAGAGCATGGAGGACTGGCTTCCAGTGATTGCAGTGCCGCCCGCTAGACCATCCGAGGACTGAGCACCGGCTACGCCAGCACCGCTACTACCTCCGACACCTACCTTATTCATGCCGACAGGAATGGAGGAGGAAGAACTCGCCGTGACGAGGTTGCCGGTGATCGGCACCTGAGGCGAGGTGACAACAGGCACAGTGGGACTGGCAGTCGAATTACTAGCTGTGAGGCTGTCCGAACGACGCGGTCGCTCCTTGCTGGCAGTGCTGACAAACAGTTCGGAGACGTCGTAGTCGTTTTGGTTGATCAGCAGAAGCAGCCTCTTTTCGATCTAAAATGCAGACATACACAGGTAGGGGGTGGGCTAAGAGAGGGCGATGCATAACAAGTAGTGCGTAAACCCGAAAACGCTTGCAAAGACAAGAGGCGCCTTTTCCAAGCAGCTACTTAACACAGGATGCGGACCAAATGGATGCCCGGTTAACAATAGCTTACAAGGTTCTATATTGAGCTCCAAGGCACAAATGGTGAAGCCTGCTCCGTACCGAAGGCGGCTCGGTGTGCAATAGTAGTGTTGCACTTAATGTTCGAATTTCGGGGGTCGCTATCCCTGGAATTGGGCATGACTAGCTGATGACGACTAATAAGCCAGAAATGGTCATTCCGGTATTCCTTGTCTTTAGCGGTTCCACTCCAGCATAGATTACTAACCCAGCAAGTTATTTAAAAGATTTTAAGCTCGAAAATCGAGAGGTTTGTTTTTAATATGGATTCCTCGATTACGATGCCAATAGAGCTCTCAGGCGGCGAAAAAGCCAGCGGGATGGTTTCTTTATTGCAGCCTCCTAGACACACGCCGGGGAATGTGAGGACAACTGAACAGGACGGTGATCCAACATTAATTCAGTTACCAGAAAACAGAGTAGATGGCGCCTATTCAGCAGGCGAGGCGTGTCAAGGCCGCGATTACATCTTGCAAGGAACAAGAGGGCAAACACAAAAAGGAATGAGTGGGAGAATCTACAATCGGCTGTGCCGATGCATTTCTTAAATCCTATGCACCAAGAGGGAGTTCAAAGGCGTTTGCCTATATTTCCTTCAATAAACTTGACTTGACAATCTAACCAATCCACGCCACGCCAAAACAGAAACCTCGAGGAGACAGCGAACCAATCGGCATCCTGCTCAGAGACGGCCTGAGGTAGCCAATCAACGTATACCAAACAGCTAGATAACAAGATCTGACCATTTGGGCATCACCACCAGCGGAAATAGAAGTGATGCATGGTATTCATGGTAAAAAATGTGCCCCGCGCGAATAAATAGCTAAAACAATCGCGGGGTTTCATGCATTCAAAATTCCACCTTAATAGTACTTTTGACGTGATTCACGTGGATGGGGGCCAGTAGACCTGGCGTCAGCCAAAAGGACAAGCAATGGGACCAGCTGAAAAAAACTCTGGAGCTCACCTCTTGAAGTTTTGACCAGGCCTCTTCAGTGGAGGCTTTTAAGCTCTCCAAGTTGGCTTTGAGATCACCAGCGGTTGTCATGAGGTTGTCCCTTAGCGGAGTAACCGTGGACACCTCAGATTCCTATATGAGAAAGAAATTGTTTGAATGACACAATGAAGAGTCAACGCTAAATCTTGAAATTAAAAAAATTAAAAAATATAAGAATAAGTGTTTTTGGCAACGAATGCTGCTGCGAACTTACTAATTAACAAGGAAATAGATGCGGAAATCTCAGATGACAATGATAAGACCGAGCACCTCGCTTTCGATTCGTCCGGACTGTCTGTATGAAGGACCGAATTGCCCCCTCCACTTATGAAGGCGAAGTAATGCCGATTATTGACACATCCCTCTTCACTTATAAAATAACTCAGGCGAAGTTGCCAAACTTGAAAGAATCCACCATTTCAGGCCCCGATGCAATTCCGGCCAAGGTGTGGACAGAGCTATCTTCTGAAATGGCCAAGCCACTGACCCTACTCTTCGAAGCACCAGTTGATTCGGGGTGCCTACGCTCTGATTGAAAGTCCTACACCATCACTCCGCTTTTCAAGAATGGAAGTGAAGCGTCTGTAAGTAATTACAGACTGTAGAGTCTTACAACAACGTGGTTAAAAATCATGGATGCAGATCCTCGAGCAAAGACATTCGCTTTCCGATACCTAACCCAAAGCCCCTTTGTATGGATCCAGGACATTTTGACTGGACGGTTCCAAAGAGTACAAGTCGAGCACCAGCAGACCTGAGAGGTAACCCTGGTCAGTGACTTCAAATGGGGCTCCAGGTTAGGTTCCGCGGTATTCCTTCTTTTCGTCGATCATCGTTACCGGGAGATAAACTGTGGTGTACTGCTGGTCGTTGGCGACATAACATTGTGGAAAGTTGTTCGAAAGATGGCAGATGAGAATCATCGGCAAATATACTTGGACAGACTTGAAGACTGCTTCAAGCACTGGCTTGTGCTCTTCAATGCTAGTAAATCCAAATTCCGTCAAATTGGCGCCTTTAGAATCTCTAGGCCGAGGACCTACATGCTTCCTAAACGGTACACTATAACAACAAGCTGACAAGCAGAAGGACTTGGGTGTGTTGATTACTTCTGTACTCAAACCAACAGTGAATTGCACGAATGCGGCGAAGTCGACCAAGTCTATGATTCAACGAATTAGGCGAGTCTTTATGATGTTTTAAAAAGATAGCTTTTCTAAAATAGTCGAAAGCTTCGTGCAGCCGCACCCAGAATGCACTGGTCAGGCATGGAGACCCTAGACTGTCAAAGGTTGCACCATCCTAGAGAAAGTTCAGAGGCGAGCGACAAAAATATCAAAGGTGTGGGCACAGACTGTTTACCCTGAGCCAAGTTCCCCTTTCCTACAGACAAGTACGAGGAGATGTCATATTCATATTCCGCATTATTAACGGCTTGGACTGTTGCCTTCTTCCCAATTATTATTTTTTGCACTTAGGCTAGCACACACACCTTGCACGGCAGTGACAGTGTAGCTGCATCGTAGAACGCTGTACCAGAAAGAAGAGCATCGGCCAAATCAAAAAAAAATCACCGCCCCTTTCAGGTAACTGTCTGTCCTGGATCTTATCAATTGGACTACACCTCCTAGATCATTTCACATTCGGATAAGCATTCAACACCTCTGTTGTCCTGAGACCTGCCTGGTGTAATAGCACACACCCAGTTCTCCCCCTTCCAAAAACAATGAGGAAGGAGGGAAGGAACAGGACGCAGACGTGAACTAATCGCAAGACCCTGTCGAGCTTAGAGACAGCCGAGGCCAAATTAGAAAAATAAAACATGTCTACTGCTCGTTTATAAGTAGGCAGGTGTGCAAAGTAAACAAGGGCGTACAAAGCCCGACACTCACGTTGTCCTCCTTGAAGGGTATGAAGGTAAATGATGGCGGTTGAGCGAAAGTCGTTTCGTTTCGCCGAAGGAAGAGAGTCTTGTCCCGTCGCCAGTCCAGTGCAGTGATGTTGCCGTTGATCATGTCGCAGATGGAGTTGTGACAGCCCTTAATGGCCTCCTCGCAGCTCAGGTGCATCATAGCTGCTCTGGCGAGACTGTTGTGAAGACCACAGTTCATGCACTGTAAGGGAGGGGATAAAGGATACACATAAGGGCGACGTTTTAGCCGACTACGCTTTGTGAGCGTAAGGAGACGAAACGAGGATGCATCAATGCTCGACAGGTGAGACCTCAGCCCAATGCCGAGTCTGGGAAAGCGGGAGGGGGAAGTATCCCACAAACTAGATACACGATTAGTCACGTACCTACATTAGCGACAAAGAGAACTCCCTCATAAAGCTCGTGGGCCCACGGGACAAGGCCAAGTGGCATGCATTCCTAAGTCCCTAACAAACACAATTCAGAAAGTTTGGGGTGGGTTTAGAGGCCAGACGATAAAGGCTGCCTCGCATGAGCAGTACTGCTTGTCAGTTAGGCTGTCAAATGTGGGAATTGTGTACCCCCTTGAAAAAATTACGTCGTCGAAAGTAGGAAAAGCCCGTTGACGGGGAGGGGGGAGGGGGGTGGCACTCTCTTTGTGAAACCATGCCTTCAAGTTGATGCCTCACTCAACCAACAAGAAATGTAAGTAAATGGAGGTGCATGGACATACGTCAATCACATCGGAGACCTCATCACCGAAGTATCGAGCGATGCTCTGGTTGGCAGCAGCAAGCTGGATGAGGTATTCATTGCGCGCCCGATTCGTTGCCACTACCGCATTGTCGAAGAGCTGCTTTTTCTGGCGAGGATTAAAAAAAGAAGAATGAGTCGTCTGTCGCCATCATTAGTAGCGGTACCTCGGACACAATGAAGTTTCGCTACGCTTGAGAGCTCCGAGTAAGAGCCCGCGTAAACCGTCACATAGCGATTAGGAGGATATGAGGATTCGACAAAGCAAAGGGAGACCGGAATGGGTATTTGTCGCTTGTTAGCCGACATCGGTCAGTCATATTTAACCTCAACAGGTTTGGAAAATGTGAGCGGTAAGAGTTCCTCCTATGCCTGGAAAAGTCCCCAGCGGAAATTCGACCTACTGAAACGATGGAAGTAGATCATAATTATTGAAGCGCCCTGGAGACAGTCATAGGAGGAACACTTATCATGTGAAGTATTTGGGGAGCGCTTTTCGTGTCAGAAATTGAGCCGTGCTACTCTAAACTAGTTAACGAACTACAATATTTTCTACCTACGTGCCACGCAAGGTAATTTTTCAGCAACGAAATGCTTTAGTGTTCACCGGTCTAAAAAAGCAGGCATTCGGCATACTCCATTAAAAAACGATACAGATAAGTTAAAAAGTACGCAGTTCATCGACCTTTTATGCTACGACACTGATAATAACTCTGATATCTTAATGCCTAACATCGAGTAAAAACGTTTGTAATAGGTTATCCCTGAGGAAACATTTTTATTAGATATTCAACCGACGAATCTATGCAAATTACCACTTCTCAAGGTAACATGAAAGTGAAAATGGAGAATTTTGCTCAGCTTTTAATTTAGAGGAAAATGAGCGATGTAATTTTGGCCAAAAATGAAAGAATTCGCTCTCCACCTGATGCTTGAAGAATTTTCACCATAGTTGATGAAGAAAAAGAGTTGTCGAGTTTTGCGAAAATTGCCAATCTTCTGTCTGTTCCGTTTCTAAATTACGCCTTAGCAGAAACTATACTTTAAAAAAGTATCTTACAACATAGTTTAGTTCATGTACACGACCAAATATGTTCATTTTCGTTTCAGGCCAAAATGTTCGATGCAGTAAAACAACATACATCTTTGATAATTACCTTGTGACAAAAAACTTCAAATATTGACAAAAATCATTCGTAAATCTTAACTCGTTCCTTGTTGCTTGAAAAACATCGATTCCTTACAGTTGCTTTCGCCAGATTTTCCATCAGCTTCAGACTAGATTTTCACTAAAATCCCCTTTAAATAAACCGAATTAGACAGGCAGACTTCATTATCAAAAGGCCTTCCCAGAAAGCAAATCCTCTCACAACATTAAAATAACAAGATCGAGTGTGCGTGTAACTGCCAAATCCAATTTCAGTGATGACTTCGCAAGACATCGGCCGTGATCGAAGAGATCAAGTAGAAAAGGTAAACAACAGACAACAAGGCACATCTCTAGGTGTCAGCAGACGGCAGCGCAACGATGCACTAACGGCCATTAAAGATTCTAGCACGTAAGTCCAAAAACATCTATATCATTGCAGGCAACCACCAGACAGAAATCGATGTAACTACAACCAAAACACCAATAAGCAGAACATCTATGGAAAGTACCTGATCAAATTCCGCTTTGGCCCGTCGACAGCGTTGACTATCCTCGGGACGCTTCTTTTTGGCTCTAGCATGTTGCACAGCCAGCATCAGCTTCTCATCACTGCGTCGAAGGACCCGCTCAGCCTCCAACTGGGCATTCTGCCGCTGACCGTATTCCCGTTGGTCGGAGTGCAGCTTCAGAGTGTTGGTGAGCACTTTCTCCTGACAGAGGTGCATCATCTCGCGACACTGCAGCAGGCAAAAATGGGCGGGGGAGGGGAGACGACTTGAGGAGGATCGCTTACACAATTATTCCGTCGGTGACGAACGTAATTCGACAGCAAACACATGAAAGAGTTTGGTTTCGAATAGGAGGAATTAGACAGTGAAAAGAGAGCATGAAAGTAAGGCAGGAGACTGCTATATGCTCTACAGCAGGACAGTACAGAGACGGGACATGCGGGTGAATTATAATGATGGCACAGCTGTCTACCGCACTCCCTCTACTCTCATCCACCTGAGCCCAGTGTCAAGACATAGTCAAGAAGACCGGAGCCGGGATCCAACGCAGGTGTCTGGCTCGGCCGAAGCTGCCCCCCCCCCACCAATCCACGATCACTAAAAGAAGTCAGAGGGTGATATCCCACACCAAATCGATTAATTGACTGACTGATATTCTATCCGTGGTCGGCTCGTGTTACGTCCACGATGCGGGTGAGTATACTGAGGGCTGCGGCTTTAAACTCGTCGCCCGCTTCGTAGATATGGACCTCAAATTACGGTCACTCGTCACCTATCCGCATAGACAGTGTATGTTCAAGGTCAACGAGCGGATCTGATCGATCCTAATGAGGTCACATCAGACTAAAGGTTCCACTGCGGCCAATCGTTGCCTTAAAAGACAGTCCCAGCTACAATTTGGCAAGGTGGATGCACTTGAAAATAAAATTCTTCCAAGGCAATTCAGCGGCCTCAGTCTATTCAGCCTCCAAATTTCTGGCAGACCTACACAACCGAAGGATTATATCGGAAGAAATGATGGTTTGCTTTGACGTGCCAACACTCGTTATGTGCCCCAGTTACATGTTAGGAAGAGAAGACAGAACAAAATAGCAGATGGTGCTTTACTGTTACTAGTTCTGCTTGTACATCAGCGTTGTCTTCTGTCGTCTTGGCCGACAGCAGGTCTTGTTACTAGCAGCAGAATTTTGAGTAATCGACAGCACCTCTATCAAGAGTTTCTCGCCTGCAGTGGTGGCAGCATATTTAAGTGCCAGTAGTCATTGCTCCCCATTAACTCTCCACGAATGACCGGGTGCGCGCTTGCGCGTGCCACCTTTGTCCTGGGCTAATGTCCACCCTTTGAAGGTCGCTTGTAACTGCATGAACCGGTCGCCAGTAAGATCTCTTTGTTCTGGTACCCTCAGGATTGCCCGAGTGATAACTCGTGTCCGGCCGTCCCAACACATACCATCCAGTTTGGCACAAGAAGGCTGTCATGAGTCACTGATGCTTCCCGGATCCAAAACCTAGTTGCACTGACGACCGTGCAAGCCTCTTAGCACCGCAGAAATGAGCTCGTCAGATAAGATGACATAGAGTCACAAGTGAAATGAGATTGACGTGGGCCGATCGATTCTGATTGCAGAACTAACATGCCCACCTCCGTCTTCTCTCGCAGCTGAAAGTGGAAAACCGCCGCTGGCAGTCTCATGGCGACTAGCGATCCATAACTGACAAGTGCTCACCGGTGAAAACAGTCATCTAGGAGCACGCTCATTCCTTTCAGAACAGGTAGAGCTTACTTTGTAAGTTTTAGCATTGAGCCGGCTAATTTACGGTAGGTTCACTATCTCATGCAATGGCAGCCAGAATTCTGAAGTAGGTTTTCGGTTGGAACATATTAATTGCGGATGGTTGTAATAGAGATGATCATACAACCTAATCTCAACATATTTTAGACACTTCAGGAAGCCAACTTTT
>JAYGXS010000004.1:9117317-9147146 GCA_036362985.1 Ligula intestinalis | reverse complement strand
CTCTCTGGAGAGCTCAACCCAGTCTCTTTTCCAGCAGCGGAGACTGAAACCCGAAGGTCCAATAAGAACTGTCATGTCTTGACGGACGATGTCGAGCCAATTCTTCAGTCACCCTCCTCTTCGACGCTTCCAGGTGGGCTGCAGTGCTGGGTCGAGGGCAGCATAGCTAAGCTCGTAGAGCGGGCGACGGAGAACGTGCCCAAACCAACTCAGTAACCTTCCTTGGATGGCCTGAGATATCCTCGCGATGCGATCGCAGCGTGAGCAAACTGTCTCGTTCGAGATAAAGTCGCTATACTTAACGCGCTCCTCAAGAAGAGGCCGTCAAATACCTCCATTCTTCGCTCATATACAGCGCGCACAGCCTAGCGCACACAGTCCAGCATTCACATCAATAGAGGGCTGACCGGATGGATGTACGGTATACAGGAGTCTTCGTGGTCATGGGGATGTCGCGTCGGATCCATAGGCACTTTCGAGGTATTGAGAAGACCCAGCAAGCAGCATCTACGCGGGAGACAATTTCGTCCTTGCTCTGCCCATTCGGTAGCAGCCTCGCCCTGAGGTATTTAAAGCCGTCTTCTTCCCCAGGAGTGCCTTCTCCTGGTCAGGGACGCAGCTCGAGTATAATTTCATCTTTCCGGCATTTATGAACGTGCCAACCGACATAGCGATCTCATTTACCCGCGGCCTTACAGACTGTAAACCACCAAAGCTTGAGGCTAGCAGCACAACATCATCGGCGTAGTCAAGATCAGTTAGCCGACCAGATGGCAAGCCTATCTCCCTTAAGTCGCTGCTGCCCATGACCAAGTCGACGTGTTCCGGCCTAAATGCCCAACAATGTCATGGGGCAAATTTAAAGCATACAGCTATGGCAGAATTTATTGGAACCAAGCAAGTTCGCGAGTGCTCGCAAACTACTGCTTCTCGCTGCATAACATGAGGAACGTGTGAGGGGATACAACAATCGAATTCGTACAGAAAAAACGAGGGCTAATTGGCACGTGGGCTAAAAAATAATATTAGCAACTTAAAATACACAGCAAGCGGAAGGGAACGTTTCTATCAAATAAGGGCAGAGGGGAAAGAAATGCGTTATTCGGAGATTTGGACTTTACCAAAGGAAAGTTAGATCAATCAAGTGCTGCAACTGTTAACATGGGTCGGGTTTTTACGGCCGCAAACAGGCCGCCTTCAGATAGCGCAAAGTACAAGTTGTCGGTGCCCGAGCCAGTACTTGGAAGGATGTTTTTGGGTCAACGGGGTGTCCCGTATCAAGCAAATTCTTAGCAATGGGGGAGCGTTGAAGTCTGTTCTCGTGCTTTAAATGCCATCTAGGCAGGTGCTCTATAGATCAGACTGCCAATTGCCGTTGCGTTCACCCAATTTACTTGCATCCGCAGGTACATGCAAACGCATTGACACAGTTTGAAGTGGCAAGCCGGCCTTTGTGTGTGAAATCGGTAGAGACTGCGAACTATGAGTTCAGCCGCATTGTATGCCCTTTCAATGGTACAACGTAGGTGTCGCTATATAGCACCTAAAATTTGAAGAACATCTTCTTCTCCTTCAAATTACAATTTCTTGGGATGCGTGTTCTCCTATTAATACCTAAATTGTCGTCACCTAGAAGAGGTAATTATATAAAACGAGCTTTTTTCGAAAGTGACTGCCCTGTCCTTTTTTGACCGCAGGCATTGGCTGCACTTGCGGATAAAACTAAGTTGATATCCCCGCTTAAGAAAGGTAATTTGGCACAGGCAGTTTCTGCATCTAACGCCTCCACACAGCAAATGTTTCTGATGCTCTAGAAAAGGGTGTATATTGTGGTGGGAGCCAGAGAACTTCTCCCCCCTTCGTTCTCCAAGCCACGCAGGCCAAAAGTCATGCGTCCTCACGAACAACTGCTTCACCGCCTTGCGCCGCCAACCCTTGGAACTTGACCTCGCAGCTGCTGCTGGTTACCGATAGCAGGCGCGTCAACGCCCCCTGTTCTTCGGCGGGCCTGCGGGCCCGACAGGTGACCTCAGTTTAATAAGCGCGCCTTCCTATGAGCCAGTTTAAGCGACACCTCTGGCCAACGCACCAGGGGGCCTTTGCAGGCGACACCCCCTCGGATAATTGCAACGCATCACTCACAGACCACTTGAACTCGCTTCACAGTCATGTAAAAACAACTTTCATCACCCAACACAACAGACAGTCAATTCCCTTAGGCCTGGCTGGACGCAGTCAGGACTAGCCCTGGCCAGTGGCCACTGCCACAACTAAGAGTTCTGTATACAATAAACCACTCCTTCTGGTGACTCTTGACTTTTACCTCCAACCTGGGAACTTTGACCTGATTATTGTAGTGATCTAGGCACAACCATTACTTAGACCCCTACAATATCAAGTTACTTTTCCAGTATATGCGAACGAAACTCAGTGAATGCAAATACTGTCATTTCCATGCATTTCGAAAACAGTAGTTCGTAGTATAGAGCCATATTCTTGTCCAGACATGTAAACGTCTAAGGAGGAAATTCGGTTATCCCTCTTTTGATCCATCGTGACGTAAATTATTCAGTGTAGACAACACATCTGTATTTTGCTAACTGTCAACAACAAACGTGAAGACATCATTCACACATCCTCTGCTCAGCGTTGAATATACTTTTTTTCTAGACGGCCCATGCAGATGTCAGCAAGGGTCAGACAAAGTGAAGTTGTTTTAGGAAATCCATACAGTCGACAGGAGAAGCGAATTCGCAAAACTGTGAGGACTAAACCGTCGCTCAGTACTTCCAAACGGCGGAAAAGTAGGTAAAATGGCCGCGGATGGCCTTAGAAACCTCATATATACAGGCCTGACCCTTTCGATGATTTCAAGCCGACTGCAGGGGAGTTTAAGTGCATCAAACAAACAGGGCGCCTGCCTAACAGCTCAAAATCTTCACTCAAACTTTGACCTCTACCCGGAAGATTCCAGGAAGAAGAAAAGGGGTGAATCACTGTCATGACCTCCGCCTGGTACTTGTAATTAACACGATCTGTGAGCTCGTCCGATCGTTGTTCCCAAAGCTAGTACGCGAGAGAGAATAGCCGAGGGAACCACAGCAGACGCGTCTTCGACCGCGTCCCAACACCCCCCCCCCCTCACGGCGACCAAGGTCTGCTACACCAAACCTCCCTACGGCGGATCTATCTTCCCTCCTCTACATCTCTGTTTTGACGACGAAGCAGCCCCTCCCGAGCACGCCGCTCGGACTTCCCCTCCTCGCCAACCTGGCGGATCTTCTGATCTAGCGAGGGCCAGAGAAGAGCACACAATCGACTAGGCGGCGAGCTGTATCGACAAGCAGAAAGTCAATCTTACAGAAGGGCTGCGTGCATTTATTCGGTTCGCTTGATAAGAAAGTGTCGGTGACATGGGGCAATCAGAGCTGACGACAAATCGATAACCACGGTGCGCGCTCTCATGGCAGTAGCATAGAAGCTCAAGCAGGCGCCTTTCTGTGTGCGATGGCTGATCATGGAAATTGAGGCACGCACTAACTCCGGTTTAAAGATCTCTGTAGGCGGAAACCTCAGGCAAGGAGGGAGGACAAGCAAAAGAGGGTGGAACATTTGCGAGAATGAGGACAGTGATTCTACATAAATTGAATGCCACGAAAAGCGGTCAAAAGTTCACTGTCACCAGACGAGCAGGTCCGGATGGTCACACGAGGGCGCAAACAGCACGTACTAATGTTCACGGGGACCGAGGCGTGATGGTATGCATAATGAAGACACGCAAGACTCAGGCGTGGATGCAGGCCAGGCGTTTGTGTGCAAAGAAAAGGCTTTCAGTCGATAAAAAAACAGCAAAAGCGCATGCGTACAGACGGAATTTGACCCTGCATAAGCGCGGGTTTACGAGTAAGCGAAACGGCTTTCTATACGCCTCCTGGGGGTGAATCCAGTCTTCCAGAAAAGCACGCGTACGTAGCACTGTAATTGCACACAGTAGGCGAACTTGAAATTTCACTAAAATCAACCATATTTCAGTACGACAACAATTGCGCGTGAATTGGACTATAGTGATTAGCATGCTTGCATGGTATCTAACACGCTATGTTCGCCCGCACCTGGACTCATTGTCATAAAATGAAAGAAAGACCAGAAGCGTAAGAAAGCCCAGAGGACATGAGGGGCCCCAACAGCCGCTCAAATTGTTTGTTTGAGGTTGTCTGCTCTAGCACTTTGGCTCAAGAACCTTACCACAAGGCAGCCATGGCAAACAAACCTATTTAATGGCGGTTTCGAACGCCAGTTCACAGTACCATCATTGGTACCATCATTGGGAACCACAGCAGAAGCGTCTTCGACCGCGTTCCCACCCGCCCTCAGGGCGGCCAAGGTCTGCTACACCAAACCTCCCTATGGTGGATCCATCTCTTCTCCTCTCCATCTGTTTTTTTTATGACAGAGCAACCCCTCTTGACTATGCTGCTCCGACTCCTCCTCCTCACCACCGGGATTTAGGTCCACCCGGAGGAGTTCCGGATCCACCAAGGGCTACTTGCCTGCCTACCATCATTGGGTCTCCTCACATTTTATAAGTCAGTCGGTGCGCCAGACCTCAGCCCTATGCGCCCACAGCAGACGCGTCTTCGACCGCGTTACCACCCGCCCTCAGGGCGGCCAAAGTCTGCTAAACCAAACCTCCCTATGGTGGATCCATCTCTTCTCCTCTCAATCTAATTTTTTATGACAGAGCAGCCCCTCCTGACTATGCTGCTCCGACTCCTCCTCCTCCTCGCCGCCGGGATTGAGGCCCACCTGGCGGGGTTCCGGATCTAAAAAGGGCTACTTGCCTGCCTGCTATCTGCGACTGTCAGACGCGTCTTCGACCGCGTTCCCAACCGTCCTTAGGGCGGCCAAGGTCTGCTACACCAAACCTCCATACGCTGGATCCATCTCCCCTCCCCTACATCTCTGTTTTTGATGACGGAGAAGCCCTTCCCGACAATGCTGCTCCGACTTCTCCTCCTCGCCGCCGGGATTGAGGCCCACCCGGCGGGGTTCCGGATCCCACAAGGGCTACTTGCCTGTTTGCCTCTGCGCCCTGATAGCCTTGTGGCTGCTGGTCCGCGGTCGTTTATTCGCCAGACCCAGAAGCCTGTTTATTTCGCAGCTAACCTTCGCTGAAGACCATTCCTCCTGTCTGCCACCTGTGGACGCACGATGTATCCAGAAGCCAGGCTAACGGATAATCTGCGCTCCTAACACCGGTTGACTGATCTCAAGTATGCCGATGATACGTCCTGCTAGCCTCAAGCTTTGGTGACCTACAGTATATGGTGTCATGGGTTAATGAGATTGCTGTGTCGGTCGGCTTGAGCATAAATACGGGAAAGACAAAATCATGCACGAATTACATTCCCGACCAGGAACACACACCGCTAGGAATTAATGGCCACCAACTTGAAGAAGTAGACAGCTTTGAATACCTCGGGATGAGGCTGCTACCGAATGAACAGAGTAAGGACGATATTGTTTCCCGAATCGATGCTGCTCGCTGGGTTTTTGTCAATCCTCTGAAAGCGCCTATTGATCCGACACGACATCTCAATCGCCACGAAGATCTATATGTATCGTGCATTCGTCCTGTCAGTTCTCCGCTATGGATGTGAATGCGGTATTTTGCGCGTTGAAGATGAGCGAAGACTGGAGGTAGTAACCACCGGTGCCCGAGGACCATCCTTCAATCGAAGTACACTGACTTCTTCTCAAAAGAGACAGTCCGCACTCGTTGGGACAGTTCGTGAGGATATCACAGGCTATTCAAGTAAGACCGCTGAAGTGGTTTGCGCACGTTTGCCGTCGATCTGGCACCGCAGCCCACCTGGAGGCGTCGAAGAGGTGGACAACAGAAGACTTGGCTCGACAACACTCGCCAAGTCGTGGCAGCGGTTCTTGGACCTTCGGTTTTCAGTCTCCGTGGCTGGAGCCCTCCAGGTCTGCTGCCGCTAATCGTCCCAAGTGGAGAGATAGAGTCCGTAACCTCAGCGAGGCCGCCTACATCAGGCATGAACATAGCTATATTGGCTGCCGCGGTGTTAGTCCGCACCTAGGCATGACACCACAACCCACTTAGCTACGATAGTGCGGTAAGCCAGGAAATTTGGACATAGGCCACAACAGGAACACCTGGTGGTTTGGGAAAACAAAACAGTTAAGGCAGTTGAGGAGGGCAGACCTGTCGGTGAAGACGGAAGGCGTCGTCGTCCATGTCGATAAGGCGTTGGATCATCTGTTTGCTGTAGACCTCAGAAAGCGTAGAGTGCGCTTGCGATAGTCGGAGTGTAGACCCCAACAGGGTGTTCCAAAGGCTGGTTGTCGTGTAATTTGTCCAGTTCGGCCGTCTAAAGTGGGAGCAAGAGGAAACGGTGGGGTAGGAAGTAACAATTGGCGACAGAAGTCAAAACTGCTTACACCGTAGGGGACTTATCTACTGCAAAGTCGTGATAGCAGTTCGGGCAAAGATTCCTTATATGGAACACTTTTTTGGTTTGCCATACATAACTACCTACTAATTGCCTTATACATAAACCTAACCGTAAGACACAAGCCTGCGGTTTCCTGGTACAACCCAGCGCCATAAGAATCGTCGCCGAAATTCGAGTCGATAGTTGAGCGTACATTTGATATTGCCTTGCCTTGCCGACGTAGTCGGTCTTGTCCATGACGACAGTTGCCCCACCTTTGTCAGCGGGCACAATGATTATACTGTCATCAACCTTCAGTGAGAGTAGCCCCTTTCTCTCCTCGATGGCTAGGATTTGATGGTGTTTCCTCCACCGAAGGAGACCTGTTGCGCAGCTACGTCTGTCCGCACGCATATCGTCAGGGACGGTGGAGGCCAGTAGAAGGGACTCGAGATTGGCTAGAAAGTTAGTCGGTGTCGCATCGGCGTGGCTGGAGGTTTAATTCAGCAGATGTGAGGACCCTTCGCGATAGGTTGACGACTCTCTTCAACATGTTGCTTTCATTAGTGGGAGGGAAAAGTGATTTGAGTTTATCCTGTAGGTTGGCTCGCTTCTTCATTCTGGCATCCTTTGTGACATTCATTCGTTTCAGTACCTCATGGAAAAGATTTCCAGGCAAACATGAACCACATTGGCTTCTGAGGTCGTTGATGATTGCTTCGAAACGGCAAATACGGCGGTGAACATCGGATGTAATAGCTCTTAAAACATGGAATCCGTATTTGTGTGCGAGTAGTCTTCCGGTCTCATTAAGTAGAGTTGGCTTAAATTGGAAAGATTTCGGAAGGATGTAGAAGTCGCGACAGCGGTGAAGGAAGTAGAGCTGTTCGTAAGTCATTGCCAGCCTCTGTGCGAACTTTTCCCAACGCCCATAAATACGTTGGATAAGTGAAGAAAGTTGCATTCCGAGATGATATGATGAAAAGAAAGACGATCTTCGGAAAATCAAGTTGTACTCGTGAATTTTTGAACAAGTATCACGTGTTAGTCGTCACACTAAATTAAAAGTGAGGGCTGGGAATGCTGCACTAGAGGTTTTGGAGGTAGAGTTTACAACGGACGGGGGCCGAAGGGTTATGGTGAAGTGACACCCGTGGCGATAGGTTGTGCTATGGAGGAGAGGGGGTGTTAGCGTTTGGAATATGGGCCGCGTGTTCAAGGGGGGGGGGGACGGGTTAAGAGTCAGAGAAATTCCACTTGACCGGGCACAGAGAGCCAGTTGTTGTTTCAGGCTGTGTCCAGATTAGTGGATCATGCACGAAACCCGCTATAGTGTTAGTCAAGCTCTACTTGCCTGTTCATACTAGCCAGATTCGAGTGCCAAGCTTCGAGGAATTCTCTTGCTTGTCGCGTATTAGTCATTGCAATCACATCGGTGGCATCCCAATTGAAGCGGTGATCACACTCAATGGAGTGCGCAAATACGAGTGATAAATGGTTCCGTAGGCGAACGGCTGACTTGCGTTCCTCGATGCAAATCTCAAGGCGTCGGCCTGTTTGGCCAATCTAAATGCAAGGGCAACCAGCACACGGTAAACGACGTTACTTAGTTGTTCCACAGGTAGGGGGTCCTTTACTCGACATAACCTTGCGCGCAGTGAGGTTGCGGGCTTGTGGGCAACGGAGATGCCAAGGCAACTTAGTTGCCGAGAGATGGTTTCAGATACTTCATATCTGTTTTTTTACTCACCTATGGAGGCGAGCCTAGTTTACTTTAAAGCTTCGGTCTACTTATCCAACAAACCGTCATGCGAAAGTAGTCCTTACACATAAAAAAAGTTCTCGATAGGGGGCATGGTGGCATTTTGAATGAGGCTGACAATATTAATAATTAGTTCCATTCAATTGTGAAAGTTCGACAGGAAGGGGAAGGTCATTGTGTAACTGCCTGACCTAATAAGTCCCACCCGGAACTGAGTTTCTTCAGACTGTAGTGAACCTATCCACCGTGGTAGGTTCGAATCACATTGAAGCCAGAGAATTTATCACAAGTGGGCCAAATGAATTATACAAATCTGATCAAACAACGTGATAAGCACAGCAGCTTCCCTGTCTCATGAAATGTCAACCACAATTCGGAAATGTGATTTTGCTCTGGGAAAACTACTTGAGTAGTTATAAAAGTAACTACCATGCAGCGAGTCTCAAGATATTTCAGTTAAGTCAGGATGTCAGGTGCAACAAACGGCACTTAATCTTCTGAAGATGAGCAGATTCTCATGAAATGTCAACCGAAATTCCGAAATGTGTTCTCCATTCGAACATATTGAGTATGGTGACAATAATGACTATCCTACGGCCTAATCTTAGGATATTTCAGTGACATTAGGGTACAAGCATTTGAATGAGCTTCCTCAAACTTTAAGGAGGGGTATTTTCGATTTTAAAACAGTTTCTAATCATTATATTTTTTTAAGATCAGAAAAAAAGTATCCATAAAGTGACGTATTTGGCCTTATGAAAATTGGTCCACATCCATAGCGAACTGTTCCGAGGACTATATCACTTCTTGCTCACAACGCATCGAAATACAGTAGTCGCCGGTTATTAAGCCCACCTCGGGCCAAGACCAAATTGGGCTTAATAAGCAGCGGGCGCACTAACCGGAGAGTCCTATTTCTTGATTTTGCTATGTAAAATCTTAGGCTTACGCACGATTTTCACTTTTCTTTTCGGAATTTTCCACTATTCGAAAAAAATGCAGCATTTCTAAACACCGAAATATTACTTGATTAACCGCAATACAGTAGTCGCCGGCTATTAAGCCCACCTCGGGCCCAGACCTAATTGGGCTTAATAAGCAGCGGGCGCACTAACCGGAGAGTCCTATTTCTTGATTAGCAAACACAGGATAGGCACTATACATTACATACATACTGTATTATGTGTAGAGCTTGGTTATGAACAAGAAAAGAATTCTGTTTGTCGGTATATTACGTAATAACGAAAAACAAAGAAAATGGTTTGCGACACGTTTGAAAAAGCGGTCTAGTGTGAGTTGTTTTGGAGGAAACTTCACTCGCAAGTGCTCCCTGATGTCCTTCTCCAGGCACCAGAAATCGTCAAATTTTGTAAAATCTGATGCCTGTAGACCGGCAAACTGGGCTTTTTAGCCGGCGACTGGGCTTATTAGTCGGCAGATTTTGCTTTGTAAAATTCCGTCCCAGGCTGATTTGGGCTTAATACCGTGGGCTTAATAACCGGCGACTAATGTACAAGGTTGAATTGCCCTCAGTTGGCATCAGTATCCTGAGCAACGGGAGTTTGTGTTGATGGGTTTGATTCAATTTAGTACATTTGATCACATCCATCATAGCTATTCATTTACACTCACTAACTAAGAATTAAACGTTTGACCACAAAATATGTTAGATGGTCGGGCGGGGGGACGGATATTTAGGGGGCCCTACGAGACAGATTTGCCGAGAAAAACTGCCAGTCGAAAAGCTATCACTAAGATTTAGGAAAATAAAAGAAAACGAGTAAAACTCTGCAGTTTTATTTTGACATTACCCCGGAAAAGGGCACATTTTAGTCATCTGAATACTTACTTGAAGCAACTTCTAAAAAGGTACCTTATTGTTGACAGATTGGTAATCGATCTTAGGTATATTCATAACGAACTTTTGTTGTATATCCAAATCTCCAGAGGTCAGATGCCACAAACGAACAGAACAAACTGAGTGGATGCAGGTGCAATAAGAAAAGCAATAACGCATCAGATATCTTAAATGATCGATAGACAACTTTTGAAGGTTTGCAAAGACCTTGTGCGCAACTGATTTCTCGCGGCCTTAATCCTTCGGCGTGGACTGGCTTGGTCAGAAAAAAAACAAACTCGAGACTACTTTAGTTTGTTTAGCCACGCTGACAGATGAACCGACCAAGGGAACGAGCATTTTCAGCTGACGACAGTTTGAAGATGTAACTAGCAAACTGAATGCAAGCGCGGTGACTTGGGTGTGAATTAGTGTTAACTGGTGGTAGACTTGCATTGTATCTACCTCACTCTCTGTTCCACTTCCTAACCAGGACCCGGTATAGAGACAGAATCAAAAAGACCGCAGACGGGGGGAGGCGGCGCAGCCTGCTTGGATTCCAGGTGAGTGGGAATGCAATGGAAGCCACATGGAGAAGGAGGCATTGCAGACTGACTTTCTGTCCACTAGTTAGCCAACCCCTAATAACATGAACTGGGCTGACCACGCAGTCCCATTTATCAATTGGCAACCCTCCAAGCCACGGTTTTCAGCGCACCCAGATAGCTGCAAGCACCGCCGACTTTTCATAGTTAGAAAACGGTGCTGAACCGTCGACTCCACTCTCTCCCCCACCGCCAGCACAGGGCCACCTGACCGTCACACAATACATTCTGCAGGTCAGAGCAACTGTAGTTAGCATTGCAGTCAGCGCAGTTGAGGCCGATTGGTGCAGTTAAAATAGTCATTCCCTCAATGACCTCACAACAGCACCTGCATGGTGTGCAGGCTTGGATGATGGCCTCAAGAGACAACAAACCTGTCGTTTTGAGTAGCAGTGGTATAAAAATACCCATAAAATCCTGGGAGGATGATAGAAGCTAGATGCTCACCACAGGAAAAAAAGACGCGTCAGGTCAAAATAAAACAAAATCACAGTAAAGGTTAATGGGAAGAAAATAAGGTCGGTGTCACAACGACTGGCATAATTGTTTGGCGTCTTTTTGCAAGACGTCAGTTGCAGCAATAATCACCTGCATGTATAGCAAGTATATATACGTCGGCGAACCGAGGCAACTAGCCACGGGGCGACTGAATTAGCCTGTCAGGTGCGGTTTAAAAAGCAAATCAAGCGTTCATGCATGGTTGCAAAAGGTAATAAGACCTAGAAGTTCTGAAAACCACCACCAACAACAAAAACTCAAAAACGTCGCCTTCGACATGGTGATTCTCTCTTCAACTTGTACTTCCTCCAAACGGATGTGAGTATGACTGATTTAACTAGTCTAGTTGGCGTCGCAACTGTATAGGGTGCATAAAGTGGACATAATCGAAATCGATGTCCGCAGTGTCGTGTTTGTTTTCCTACTAAACGGGATGCACAGTTGAGGCACTAGACCAACACGGGGGGCAGGGGGGGCGGCAGATCAGGATACGGTTAGCGTCATTCGAGTTACGCTCCCATAACAAATGCCGAATATGCGGGGTGGCGCGCACAGGGGCGGCTTCGGCCGCGGCAGCCACCTGCGCTCGATCCAGTCTGCTTGAATCTTGAGTGTGATAGATGCTGCGCAAGTCTTCTATCATTTTACTTCACGCGCAAGTCACCGTGCCTGCACCACCCTGCTATGGAGTATACGGTGAATATAGACGAAATCGACGGTGTAACTGTCAGCTGGCAACAGAGCTTCCACTTCTAAGCAAGAGGATGTGCGACAGTGGATCTGAGGAGTTTGACCCACTAGGTGAGGGTTAGATTGGGGAAGGTCGTGGCGTGTCTACTTTCACTATACTTGACTACAGTCACCTGCTTTCGGGCAAATGGTGGACATCTTCGCTTGCGATGGTCGAACTAACAAAGATGATTGCTTAGCAAATCCTGCATGGGCAGTCAGCTTACAGTATCCGTATTGGTGAGTTCTATACGCGCAGTAGGCCAGTCTGGTAAGTCGACCCAAAATTGTGATTAAATTCACGGTTCTCGACGTGCATTCGTAGCTGCACTATCGCGGTAAAGATGACTACCCAGCAAAGGTAAATCGCCTCAGAGCGCAGCGCCCCTATGCCGAACTACTCCGCGCTCGGTCGCTCGTTCGCATGCGAAAGTACAGATAGGCAGTCGCTTGCATCATGCAAATGCGCACTGGTCGCCGTGACTACATGCCCAAGACCCGAGAGATGCACGCACGCATGCAGGCATGCGCGCGCGTACGCGCCTTAGCGTGACTAATCCCACTTCTGATTGGGTGCTGTCAGAGCCACGTAGAGAGAGAGAGCGAGAGAGGAACGAAAAAAGCATGAACGACGCGGGGCATGGCGAAGAAAAGAGATGAGCGAGACACATGCATGGATAAGTCAAAACTGGGCTGAACACGCACACACACACCAACAATGCTAATTTGCCGCGCCCTTGAAGAAACCAGCGATTGCTTGACTGGCGGAAAAAATCAACACCCCCCACCCAAATCGGCCTCTGGGTATCGTATTTTCCTGGCCAAAAGACGCACTTAAAAGGCTTTAACGTCCTCAAAAAAAACATATATATATGACAATGATGTTATAACATAATTCCGCATAGATACTAGCTAAAAGCCCAGACACGTGTATCTAGTATCTATGCGGAAGTATGGTATAACATCATTGTCATATAGAATTCAAACTACTTGTAGTGCTACTCGTTTGTAGAATGAACATTTCCGTGGTTATTCTGCGGCAGTTGATTGTCTTCGACGAAAATGTTCATCGAACTCTAGGGTCTGACCCTTAAAAGTCATGTCCCATCCACCTACTTCCATGTCATGCACCAAATAATTTCCACGATTATTTCCTTGATATATATATGGCAGGTGTGAGGCGCTGATGAACTGCGGTTCGATGAAGTGCTTATGACCCATCTGATGGACACCAGTGGTGGAACAACTGCGCCGTCTGTGAGTGCGTTTGTTTGTGTTGTCCGACCAGCTGGTGTTCAGGGTTATGCTTGGCTGATGAAGGCTAATAAGCCCGAAACAGTTCTGTATCAAGTTACCCCCAGATGCTGTCATACCCCACTTACTGATATTATGACTTGGCCGGAATCGGCCTGGCAGGCGGTCACCCGTTGGGGACCTCTGACCACCACACGAACTTTGTTTAGTTCGGAAGCCTATTCGATCGGTGTTCGCACATCTCTCAGTGAATATATATATATATATATATATATATATAGATCGATTAATTGTGGTTACTGGCCTCGAAACGATTTTTATGGTACATGACGCTTCACCACAATATTACACCGTGCGTGTTGACAGTCTCACTTGTCTACCGGACGTGAACGCTCGCCCGGATGTCTTATGAATCAAGCTAGATGGATGCAGGCAAGCTCATACTTCAGGGTGTTATGCTTGTGCAATAGTAAGAGGCATGGGTGTTTCTGATACAATTATAGGAATGGTTAGGGCATTTGACTCTAATCAGAGAGGTCGCGAGTCCGAGGCTCGGGTGTGACACCATCTGGGTCTGAGTATGACTAGCTGACGACGGCTAATTAGCCAGAAACTGCCGTCATATTCTCCTAATCTTTCTTGCCTTGTCCTTCTGCCTATATCCTTAGCCGCCTCGCGGTGGAGGCTGGAGTGATAGATCCAATCGCAACACGTAGGGACGCATGTGTACTCTAACAGATCAGTATACGCGTATCTGCTACTGTATATTCCAGAGCTAATACCGGCAGGACAGCGAGCTCGTAGCTCAATGGTTAGGGTAATTGACTCTGATCAGAGGTCGCGAGTTCGAGGCTCGGGAGTGACACCACTTGGGTCTGGGTATAACTGGCTGACGACGGCGTATAATTCAGAAATGGCCATCCTAATCTCCCTTGTTTTTGTCGGTAATGTCCTCATTATAGGAATATATTACTAGAATATACGATCCGATAATCCTTGTCAGTATTTTTAACAGAATTAGCCCTCCTAGCAGTGGTATATTACCGCTAGCAGCAGTATTCTAGCCCAAACCAAGACAAACCTTGCTGTGCTGAGGGTCTGGAGTATGGCTCTACTCGGAATAGCTGAAACCCATATTCGCACTCCTTGTTGAGATCAAGGGTGTATGAGTCCTAGGGTGATTTTTAATCTGTGTCCCTTCTGACTAATACTACCATCAGAAATAGTACCAGTACTACTAACACTCAGCTAAATTGGTACTTTATAGTAGAAGTAGAAAGTAGTAACCACATCCTTCTCGGACTCCTTAAGCCTCTATTGATATCTACTGAGGGTGAGTGAGAGTAGGTAGTGCGGTAGCGCCCACGAGCCCAAGACCGCTCCGAACGAGTACCAACGATTAATGGGTATATCGCCTGACGAAGGGGGGTGCCGACCTGCAAGCTAAAGTAGCATCAACCACGATAGTCGCAAAAGGAGCGCATGAGACGGGAGCCTGCTTTTGGCCACAACCAACCAACGAGAGATAGCACGCACGTTTACTGACCACGGTTACAATACGAGGCTGATCGCGAGGCGCATTAACTCAAAGCCTATTGAAAAGTAAGTCTTACAATCGGAGGAGGAGAAGGAGTGTGTTTTTTAACGTCAATATAAATATAATGGCTTAGAGCGGAACATAAGATATCCAAGAGTTCAATCACAAAGCACTTGGTGGACACTGGCTATACAGTGGACCAAAGTGTTGTAATGGTACCAAAAGCCAAAACGTTTGCCGTCTCTGACGCTTTGCTTAAATTTTCCAAGAACAAGAACCTGGGAGAACGAAGTCTTTTAGCACGGATATTTGAACAAGCAAGCGTTATAAGATCAGACAAATCAATGTGTCCTGAAGCAAGTAACAACTCGATTAGCAATCCGATTGCTTCATCCTTATTGGTGGAACTCTGTCGAGCAGCCTCGCTTGGTGTCAGATCCTCGAAGGTCGTGCTAGCGTGCGGGCTTTTATGAGTGGGCGGACTGATAATGTGGCATGAAAGCGTCTCGCCCGGGCTACATGTGAACAAGTCAGTTAGGACGGCTCCTAACACTACCAACTGCAGATAAGGTCCTGAGTGGGTTTCTCTTGTGATTTGCAGAGGCCGTTGCAACATGCAGAAGAAAACGAGAACTCTGCAAGCAACTAGATCACGTGGTCGGCCTCGTATTGCCGTGGCAAGGATCAATAAAGGGACGTAAACTCAGTCCATCTCCCGTCGCTTCCCTTCTTCGCACAATTGACTGTTATCCTGCGCTTAGCCCCTCTTAATCACACTTGAAAGGCTTTCACTGTAACTCGAATGGAATCGCTCCGATAACTGCTCTCTTCCATCTCACAATGCGCGTCTGTACTTGAAATCAACAGCTCATGCTTCATTTAGCTATCAAATGTCACCCTTCAAAATCGATACTCAATTGGACAGTCTGTTTTATCAATAGACAATGACTGTATGCAGCTAAATATAAGGTCACAAAACTATATGACGTCAATAAATCCTGCTAATCTTGTTGCCTTTTCTTTGTTCCAATTTACTCACGCGGAAAACATTGCTTCAGTGTGCCGGGTGGTTTGACCTGCAAGATTTTTTTGAATAAGCATGTCGATTGCAATTGTAGATGCCTCAATCAACAGAGTTATAAACGGAGAATCTGAACGAATCCTTACAACCCCAAATGAGACACGTAAACGACAGAATAGCGTCATCAACACAGTTCGAAAGTGCTGAGAATGTGCCCATTCCCACGATTACTCTGTTAGCAGACGCCTAACAGATAGCCTGCACAGGCGGCGCGCGCACACCAGACTATCGATCGACCGCAGGCAGCAAACACGACTCGCAGTCACAGAAATCGATAATTCAAATTTAATCACGCCAATAACGCCAGCAGCCAAAAGCTGATTGGCCCAATGGACCTAACTCACCATCGTTTGTTTCCCTAATTTTGTTGGTACCAGACTGACACTCAACGACTTGCTCTGACTTGCTGTAACGTGACGGGTTCAGTAAACTCCCTCTCTCTGATTAACCGGTCTTATCTCCGTCTCGCTCTTACGGGCTCTCGGGTTCGACTTAATTAGTAGTACCAGGCGTGGGTTATGACAGAAAGGAACTAGCGATAGAAGTTCGCGACATTGAGCAAACGCTTAACCGAACGCTTGGAAGTTCTTGCCTCCCTGTACTTTTTACGACTGCGATCATAACTGACCTAGCCGACTATTATGATGTCCCAGACGACCCATGGCAGCAGACGGTTTACCGAAAGAACACCTATGCTGATGCTATTCTTCATTACAAGAGCAACCACCCTCTTGCTCACAAACGGAGTACTGTTATCACTCTAATGAATCGAGCAAGGACGCATTGTTCTAACCCCGACCTCTACCAAGCCGAACTCAATAACTTGTTCACACTGTTCTCAAAAAACGGTTACCCCAGAGAGTTCGCGCGTCGATGCATGAAACGGCAAGAGTTTAAACAAAAAGAAAAGCATCCAGAATGTTCCGATCAAGCGCCTAATCCAAGAAATTGGCGAACACTTCCATAGATTAAAAACATGTCTAAACTCGTTGAAAGACACCTGAGGAAGTATTAAATCCACGCGGCGCACAAACCAACGAGTACTCTGCGAAACCAGCTTGGCTATATGGACAGAAAAGAGTTAATTTACAAAATTCCTTGTAGCGGCTGCAATGCAGTTTATTGCGGACGGACAGGACGATCGGCCTCTACACGCTTACGCGAACATCAACGAGCGGTAAAGGGGCGGTATCACTTGACACCAATTTGCATGGGAAGAAACTTGCATTGTTGGCTCTGGCCCATACAAGAAGGGTCGCAAGCTTTTAGAAGCCATCAACTCCGACGACTCCTGCATCAACAGGCACGTTGAGTTGGATTCAATGTACACCAATCTTAAAAAAGCCTGGAAGAAGGACCAATCACAAAAGCATCCTATTGACCACGGCTGATACAGCATTATCGATTTTTTGACACGTTTAAAAATGTGAACTGCTCTTCACACAAATCCATCGCATCCGAAGACGACCTAGTGTGCTAGTGTCGAAAATTCACAATAAAGTTTGTTTCTGTTTCTCGAAGAATCTCTTCTACCAAACAATTTAATATATTCTGTTCGCCAGCACCAGAGACCGAAGGTCCAGGGTACCACTTCCATGTCTTGACGGACTGAGTGGAACTAGGTTTTGAGCTGATCCCCACTTCGATGTCTCCGATTGAGGAACGGTTTCGGGTCAAGGGCAGTAACACCGAGGTCGTGAGGTTGACGACAAAGAAAGTGTTCAAATCACCTCAGTCGTCTTTCATGGATGGTCTGGGATATTATTAAAATGTTGTCATAGCGAGTGCTGACTGTCTCCTTTGATAAAAAGTCGGTGTACTTCACTCAAAATATGGTCCTCAAGAACCAGCGGTCAAATACCTCCAGTTTTGTTTCATGTTCCATGAGCATAGACCGAAGGGTGAATACTACACAAGAACCTTCTTGGAAACAGAAATATCGCATTGGGTCAATAGGCATTTTCTAAAGCTTAAAAAACTCGACGGGCCGCATCGATTAGGAAGAAAATGCCATCCTTACTTTGCCTATTTGGCAGCAAACTCGCTTCAAGGTATTTGAAACTGTCTACTTCGTCTAACTGGCAGAGGTGCCTTCTGTTAGATAGAGATGCAGCTTAAGGGCACTTTGGTCTTTCCAGCGTCTAGGGACAAACTTACCGATTAAGTGGCCTCGTTCATCCATGACACCAAAGACTGTAGATCGCCAAAGCTAGTAAAGCGGTGTCATCGGCATAGCCGAGATCAGTCAACCGACGTCCAGATGCAAGCTTAATATGGTGGATACAGGTTGGATTGATAAGTTCTTCCAGAAATTCCTGGGAGAGAGCACTACAATCTCAAAATGTTCGACATGTTCTACAGCTGTATATCGTCTCATATTCTATCTTAGAACCATTGAAAGGTGTGCAAGATGTTGCGGAGTCCAAACCACGAGCGCAACACGCTACATTTGACGCATATCGATAAAGTTAAGCACATCCGAATTATTCAAGTGGGGAGGGCGTCAAATTGCCATGAGCGTTGCACAATTTTCATGATCATCTTAACTTAATCTTCCCAGATACACAATTTACGTGGGAAGAAGAAAAGGATCAGCAGCCGCCATTCCTTGATGTACACGTCATGCGAACTTCTAACGGCAAAATAGAAACAACTGTCTACCGGAAGGCGACAAAAACTAACCAGCTTCTCAAATTTCACTGCAACCATCCGATGGCTCATAAAAGAAGCTGCATGAGGACACTAATCAAAAGAATCCAGACTAACTGGAAGAAGAAGCACGTGAGGCCGGATATCTCCACGACGAGTTTATGCGAAACAGCTATCCGATGACCTTCATAAGCCGATGCTTGTGTTCGCCTTCCGAGGATTCAACTAGACCCAGCTCGAACGACATGGTACGCGCTGCCATACCTAAAGGGCACGTCGGAAGCGATCGAGTGCATTACTGTGCGACGAGGCGTCGTAATTGTCCACCGCCCCAAGGCTACCATGCACAGGGCTGATTAAATTCTACTGAGAAGTCGGTTGCAGTCTGTCACATACCGTTCGCATAAAATGTCCTCGAAATTATATAGGACAGGCTGGACGCATGCTTGATTCGTGCATACACGAAAATAATCTGGCTATAAGACGGGGTAATGTATTATCGCGAGTGGCTGCCCACACCTACGAGACAGGTCGCGAGTTTAACCATGCAGCCGCGAAGATAATCGCCCAGGCCAGCCGCATGATAGGTCGAGAATTGATTGAAGCCTGGGCCTGAGATGAGAATTCAGTCAGTCGACACATCTGGACTGAAATCCCTGGTGGTTGATTGTCCCCTGTCTCCTATAACTATTTACAGAAGCGTCTAGTGGTGTGCCCACGTTCGACTAACGACTGGTGGGGGGAGGAAGGCACCGTAGCTAATATGGTACCAGTTTTCGGCTAACGCGCGTCACACAGACATGAAACAGACTCGACCCAGTCTAACTAACGCATGCCAAGAGCCAATACAGTCCCAGATTTGGTCTATCCTAAAAGAGCCACAGTCTACTGGGGCGGCGACCTAACAGACATGCATGTTAAAGTGAACTTTGACCCGCGGAACTTCAAGACAGAGCCCGAAACGCACACGAGCACTGTACACGTAGGCTGGCGGGGGGGGGGAGGATAGGAAAACAGTCATATTCACCGGTACAGTCGGGTGGCCCAGTCGAAAAACGGCGCAACCGTATGACTGCCGGAGAGATTATGCCAGTGGGTGCGTAATCGATGATTGCACGACCGCTGTAGACTCCCGACATTGCGCAATGCACTTTGTAGAGGTGCCCTGCTATGTGGATTGAAACGGGAACAGATATTGCGCGTCACATTTCCAAACTGTTCGATTTTTAAGGGTCACATCAAACAGGTTGGATAGGAGGGGATCTCTTTCGAGGACAAGTGGAAAGCCCAGGAGCGGATTATCATAAAAAGGACGAAAAGACCTGGAAGTTTAATTACTGTGTGAGAACGAAGGCGAAGCTTAGTAGATCGCGGCAAACGGGAACAGGAAATTGCACGGTTCAAACCTCGGAAGACACAAAAACCCGTGGCAATTCAGAGGAATGCGTGACTGGTGACAGAACAAAGTCACGGGACAAAAAACTGATATCATGCCACAAATGGGCATTTAGGTCATGTGCGGTAGGTGACCTCACTCGCGCAAAATACTGATCTACGTAAGTTAGCGTACATTTCGTAGTCCTGCTGTTTTGATCTGATTAAGGCATTTGATGCTCCGAAAGTACTTAAGTCATGTTAGTTTACGTTTATTTAAGAAAAACAGGCATGATTTTGGCAAAAACGTAGGTTACGTAAGTTAGAAACAGAACAGACAGAAAATTAGTAGCGGGTTTTGCAAAATTTTATGCGGCATTTCTTTGGTATATTTGGAATCTTAGAACATTGTCTTAAAGTAACCAAATATGATGAAAATGGCTCCAATACGTGTGATTAAAAATGCCGGCCTTAAAATTAGTAAGGTACCATGACTGCATGTACAGTTAAAACCCACGTTACCGAGTATTTTGTCATTCAAAAGCCCGTTCAAGAGCTCCACAAATGATGACATACACCGAAAATTGACTCGCAACCCTTCCAATTTTCCTTCAGCTTTTGTTCATGACATCTAATTCAATATACCGATTGATGCATTGGTTCTTGGAGGGCATGGCCTCAAGAAATTCTCGGTCTTTTTTGGAGGAGCAAACTTCTATGCGAAGGTTTGTCCTGTATCAAGGCTGTGCATGGCCATTTTGGACACATGATCAAGTCACTTTACTGCCAGTAAATGTTCGTGGGAGCGTAGGGAGGCGGACTTTTCCGCCTAACTATAAAATATAGTATCACAAGCTCCGCATGGGATTTTTGAGAGGAAATCTTGTCCAGCTGTCTGAGCTTATCCCAAGGGTGTAAAGTAGTCGTTGGGTTGTACGTCAGCTTTATTTTATACAAAAAATAAAAATAAAAGTGGAAGAGACCAGAGCCGATCAATAGGGACTGACGCAAACTGCAGGCGCTAATTAGCGCTCACAACAGATGATCATTGACCTTTTCAGCACTTTTGAAATTTCAATTTCTTTTGCACATCTGTTTGTGTTTGACGACTAGGTCTGGAACCAGCGTCGAAAACCTACCCAATACAGTTACCATGTTTTACCAAAGAATGTATTTGCCTTCAGATTATATCACCTGAGTTGTTAACTTTCCAATTAATATTATAAATTACCGATTGGCAAAATATTATCAAATGTCAATCAATAATCATATTACATAAACAATATAATATGTTTCATTATATAATATTATAATACAGGCATAGACGCGTACACCGATCTGCCAGAGGACCCACTCGTCCCCCCATATTCCCATTAGAGTCACTGTATATTCCTGATCTAATACCAGCTAGACCGTGAGCTCGTAGCTCAACTGTTAGGACGTTCGCCCTGACGGAAGAGATCGCGAGTTCAAATCTCGGTGTGGCAGCAATTTCAGCGGCCACACTGGGGTTGGGTATCACTAGCCGATGACGCCTAACAAGGCAGAAAAGGCCTTCCTAGTGTTTCCTGCCTTTGCTGGTAATTTCCTCTGCCAATATTATAATAATATAATATAGATGAGCGGATGGGCAAAACTAAATTACAGAAGAAGATAATATAATATATAATATAATATAGATGAGCGGATGGGCAAAACTAAATTACAGAAGAAGATAGAGGAGACTGGAGTGGCAATTTCTAACTTATTAGCCGACAAAGACACGAGAGAGAGAGAGTGTACGGAATAGTCATTTCTGGCTTATCAGCCATCACCAGCCAGCCATATCTAACCCGACCGATAGGTGAGTGCCCAGGGACCAGCCTCCCCACACTAGAAACCAGTCAAATCCGCGTGGGAGAACACACGGATTGTTGGCACCCGCCCGACCAAAAAAGACTCAGACGACGCATGCATCAACAGGCGTGTCGATTTGGACGCGAGGTATAAGCATCTCAAGGCCAGGGTGCAACGCGCGCGGCCAACCACGGCAGGATGACTAAATGTACGCAACACCCATTGGCGCATACTTCAGCTAAGTGTGGTATACTTTGTTAGCCACGGTCAATTTGGTTACTTGTTCCTGTACACATCCTATAGTCTGACGACGAGCTGAGCAACGAGCCAAAAAATTTACTCATTAAAGATTCAAGTTTCCCAAAGAAACCTTTCCTTTCTCAATTAATAATCTTGGGATGCCCGCATTTCAACACAATATGATATTTTGAATGGTCGAAAGTATGCGAGGCACAGGCAATTGAATAGATAGCGGAAAGAACGTTCTCTGGGACCAGTATTTTGTTAGCCCGACATTATGATATGATATGTATATAGGTCCGGATCAATTGACTCCTAGCGATCGCGGCTTGAGTTATTGTACCAGGGAATCTATCGGTCGCGAGGAGAACGCTACAGCTTTTCTGACTGGTGTTCCACTCTGCCTACAGAGCCGCACAGTTAAATTAATGTTCACTAGAGCTCATACACAGTTTTCAGTAATAGACCTGAGAAAGATAGCCATACTGGAAACGCTGTCGTAATCGAAAGCCTCCTAGAGTCGGGAACCGGAAAAAGGTTGTTGATGCGGAACACTCCGAACTGGAGCGCCCGTGCCAGGCTTATCGTATTTTGCTAACAGGGTGTGCATGCGTGTGTGTGTGTGTGCAATGAATACGACTGAACACAACAACTCACTTTCCCGTCTCGGCGAGGTGCTTGTGCTTCAAACTGTTGGCCAATTTGGCCAGAGCGTCCGAATAATCCTGCTCCACAGTGGCTCTACGCCGGTAAAACTCCTGTAACTCGGCCAGCACTGCAGAATCCACATCCAGTTTCGCGTCCAGACACTTGGACTGCTCCGTGAACTGGGCACGCAGCTCTGTAAGCACACGGTTGGTACACACCAGGGGGGTCCGCGAGGCGTGGAAGGCAGCAGTCAGGGCAGCATCAGCGGCAGCGAAACGACCGGCGCATTCATCGGAGGGGGCGGTGGCGGCGAGAGGCGAGTTGGTGGGGGAGGAGGGACGGGAAAAGAAGACGGGTGAGGAATGCTTCCGGGTGGCAGAGGGAGAGGTGACAAAGTCGTCAGGCCAGCGCTTTCTTCGGAAGGAGAAAAAGTGCAGGAGGCCCTCTTCGGCGCTCATGAGGAGGAGGTTCTCACCTGCTGCCTAGCAGGCTGTACAGACTCTGGACTCAAGCACACTGCACACAGGATCACGAGACACTAGGCATAAACGCACGCACACACGCACGCACGCACGCGCACACACAGACTAGGGCACCAAATGGGGCGCAGAGCGCGGGGTGAAATAAAGTGCAGCGTTGGCAGGGCCAGCAGTGCGCGCAGTTGATTGGCCAGCCAGGCTGCAATCAAACGAATCAGTGATGCGGAGGTGTGTAAGAGCACAAACACTTGCAGTGTGCACACGCGAAGTGACGGCACAAACGCGCGCGCACATACACACGCTTGAAATATTACTTGCTGTTGGGAGTAGCATTAGTTTATGAGTCGGTGATGCAAATCACACGAGAGGATAGGGGTGGACGTAAGGCACGACCGTGTATGGTGTGACAGGTGGATGTATACAGAGTTGATAAAATGAAAAAAATATATGTATATTCACTAAGGAACGGGGCGAAAACCGATCCAATTGGCTTCCCGAAGAAAAAAACCTCTGGTGGATGGTAGGAGTCTCAAACAGGCGACCACCTGCCTTGAAAGAGGACTGTTGCAGGCTTATTTGCCCTCATTTATCCAAACATAACCCTGACCACCAGCGTATGTTTGTGTTTTCTACCCGAAACAGTTCTGTATCAAGGAACCCCCAATAACGCTGTCATCGCTCTCTGGTATTATGATTTGGCCGGCATCGGCCTGGTCACCTGCTTGTGACCCCGAAAACGCATACGATGTTTGCTTACTTCGGGAAGCCAATTGGATCGGTGTTGGCATATTCCCGAGTGAACATATATATCTACATAAGTTGAAACCCGGACCAAACGACAGAAAAGGGAAAGTGTGTGGGGAGCCAAGCCTTGCCCTCCGTATAGCTCTTACACCACGCAATGCCCTCTAAGACCAACTTTGCACAGTAGCCACCACTTGTTTTTTTTCGGCTTAAACGAAAAAAATGTGGCACGGGCCTACGGTAACCAGCAGTTCACAATTGGAAAATGCGATCGTTGGAACAAGAAGGTTGTTTGCCTGAGGTTTCGGATTCTGGCTTAAACCTATTATTAGGGAAAACTGCATACAAAGTAGTCTTTCAGCCAAATCAGCACTGAGACGGGGACAACAGGCCATGCGGTAGGCACGCTGGACCCACACGGGCGGTACATCAGGGCACGATAGGCGTTATTGGGCACATGCGCCCCATAAGAATGTGGTACATCTGTAGTGGCACGCCTAGGTGCGGATTCGCACTGCGCCTTCTCCCTCCTCCGGTCTTCCTGAATAGCTCATGACACCCAGTCGAGGCGAGTGTGGTAGGCGCCACGCAAGTCTACCGTCACTACAAAGAAATTCGCGTACGAGCAACCGGCCCGGCACCAACCTTACTGTGGGACCGTCGTCGGAAACGCCGGTCGAATTGTAGCCCAGTGCAACCCTACTCATGAACTGTTTGAGGGTGAACAGATAGGATGCGTTTGCAGTGGAACGAATTTGCGAACAATTACTGTCAAAAAAAGCAGTAAAGCAACGGGTGTACATAAGGGCTCGCAGTCGATGAACATCGACAGACTGCAGCGTAATGGCGATAGAACAGAAAACATGGTTTAAGAAATTATGGAGGCCTCAATAGAGTTCATCGGTGTACTCGCGAAATTGCGGAAACAGTCATCCAGGAGATTTCAGGTCACCTACAACAGGTCAACTCTTAGAAGAAGACAAACCTGGACGGCGTGCTGGTCAGGCATGTATCCCCACATTCGAGCCGGTATGACTAAGACAGACGGCAGGAACTTTACGTGAAGTATAATGGTTTTGGAATGTGTGCTTTACCATTGCGTGTGCACGGCCAAGGTCCTTGGAATCCTGACTTCACAATGCGGAGCATTAATAAAAGTGACCTAGTGTGTCGCCCAGCCGGCATCCGACAACTAACTGACTCGGACGGCGGCCGATGAGAGAGAGAGAGTGAATTTGAGGGCTCAGGCCACCTGCGCCTTAGACGTCTCCGATCTTCGTACTTGGTGAGACCCCTCAGTCAATACAGCCAACGCTAGACCGAATCACCAGCTTCGCTGCAACTGTTGGTCTGACGACTAACGTACGAAAGACGAAGCTCCTGACTACGCATCTCGGCACAGCACAGCGGTCAACTCATCGAACAAGTTAGCTGCTTCCACTATTAGCGCTCAAATATGTTATCCAACAGACAGGCCAAAGATGAAATCAAGAACCGAATCGCGCAGGCTAGAAATGCATTTAGACTGCTAGCCAGAATACTCTGATCTCGCTCAGACATCAGCTTCCGTACTAAGCTGCTGATATACAAAGCATCAATTAGGCCGGTGTTAATATATGCCTGCGAAACATGTCCAGTGAGAAAGGCAGACATCGTATCGCTCGAAGTCAGTCAGTATATTTGCAGTAAATGACCGAAGCCCTTAAAAACTTCATTGAAATGGTACAGGAATGGATAGGGTTTTGTGAAATATGCAAAAATTGTTACAGATCGCTTTTGTTGTGCAAAAGTGCACAGAAATAATTTGGAAAAATGATTTGTTGAAGAGGTGAGGCGTTTGCGGAATGGCAACGTACAAATGTTCACTGAATATCCAGTCTCTGTGATATTCTAGTGTAAATAAATACGCTATTGAAATCAAACGAGTAGTTTGATTATTTGTAATGGTATGTCAAATAGGTGTTAGGTGTTAACATATGGTTATCCAAACGTCTCTTGAAGACGTCAAACCGTGGGTGCACGCACAATAGACTCGGGCAAGGAGTTCCACTGTCGAATGACCCTTTGAGAGAAGAAGGATGAACGTTGGTTTGTTCAGCTTAGTTCCTTCTTCAACTGGCAGTCATGTCTTCGGAGGTTCCTTCTTGGGGCCATTTGAAAGAGATCCTCCCATTTGACATCCAGACCAGTTGCCCTTAGTAATTGAAAAGTTGCTATAAAGTCCCCTCTGTCTTGGCTATAATGGAGGGGAAAGAGGTTTAAAGCAGTCAGCCGCTGTTCATAGGCGGACTGCTTAAGTTCAGGGACCGCCTTGGTAGAACGTATTTGAACACCTTCGAGAATCCACATGTCTTTCTGAAGCCAGGGCCGCCAAGGTTGTATCGCATGTTCCAGATGCGGCCGCACGAACGTTCCATATACTTTTCCGAAGACATCGGTATTCACGTTAACGAACGTCCTTCGTATGGCGCCCATGACCGACATTGCTCTCGCTGCGGCTTTGGAACTCTGTGCGGTGACACTTGGATCGTCTTTAATAAGAAGACCTAGGTCTTTTTGCATATTTACGGTTTCGAGTGGTTGGCCTCTTAAGATATAATGTTGCGAGAGTGCAGTTCTGCGTCGTCTTGCTGATAGTATGTGCATTACCACACATTTTTTGGGGTTGAATTTCATACACCAACTGTCGCTCCAACAGTGCAGTCGGTCTATATCCTCTTGTAATATTAGGAAGTCCCTTTCGTCTTTTATCTCCCTCCACAGTTTGAGATCATCAGCAAAGAGTACTATGTCAGATTATATTCTTCGCACGATGTCATTTACGTAGATGAGGAAAAGGAGCAGCCCAAGAACTGACCCTTGTGGAACTCCACTTTTGACAGGTGCCCACTCTGAACAGTAGCCACCTGCAGTAACATTTTGACTATGGTCTCCAAGCAAGTCTTTAATCCAGTACAGGAGATTCCCTATTATCCCAAAGTCGGTCAGTTTTTGGATGAGTCGCTGATGTGGAACTCGATCAAACGCCTTGGTGAAGTCAAAATAAATAACATCTACTGGATGTCCTTCATCCATGGATTTTGTCCAGTGTTCTAGCTTTGTGATAAGATTTGTAAGACAAGACCTCTTTTCATAGAAAACATGCTGGACTGAGCTGATTTGGCGGTGAAATGAATCGAGCGATAAAATCAATTGTTTGATTATCCTTTCCATCAGCTTACAGCAGATGCATGTCAAACTAACCGGTCGGTAGTTGGTGGGATACTCGTGATCCTCCCTCATAGATGGGTACGACATTTGCCAACTTCTATGTTTCAGGTAGTTTACTACCTTCGAGCGATTTTTGAAAAATTATAATGAGCGGTTCCGCCAATTCTTCAGATAGTTCTCGTAGAAGTACCCCTGGGATCTCATCCGGTCCAGGTGACTTGGCCGGATCCAACATCTTTAACTCTGCTAAAACTGTCTGCGGTGTAAATAATAAAGTGTTTATAATTGAGTTGCTGACGGCTTGTGACAAAGGTCGTGGCTGGAGAGGTGGCTCCGTGTTAAAGACACCTTGAAACAATTCTGAAAAAATTTCGGCATTTCGAGGGCCACTACTTACAGTTTCTTTGTTTTCGTCATTTAAAGTTGCGAGATGGTCACGGTTCTTTGTAGAACTTCTGATGTAGGAGTAGAAGGCTTTGGGTTTTTGCGGCGCCTCTTCCAGGAGTCGTAGTTCATACGAGGCTCGTGTTGCTCTGATGATTTTCTTGCAGAAATTGCGTCGTTGTCTATACTCCTGGATCTTGTTTTGATCCTTCGTCTGTTGAAATATCTTCCACAGCTTGTGCTTCTTACGAATCTCCTTTTTACCGCTTTTGTCAGCCATATTTTGCTGCTGACCGTCAAACATTTCTTGAGATGACAGTACAATTCAATCAAGTTTTTCATTCTTGATTCAAAGATATTCCAACAATCACTTATACCCCCTCGGAATAATTCCGTCCACCTTGTAGGCCCAATCGTCAACTTCATTGCCTCAAAGTTTCCCCGCCAGACATTTCTAAATGGCTTGGAGTTTCTTTCGGGGACAGCTACCAGCGTTGATTCCCACATCAATGTCATATGATCAGAGGAACCTAGGGGTGGACCTACATTGATTACATCTACACTTTCCTCACTTTTGGTAAAAAGTAGATCCAGACAACTAGATCACTGACCTTCACGCATTCGAGTCGTGGTTCATACATGTTGAAACAGGGATTCGTCAAGTGTCATGTCTAGGGCCCTTACTGTTCATCATATCCCAATTAATCTTTGACCACTGATGTCTTGGACGCCTCTGAAGAGATTCCTGGCAGGATCGAATTTCCAATATCGAGCTATACCACCGATGTTTCAAACTACCAAGTCTAACATCATACACCCAGCATCGCCGATTGCAATGGTTTGGTCATGTCCTGCGCAAGCCATCGAAGGACCTCTGCAGATTGGTAGTGAACCCCTCTCGTAGTGAAAACTGGAGATACCGACATGGCGGTTAAGTGAAGACATGGCACAACACCGACAAGTCGAACGTCGAACGGATGGCCCTCGTAGCCCTTTACAGCTTGCGACACTGGAACAGGCACTGGGTTGATATCCGCAAGGAGCTCCCTTCTGATCGCCGCCAATGGGCCGCCGCTATCCGTGAAGCAGATTCATTCAACAACAGGAACTAATCGGATCAAATAAAAGTACGCGTACTGCGTCTTAATAACAGACAACGAGGGAAGATAATCAGTGTGTTTGATGTTACGCCAGTGGAATTCCATATTGGTGAATGGGAGCGAAAGAAATACTAGGAACAGGAGATATCGGGTACGCTTCTTATGTTTCGCAATCGAATATGGACTCCAGGAGCCGTATAATTGAACGCCTGGAACATTTGGAGTTTGACGGGGGGAGAACAAAGAGGATTTTGCCGAAGGCGTTTAGAAATATTTACCGGAGGCGAAACGGAATTAGCCAAATCATAGTGCCCACAGTGATTTGGGGCCCCATAAAGACGCCGGTCATTTGTCGATGCATGTTGCAGTTGAATGCTCCAACTTCCAGACACTACGTAGGCCATAAAAAAAGTACACCGAAACACCTACTAGCTTAAATCAAGTAGCAGCATAAAAATGGATGAGTTTCGACAAACCGAGATAGTAGTGTGATAAAATCAATGAGGTAAGCTGCATTTGCATAATTAAATGCTTCCGTGAAAAAAATAATGGAGAATGACTGTCCTTCCTTGACTGCAACACGAATGCCAAGAAGCAGTAGCGAGCATATGCACGCATGAACGCACACGTAAATACCAAGCCGATAATATCCAATACCCCTATAGATACAAGAGCTTGACTTGCGGGATGGGGGTCTAAAAATGCTAAATACTGCTCAAATAATCAGCATAAATCGATGCTGCGTTTCCAGTAGGTTTATTGTGATAGTATGCTTATCTGCGGCTTCGGAAGACGTGTGGGCGCCACACGTAGGCTCGGCCGCCGATTAAAATAATGTCTCATTTGGTGTTTGAGGGGCTATCGTGTCAAAGTTGGCGACAGTTGCCGATAGAAGCGAACAGGTGAGTTCGAGGGAGCAGTTCAGAAATAGAAGATGCTATCGCTGGAACACGAGATTTATTTGCCTGACGACTTGGACGCTGGCTTGAACCCATCACGGCCAGCGGGAAAAAACGGCTGTCAAAATACTCTTCCGTCCCTGTCCTCGTCCATTCTTTGGACGGCAGTCGATGATGCTCCCATCACCCCCATAGCAAACCCACAGAAAGTTTATCTACTTCGGAAAGCCGATTGGATTGATGTGCGCTCACTCCTGAGCGAATACATACCCGATCGGCAACGACAGTGAATAGCAGGTGGCGAGGCAGTGATAAACTTTGTTCTAATGAAATGCTTAGAGCCTATCCAGCGGACCATCTGCGCCATCAGTGTGTGTGCGGATGTTTGCGTGGCTGAGTGCAGGCAAACAATCCCGAAACAGTTCTGTACCACGTTATTCCTAAACGCTGTCGTCCCTCTCTGCTGTCATAGTTTAGCCGATTTCGACCTGGCAGGTAGTCACCTGTT
>JAYGXS010000004.1:9083355-9101310 GCA_036362985.1 Ligula intestinalis | reverse complement strand
TGACCACTCTAGTCGCTTTTCTGGGAGGACTCGGCTGCACAGTACGCGCGTTGCCATTTGGATCGTAGCAAGCATCCTGAAGCCGTGATGAGATATCACCACAACACAATGCAGCCGGAGCGGATATACGGCCACGCAGATCGTAACAATGAGGTAATTAGGGCTACCACCGCTCCTTTCCTTCACTCTCGCTCCACGCTCATCTCCTCGACACTGTATCGCACGAAATTCACCCCAAACAAATACCCTCTCATAATACAGTAGTCACCGGCTATTAAGCCCAGATCAGCTTCGGACGGAATTTTACACAGTAAAATCCGCCGGCTAATTAGCCAGGTCACCGGCTACAAAGCCCAGTTTGCCGGATGTTATCTGTTTTTATTTTTTGAAGTTGAATTCGGCGACACCCTTTTCGGGCGGCAGCAGACATGAGGGGTCAAAAGGGCAAATCCCCAACACGAGAAAGCCGCACGCGCAAAAGGCTAACGCACTCGAACCGCAACGCTGAGGACACACACACACACACAAAAAGGGAACAACGTGTTCAGGCTCACGCTAGACGATGCCGACAGGCGTGATGCCAAAGCATACCAAGGTCATCTGGCTAGCCTCACTAGGTCTCGAAAAATTAAAAGTTGATTTCATTCACAGGCTTTGCCCCATGGCCAAACGAAAGCCACCATCACGTGTCGACTTGTCGATCGTCCAGAAAGTGGCAAAACTTGATGCCTACCATGCATTGACTCCTGAGTTCAAGAAGAGCCAACGAAGTGCTGCTTAGAAGCTTGGAATTTCACGCGAACGTTTACGAAACACAGACAAACAGCATTCTTTTCTTGTACATAACCAAGCTCTACACATTATACAGTACATATGTAATGTATATTGCCTATCCTACGTCTGCTAATCAAGAACTAGGACTATCCGGTTACTGCGTCCGCCGCTTATTAAGCCCAATTTGGTCTGGGCCCGAGGTAGGCTTAATAGCCGACGACTACTGTATACTGATGGTACTTACCGATCTTTCTTTCTTGATGTTTTGACATTACACCTGCTTTAGGCTACAGTTGAAAAATAATGCATAAGATTTAACGCCTAATACCGACTTCTGCTAAGCTATCGCATTTTTTTTGCTTCGTATACATTTCCTCCCACCTCTTGCTGTCTTTCTAATATACTCAGGTTTTTCTCAACAACAGTAATATCCGTTGAAGTGGATCCTTCAAAGCAATATGAGACCAGAATGGCCATTTCTGGCTTATAAGCTGTCATCAGCCAGTCATACCCAATCCCCGATGTGGATCACCTAGGATTCGAACCCGGTGCCTTTGGTCATTGATTTTAACACTCCACTATTGCACCACGCGCTCGTTGTTTCGTCGATATTGCGATTGGGCATGACTGGCTGATGACGGCTAATAAGCCAGAAATGGCCATTGCGGTCTTCCTAGCCTTTGTCGGTTCCACTCCATCATACGTCCGAAGTCGCTAAGCGACTGTCTGCGATCACACTAGAAGGAGTCTCAAGGCACAACGGGGGAGGCCTGTTCCCTAATCAGATCGATCAGATGAACACTTTATTTCAATCATATTCCCGATCGTAATCGACAAAGCAACGAGCTCGTGGTGCAGTGGTGGCGTCTTAAGCTCAATGACGAAAGTCCCGGGTTCGAATGCTAGGTGATCCACGGCTGGTATGACTGGTTGATGACGGCTAATGAGCCAGAAATGGCCATTCCGGTTTCCCTTTGCTATGTGACTGCCTGTAAGGGCTCTAAGACAAAACCGGAACGCATGTTGCTCCATTATCAGATCGAAAATCCCCACATACTCACAATAACATCTGTATACTCCAAAGGCGCGATAAGAATGGCCTCCTTCCCAGCAACCTCACGTACGATTGCGACTGGTCGCAATGTCTCGGGTGACGTAAAAGCCTCTGCCTACAACTGCCATATGCCGTTGAAGCAATCGGTAGGGACTTACGCCGATCTACTATACCATGCTTCCTTCTCGACCTTACGCGATACGTGGGAGGCAGTCATAAGCCAGTCCAGACAAACTGTGCTCGCAACGAAGAGACTTTGTTGCTTCCTTGTCAGGAACGTGGTTCAAGTAGGCGGCGTCTGATGAGACAAAATAAACCATCTTACCACCCAGCTCAGACCAAGGTGGTGTAGCGTTAGCGGACCAATATCTTGCGCGTAGTCGTGGTCGGTAGATGGACATCCTGCTATATATTCTGGTCGGTACGCACTAATGACCGCTGTAAATGGAAGAACCAGTCATCATTTCCGAAGGTAGCTCTCAAGTAGACAAGTGGGGGTAATTGAGCTGATTCAATCAGTGTGCGGAGCAGATACGTAAGATGGCAGTCAGCTGGGTCACAGAGATTGGGAACCCGAATCGTGGCAGTCTAGACAACCGGGTGCCGCGCCGGCCTGCCCTACTTACACGACACCAGAATGTCTGCCAGTGACGGATGAGCTTTCAGACAGGTGCAGGGCAGAACAGAGACTACTGCGAGGAAAGCCACTTTCAGCGGAGTGCATACCCCCCCCCCCCACCCCCAACGTGCAGCAAGACAGAGTCAATATATGAGCTCATGACACGCAATTCAATTTCGCAAAAGTTTCACATGCCTTGACTGAGGCATCGGGTCGGCCCAGCTGCATCATTCGGCTCACAAGGAAATTATGAGTCAGCTGCTAGAGTGGAGGGAATCGTTATTGTTCATGCTGATGGTATGTGCATTCGAAAAGTCAATTTTGACGAACGTGAAGTTTCGATAAGACCAAATTCTACTCCTGTAAACACCCTCATCTCCCCTCCCTCAGATTCACTGTTTGCCACTTTTTTTTTACTCTGATGATTAATTGATTGAAAACGTACGTTCGCTGAACTTGACAGCATAATCCTAAGGGCAAAAGTTACTCCGCCCATGTTCCTCAGGGAAATCGTTGTTCAAAGTTTAATGCTTGAGTAAAGCGCAGTTAATGCGTGATAAGTGCACAGTGGGAAATAAATAAAAGGCGCTTTTAATTGTTTTATTTAACTAAACATGTGTGAAAAGCACGCGGAGAGAACAAAATCGACCAACATAAACTCCTATTGGTCAGCAAAGGATGCCTATAGACCAATAACAATATTAGGATAACTCCTATTGGTTAACATAGTCAAGGACGTGCTTGGGCAGACCGAAATTTAATCACTGAAAATGTGGAAGTAGTTTTTTATTATAGGCCACAGACAAAAGCGGCCTCACAAGAAAGCCCTACCATCCTGTTATGCCAGGATGCCGAGGGAACCACAGCAGACGCGTCTTCGTCACGTTCCCACCCGCCCTCATGGCGGCCAAGGCCTGCTACACCAAACCTCCCTACGGTGGATCTATCTCCCCTCCCCTTGATCTGTGTTTTTGATGACGGAACAGCCCCTCTCGACTATGCTGCTCCGACTCCTCCTCCTCCTCTTCGCCGCCGGGATTGAGGCCCATCCGGCCGAGCTCCTGATCCAACAAGGGCTACTGGCCAGCCAGGTGCCGACTTTTGAAAAAGTTTTCTTCCGACCGCTGTCAGAGAATGCAAACTGTACAAATATTCCTTCTGGCACTCATTGCGTGGGAGGTGATTGGAAGGCTGCCAAGTGACGCTTATGCCAGACCACGCCATTAGCCCAGAGTGCGTTGTGCGTGTTTAATGGCTGGTCAGAAGATGCAGCACAAGTCTAAACCACGCGCATCGTGGTAGCAGGCATTGGAGGAGCATCCTTGCAGCAGAGATCCTGCCTTGGTGTTCTTGACTCTGTCTTGACACTGGGCAAATGCGGTTGAGGGAGGGGAGAGTGCAGTATATGCTGCGCAGGTCACCGTCAATGCACCAACCTATTTGGAGCATACGGTAACTGATGGTCGAACTATCAGTGGACTAAGATTCAGACGGCGACGGCTCCGATTTTAACCCTGATAGTGCAAATCCTGACGTGTGTGTGTGTGTGTGTCGGATGACGACCGGCAACAGAGTTTGGGTAGTGCCTATCAGTCGATGACTGAATGGTCGACCCGTCTCAGAAGGGTGTTGGCCCAGGCTTCGTGCACGGCTGCTCTCACTCTTCTGAGATCCAACGTCTGTATGCATATGCAGTGCCAGACCGGTAAACCACGGTCCCTGCGGCCTGGTAGGCGCTGGACATTTATCTCGGTTGATGGTGCATGCGTTCGCGCTCCTACTGGATTTCAGGCCCTACCTCAGGTGCCCGAGCAGCTAGGCGGTCCCGAGACGGTGTCGGTAAGAGTGAGGTCGACCCTCAGCGCGTTACTCTCCTCACTATTATAAATATGAAGGCACTTGAATCTATTACGGTGCGCTGAATACCATGGTTTTGAGGGTTTGCCAACTGACGAAATAACTCGGGCCGCCTACGCTGCTGCTCCTCTAGTACGCGTGTGCGTATGCGAGGAGATGGAGGACTGAAAGTCAGGCTGCAAGGGCTCCTTCTTAATGTGGCCTTTATGGCGCTCCCGTGCACGCGGGAGCCTACCTAGCGAGGTGTACTGAGTCAATTGTGCGCGTGTTGAGTTAATATAGCGCCAGCCACCTACACCCTCACCTTGCCTCGTCTCTCGCGGATCTACCTGTCGATAACTCTGCCACCAAGACAGGCTTCCAGCGTCTCCACCAGAGAGTCGTTGTCGAGGAGAAACGAGGTTACCGCGCCCGGTCCTTTTGGGTGGCCATCCACCTCCGATTGCGGCCTCAGAGAAACATCCACCGAGGGCCACTCACTGTACGCTGGTTCAACTGCACAGTGGCTAGTCAATTAACCTCTCCCAGTATCAACATCGACTGAACCCGTCCACACCCGACTGCGGCGCTTCGCCGCATGACTGTCAGCATCTATTCGCCAGCATCTCTCGGCCAGGCACCCACCTGACTCCCGCGGACCTTTGTCTCAAGCCGGTCGAGGTCATGGCTTTTTTCCGTCTCCCAACTACTACTAGTTTGGGTTTCGGCGGGGATTCCTGATCCAAATATGGGCTACGACACACACACACCCTCTCTCATCCTCGGTCTTATTGGATTTGTCTTAACACCGGAAACGGAGATGGAAGCGGCGAGCGAGTGGGTAGATTCCCCGCGAGTTTGCTTTAACTTTTGGTTTTTATTCGCAGTAGTTCGGAGCGTTGCCTTTAGCTTGCAATAGCCTTCGTGCAGATTGCCCAGCTTCGGCTTCGACTTGCTTCAGCTTTTGCTGCGGCTTGTTGGAGCATCGTCGAAATCGACGGGGAACTGTCGTGCGTGTTTGTGTCAAGGGGGCCAGTTCGTGCTGTGGCGAGCGCAGTGACCCTGTCAGCCACTGCGCCCACCCCCCGCATCAGGCAAGTGATAGGCTCGGACGGTGGCCTGACGCTGTGGGTGAGGAAGAAAGAGGGGTCGACGGTTCAGTGCACTTCACTATAGGCAATCTGACGCGCCCTAAGCCATCACAGTCCACGAAAAGCCCCAGTAGCTTGAAAGCTTGCCAACTGACGGAATAACTCGGACGGTGGCGCGGTCAGTAGGCGTCAGTTATGCGGACTGAGAGTCAGGCTGTAATATCTCCTTCTTTGCGTGGCTTTTAGGCCATCCCTACTCAGCTGGGAGCCATAACTAACTCTACTGTCGTTTTCTTGGCCGTGGCTGCCCGCTCGCGATGGCCCAACTTCAGCTCGTGAACACTTGTCTAACCGCTGGCCATGCTCGTTCAAAGTAGGGCTGTCTGCGTGGGTCTCACAGAGCCTAGGAGGTTGCTGACTTTTCAACTGGTCTCCCTCGAAAATCGGCGGTCGATGGATAGGTCAAGAGCGGCTGGCTGTAAACTGACGGACGGACGTTGCGTAATCAGACATAAACATCCTGCACATCGTGTATAGATGACGTAGCGGAGAAAGGCCTCTCTCTGTGTGTGAGAGATAACTATTTTTCACCAAGTGTCGCCAGGCAATGAGTAAGCAGCACACAACCAAAGGTAAATAATTATGGGCCTGCACTGTCGGCCAGAGTAAGCTGACAAATGCACGGGTGTTCATAGCTTTCTAAACTGGACAGACAGGGTGAAGACCCGACTACTCCAAATAGCTAGGGCAGCAGGGATCCTCGAGCTCAGGCAAAGTCAGAGAGCTGAGACCCGTCGCCTCCTCCCCCTCATTTCGGCTGCTCTCACCTACAGGTCAGTCAAGGTAATCGATAGTCAGATAGCTAACCCGTCATCACCAGCCAGGCAAACCGAGGAGCTTCCAGACTTAAAGACCGAAACGAAATAGCTAAAAGCTATGCTCTGCTCAGCCAGATCGGGGAACAACGCCTCTGGTAAACCAGGCAAATAAGTTTGGAGGCAGAAAGCAACTCTACAGGAGTGCGCACCGACTGATTGTAGACGGGTCAAGACATTCATTACATTTCGTAAACTTATATATATAATATGTGTCGCTTACTGTCAGCCAGAGGCAGTTGACAAATGCATGGGGGTGCACGGACTTATAAGCTGGTCAGACAGGGTAAAGACCCGACTATTCCAAATAACTAGGGCAGCAGGGATCCTCGAGCTTAGACGAAGTCAGAGAGCTGAGACCCGTCGCCTCCTCCCCCCCCCCCCCCCCCACTTCGGTTCCTCTCACCTACAGGTCAGTCAAGGTAATCGATAGTCAGATAGCTAACCCGTCATCACCAGCCAGGCAAACCGAGGAGCTTCCAAACTTAAAGACCGAAACGCTATAGCTAGATCGGGGAACAACGCACACGGCAGCTCTACAAGAGTGCGTATCGACTGATTGAAGACGGGCCAAGACAGTGTGGGCGCGTCTCTTACACACACTGAATAGAAGGGACCTTAGCGGCCATTAGATTTAAACTACATCGAGGCAGATACGGAAATGGGAAGCAAGATGACTGCACGATTGCGTCAAGCTGAAACAGAGTGACACAAGCAAGCTTGGCAAAGGTGTGGAAATTGTTATTTTTGGAGAGGTATTTTCACTATGCAACAAATATGATCTCTGAAAACGAGGGCAAACCTTACTCTGCTCATCCGATCGCGTGACATGTCGGAAAACACTGAGGAAACTGTTTCGTGTAACAACTACCCCGCAACAGAGACAAAGGTTGACGAAAGAAATTGTGTGCATAGGTTAACGCGGCCCCACAGGGAAGAAGGTTCTAGATTTTGAAAGGAGCCCATTCCGCGAAGGGTGACAGCCGACTATGCATAGAAGAAGTAAGCATTTGTGGTTACGGGGTTCCCTCCTACTGGTTCTATGTAGCGCCAAGGCCGCGGCGGAGATCACCGTGTAGGATTAACTGTCGCAGTTTATACTGACTTCCTCCCCCGGGCGCAGGGTTTTCATCTGTAGATTGCAGGAATCTTCAGCCAGACGATTTTTTATGCAAGTACGCTAGTGGCTGGTTTCTCGACAGAGCCCTACAAGGTGTTGTGTTTGCACCCACACGCCGGTTGACTACTCTCAACTACTGGCTTCAAGCTTGTCCGATGTGCACTCTATGGTTTCACGTATTTATAAGGTCAGTTTACCTTTGGGAAGAATGAAGTATTTTGAAGAGGTATCACTTATCAGGAGCAGGTGCCTTTGAAGATAAATGGCTGGCAACTTGGAGAAATAGGCAGTTTTCAATACCTCGGAGCGAGGTTGCTGTTGAGTGGACAGAGTAAAGACGACAGGGTCTCCCGAATGGATACTGCTCCTCTGAATGCTCTCTTCAGCTGCAGGTGTTTCCTATGTTTTTTAGCTGGCATTCTAGTACAGAGCCCCTTTAAAACAGTTGCTCACCATCTCCCCTCTTAACTTATGCTGCGTGGTCTTCCCGTACAATGCGCCGAGGCCTCCGTCATATGTCTGGCCGTACATCGGCATATCAGCACTCTGTTCTCCTATTCCTAGCACGCTACCTTATGTGTGAAGAAACGGAAATTGAGAAGTTGAAAACTGACTTGTCTCCATGGTAGATGTGCATATCGTGTAAAACTAATTTTGAGTATTACATGACCTTTGACCTTTTACCAGGACCCCTTATTCACCTTATCCTTTGCTCTAGCATTCCTCTGTCTCTCTTCTCCTGGGCCCGCTGTCAGGATTGAAGACGCAAGCATCTACGCAAGCCAGTTCGATCGTCCGTTTCGACGAGGTCAACCGCGGTTGCCTCCAGCAAGCTAAAGACAAATGCGGTAACTCACGCGTGGATTAGTTTTTAGGTAGCAGTAATATTAGTAGACTCGCGTTGCATTTATTGCACTGCACCTCCCCCCTGATCCTATCTGGGCCCCATGTCATGAGCAAGTCAAGAAGACCAGAGACATGCAGGCAGGCAGGCAGGCAAGTAGCCCTTGTTGGATCCGGAACCCCGCCGGGTGGGCCTCAGCCCTAGCGGCGAGGAGGAGGAGTCGGAGCAGCATAGTCAGGAGGGGCTGCTCTGCCATAAAAAAACAGATTGAGAGGAGAAGAGATGGATCCAGCGTATGGAGGTTTGGTGTAGCAGACCTTGGCCGCTCTGAGGGCGGGTGGGAACGCGGTCGAAGACGCGTCTGCTGTGGTTCCCAGACACGTCTGCGGTGGTTCCCACCAGAGACAGGAGAGGGCGCAGGTGGTTGGCGCGGCCAGAGTCGTTCCTTAGCCCGCCACTGCCCTCCAAACACACGACAGTTTGACCGTCGATTTTCACCACGAGCTTCAGCCAGTAGAAGGCAAACACGGTGACTTCCACTGGAGTATAGTGAAAGTAGACTCGCGGAGAATCCACCCCTCCCTCCTCCCGCACTCTGGAAGCGACCATACCACGCAGAAAGCACCGGTGCTCATCCGATCCAAACACACTCACACACACGCACGGGCTAGTCACAGCAGTATCGAGGTGCTGCCTATCGGTAGCTCATTCAGGCAAAAAAATAAGTTGTATTGTAAGTCACACAGCAGTGTCCGCAAGTAGCCCACACGTCCATCATAACGTGTTTACACCGACAGGAGTATAAACACCTCGGCGAACGTACACGTGGCAGGGCCTGGACACCCTTTAAGATAATAATGGCTGGCAGACTCTCGCTATACGGGCCTCCAGCAGACGACACAGAGTGCATAGGGAACGAAAAAATACCACGCAGAAAAGGGAAGGGGAGGGGGGGTCAGGGATTGCAACGACTGGGGGGCTCCAGAGAACCAATAAGAAAAATACCCGAGGTGCTATTCCTGCTACTTGAAACATCAAACAAAATAACCCGAAACCAAGTTTTCTAGCGAAACTTAAATAATATATACTTTCATGTTCGATTTTGGCGGTATCGCAACTCCCGTTTTCTCCTCCAGAAAACTGAGAGGTCATTTCTTGTGCTTGGATACGTGTGAGAATCTGCCCCCCACCACCTAGCGTTTGCAGATATCAATTTTCCCTTAAAGTTGCTATATCTTATGGATAACTAGGGATTCCCTAACTCATCTACTCACAAAATGCATCCGCAGAATAGTTGTTCTGACGGAAGAGCACCAGAAAATGCAGTGACTTGGAAGACAGCTGCAACATCTAGCAGGATTCGTGGACAACATTATTAAATCTGCAATTGGACAAACACCGCAAACGACAGCCGCAGTGATGCGTTTTGAACATGAGAGGTGCGTCCTCCGTAATGCTGAAAGGCTTTAAGAAATGATGCTTCGTCTACTCTAGGAAAAACCACCCAAAAATCCACGGTGAATGTTCATACACTACTTGAATTCAGAAAACTGCCCAACGGAGCATCACCAAAAAAATACCCAGATAGCATAGAATGTTCTGAACGGCTGGAGAGGTGTATAATAGGGTATGCAATAGCACAGAGTGTGAGCTAATTTGAGGATATATGCGGGAAGGAATGTCGACAACGGCAAGGGGATTGGCAGTTCGCCATTTCTGACGTAATAGCCAGACGAAGCACAAACATGAACCTTTTTTCTTTCATAATTGAGCGTTGATAAGTCTAATGCTCTACCACTGAACCCCGGGCCGATTGTAATGTGGACCGCCGCCGGGAATACTACATATCGCGGACATGCTCGTCCCCGGACGTCTCGGGGGCTCAATCTACGAGAGAAAGTTTTTGCCGAAAAAGGGAAATGCGGGCTGGCATGAGCAGTCCGAATAAATCTCCCGGTTTTAGGTAGTCGTTGCGACAACTGCAGAAATTTGTTGGGAACTAGGTGGTCACGGAACTGATGGCCCCAACTGTTCAGCTAAGGCAGTACACTCCCCCGTCGAGAATATTCAGTCCCATCTGGGCTCACATAAGATTTGGCGCTTCGTTAGCAAACTCAATCTCTCATCGACTTATAAAATGGCCAGCTGATAACACCCATTTTCTTCCGCTCCGCTCCTTTATCTCCGGTGGTATGCTTTAAAACGTAAAAGGAGGTATTAATTTCGGTTTAAAAGGACAGATCTTTATTCCGCAAGGGCTGATTTAAGGATACGATGGACGTTAAGATACAGTCAACTTTCAAAACAATTCAACAAGCTATTCTGCCAATGGCCAACACTCATCATAGTAGACCTCCACTGGGAATAAAGTTGACAGTTCGGATCGTTGCCGCATTAAGTGGGCGTAGGATTAACATGCACGTGTAGATTAAGTAATAGTGAAAAAGACTTGTAAAGCATCTATCTCCCTCTCTTCTCCAACAGTAACCACCCTGACTCAATGAAAAAAATAACGATCACAACGACTGGTGAGTAAGGAAGAGGGCCAGGTTAAAGTGCCCACCTATGTACATAACACACATGAGCTGGCTTCTGTTGCCTGAATTTTGTTAGAAAGGGGACTGTGTGTGCCAGTTTGATGAGAACGCGACAGCATGGAATCACCACAGGCTGACTGAATCCAATTTATAATAGTGAGCAGGGCATTAACTACCGTGAGGACTCTCTGTTTGATGCAGCAGCGGTCGACAGTCCGATTCCGCCGACCAGCTTGCGATGGGATTGGATGCAGTGCCTGACGCGGCGTTAAAGCCCACGTCTACGTGTGTCACATACATACACACCCAGATATGTTCCCCATGTATGGCAGTAGGATAGGAGCCCACATGGACGTCCTGCAGTCCTCTTTGCGCGCATCGTGAGCCAATCCGACTTCCTTTCTGGTTCAGTACATCTACAGCGTCATATCTGCCTGGGGGCCATTGGCCGCACGCATGCACAACAGTTTGACTATCGGTTTCGACGAGGACCGCCCTGCGATCCACAACAGGGTGACTCAGAGATGGTGACTTTCGCTGCATCTACCTCACTCTCTCTCTCTCTTTATTCCGCTCCCTTAACTGGACCCAATTTTAAGACAGAGTCAAGAAGACCGGAGAGGGCTCACGACCACAAGGGGGAGAGGCGGCTCCGATGCTAGCTGAACCAGAATGACATACAGACCACATTAAGGAGGAGCCAATACAGCCACCTCACATAATGGAACGCCCACTGACCACACGGTTCGAGTTATGCCGTCAGTTGACAACCCTCTAAGCCATGGCTCTAGCACATCCTGATAGCTTACAGCGTATCACATTGTTTATATTGAGGTGCGCTGAGCCGTGAACCCCCACTATCTTGCCCTTACCCACAGCATCAGGCCACTATCCGAACCGGTCAGTTGTCTGATGCGGAGTGAGCGCAGTGGTTGATCACACACACACACACAGATTAAATTGTGCATATAACTCGTGGGCGGTACTACTGGGTAGCACACAGAGACGATCGAAAAGTTCACCAAAATAACTGTCCCTCTCTAACCTAGAAGGCAGAGTAAGTGGCGCTATGTCGCCTGGAAACGAACTAACCGAGATTAATAAACAGGGGGGGGGGTCAGAGTGGAAAAAATAGATGAAGCTGACATCGCGGAGCGATGGAAAAGACAGGCTTCGAGCTACGAGTGATTATCAATGTACTAGAACGTCACCCAGGAGATAAGGATAGAGCGAACTAAAGACGGGATCATGCGTGCCGGGGGGAGGGCGGGCGTGTTGCAGGAGAACAAACCAACAAGCAAAGAAACACACCAAAACCTAGGAATGAATCTACTCACAAAAAAGTGACGCGAGGTTGAGAGCAGCGGTAATGCTGCCGACTGTTCTGTGCCCCCCTCGTATGCAAATTGTAGGTGCTGAAATCGATGGCAAGCAAGGAGGGAGGCTGGACATGAAAAAGGGATCACCAAAAAGGCACACACACATACACACACACACACACCAGAGGGCAAACTAGAGAGCAAACCTAGAGCCCCGCAGAGCTGGGGGGGGGGGCAGTGTGCGTGGATGCAGAACTGACTTACGCCAATCCAGGGCCCCACTGAGCTTGTACGAGATAAGCTGGCGTCGCATGAGGGTACTGCTGCGTCTGAGGGAACTGTTCAAATGGGGTGCAAGCCCACAAGAATAGTCGACTTTGGAGGAGTAGGAGGAGGAGGAGGAGAACATGACGATCTGAGTCGACGTGAGCGACTATGCAACTTAGGAAACTAGCGACTCGTTCACTCTCCCACGGCTTGATTTTGAGTGGGTGAGAGAGGGTGCGGGGGCACAGGACACGAAGTTGGAGAGTCACTTTAGTAGTCTGTGGCGAGCGACAACGGGCAGGCGGGCGGGCAGGGGGAGGTGGTGAGAGGATAAAAGGAAAAAAAGAAGACACACAGACAATGTGGAGAGGAGCCGGACGGCAGAAGCCGTGATGAGTGGCACAATGAACAAGATATGAACGCAGCGAGGGTGGTTCGCTGTAGGCGTGCGACCGCTCATGCACGGCACAAACATGCAAACAAGTTGAGGGTGTCCCTGACCTGCGTATTCAGTCGTTCAGTATGCACACACACACACACACAAAACACAGGTTGGTAAATTCCTGACGGAGAACTTCCACAGATACTGGGGCTGTCTGTTGATAGCATAAAGCACACACTCCGTCGCGAAGGCGCTCGAAGGGAGGAGGCATGTGATGTCGAACGCAAACGCAACCGCAGTTATCAATTTCATGCCAAGTTAGATGCCGTAACAGTCCGTTGAAAATGACAGGGCTGACGACTGGTTCAGTGGAGGCCGCTTGTAAACCAGCCACTCTAACGGTTACAGTCAATGACCCAAATGGCGTACGCGTACCACGCACGTTCTGACCTCCAACTAGTCTGCAAGGAGGGGGGAGAGAGCAGAGAGAAGCGCCCCCCACTCGAATACAGTGAGTATAGCAGCCCAAGTTACCCAATCAGCTTGCAACCTTGAAAGTCAGCAGTCTTAACACGCCCTAAAAGTGTCACAGGTCAGTGGCAGATCGTAGTCAAATCAATTCGGCATGTGTGTGGTCCTCGTCCAAAGTGCGATGCGGGCAATTGAATAGTCACAGGGCCTTTGGGTGCTGATGTACATTGAGAAGTCAGAGCTGTTTTGCTGAAAAGTTTGTAATGGCCTCTAGAAAGTCGAAAAGAGTGTGGGAGTCGAAATGCACGAGGTGTTTTTTTCTCCATTTTGGTATAAATCAATTTGTAAACAGCCGTCTGCAGCATCCTGCGTGTCCTTGTCAATCAAAAGGCATAGCTCGATTTAGTAAAAAAAGCTGTCAGATACGGGGGGTTTGTCCAGTCGGAATCTTATCCCGTCCTTGATAAGCTTTTGGCACAGGCCAGACCTAAAAGCCCTGAATTTTATTAGATGGCTTAGAAAGTGCCGGCAGCTTTCAAGACGACTTTTCGAGGTTTTCACTGCTGCTACTGCTGCTGCTTTCACTCCTAAGGAGAAGGCACCGGTGGTCAGATGCAGGCCTTGCGGCGATAGCGTCGGCGATTCGTGTGCCCGAGTACAGCCCTTCGCCAAAGTCTCTTTAGTTCGCAGTTTAGCTGGCTCTAAGAGCTGCTCAGCTAACCACCGATTTAAGAAGAGTCATGCAGATAATAACTGAGATAACGCACAGAACCGTCTTCCACCTGATGATAGTTAAAATTAAGCGGTCTATGGGTTAAGGCGTCAACGTACAGAGCCCTGCGTAGACACCTCCAGTTGATTGGTGTACATCCCCCCTCCCTATAATTGCCCCTTTTAATTCCTGCTTTTACCTCTGACGATGAACTCCTATAAGAATTTGATAATTCGGGACAATAAGCTAATTGTCCCGAGGCTCTACAAGGTTTCTTCGCTACCCATGCAAACCTCTGGAACGCAAACTTTCACCTTCATTCGTAAGCTATCTATTAACAGTATTCATCAGGCTTTGAACAAACGAGCGGTCTAGCCAACCAATAGAAGTTGTAGATAGAACTGCGATTTATAAAACTGTAGTAAAGGAGTTTCCGTACCTGTGCTGTCAGTATGGTAAATCACGTAAACCAGAAACGCACATCAGAAACCACATAGAGGACACTGGGTGACCCACGGAGGAGCCGAACCCCTCGTTGCTGCGTCAAACAGTAGCAGAAACATTGGCGAAAAAAGTAACTGGGTTTTTGGGCAGTAACTTAGTCGCAGGTACGGTATAACATGTATATATATATATATACCCTTAACAGCCAGCACGTGGAATAGTGCGGTAGGTCGGTGAAATATCCGGCCTGCAAGCTTAAGAGTGTGATAAAAGGACTGAGCTCCGTAGGAAAGAAAGGTAATCAGCGAAAAGGCCCAGTTTACAGTTAAAGGGATGACACAAGCATACAGCCGTTAAGCTTAAAACGCCAAGCTCTGCACGTACCCTTGCAGTCAAACTTCGAGGGGTGGCGTGCAAGCATGTTGCACAGATGAGGGATTTATAAGTTTCAGCGATTACTGATGGAAGCCGGATGAAGAGGTAGTCACTGAAGGGCAAAAAGTAAGAGGAGGAAGAGTTAACATAGTTTTTTATGTTTTCATTATACCGGCGTAGACAATGGCAACGTAGTGTAGCTAAATTCAGGCTGTTGGCCCTCGTCACTTACGTGCAGTCAGCTCTAGTGTAGCAACTGAAATTGCTGCCACACCCGAGATTCGAACTCGCGCCTCGCCGGTCAGGGGCAGACGTCCTAACCATTGAGCCATCGAGTTCGATGTCTAGCCGGTTGCTGATCAGGAGTATATGGTTTTGGTTTGTACACCGATCTCTCTCACGATGTGCCCATTCTGGGCACATCCTGAGAGAGATCGGTGTACAAACCAATACTAAGTTAACATCGTGTTCGGGAAAAGCATAACATAGAAGACAAAGCAACAGGTGACCACTCAGTAACAGGGCGATGCAGAGTATTCTACCGTGTGCGAGATTCATACCTGGTTGCTCCTACCTTCAAACCTTTGCTGTCTTCTAGTCCCAGAGTATCCTCATTCCCAGCCAATATACCGTTTCGCATACTCAGCATCCGTAGTCTGAAAATATTAGTTGTAGTCATACCCTGGCACACAACTGAATGACGCTTTGACTGAAGTCAAACGAATACGTGTTTTTAAGGAAACAGGAAGGCCACCTGTGTAAACACGAACTGAACCGAGCATTTAGGCATTCATTAGAATGCCTATCTGCCTACATAGGAGCAGCGGTTAGAAGCAAAAATGGCTGGAATCACTGGACTACGTGACCGATACGGCCGGTATGACAGTGACAGCCCGTTGTATGCGAAGGACAACCACTAGCAGTAATCTGGACGAAATAGTGAGCTAAACTCGAGATAAGAAATTAGTTTTTTGCAGACCTACCATTGATGACGAGATAGAAAGGAAGGCAAAGAAAAATTTAGTCTCCAAAACCCTGACGCAACGCATTGGCCCGATTTGGTTCTAGTGTGATCCCTGGATCCCTAGCGGAAGCCAGCTGGTGACACAGAATGACAGCGGCAACACTGAAGTTGGGTATCACTAGCCAAATGTGCCAGAAAAGGCCTTCCTAGTGTCCCATGTCTTTGCTGGTAATGTCCTTCTGCCTATATCCTAGCCGCCTCGCGGTGGAGGCTCGAGTAAGAGCTCTAATGGCAACATGGACGGACGAGTGGGTTTTCTGACAGATCGGTGTACGCATATCTGCTACTATATACATATATTTTTACTGGCCTAGGAAAGCAGTAATGCTTAACTAGGAAACTTGATTGAATAATCGATTCAAAAAATATCAATACTTCAGTATGCTGAAAATCGCTTTTTATAAACGCAAAAATAGAAAAAGTACAGCTTGCAGATATTAGCTGTGCTTAATAGTGCAAACCTCAAGTCAGTGGGCATCCAGACAGCAAGATGGAACTGAAAAGAAGTTTGGAGAAGGTTTGGAGGAATCTCTGTTTTGTTTAACAGACTTTTGAAATAAATAGGATTACGTTTATTCTCAACTCACAGAACTCCATATCTTGAGGTGATTTAAAAGAAAGGGTATAATTTAACAATGAAATATTTCTTCTGGACTGAGGCACAGAAACGGTTGAGCATCGCGTCACCTGATATAAGGAAAATCTGTTGATGAATTTCTATTTTCACTGATTTTTAACCCTAATTTTCAACTTGGTGGTCGATGAAACCTTTGGGCCGCACAGCAATAAACCGAATATTTTTTTCATTGAAGACTTTATGTTTCTAACAGTTGATGTGGTTAACTTTCTTTTATTTGCCTATGGATAGATTTACCTACTTGATTTAAGCCGAGCACAATAACTGCTGCCTCATCAGTAGAACTCGATTTCATTTTCAGTTTGTGACATAAAACCAAGTAGAAAAGACAACGCGATACATCCTTAAAAGATTCCGCGCACTGAGCTTCTATGATAGTGTGAAAATAGGTGTGTGAAAGTGGAGCTTATGCATGACGGGAGTGCCATGAAGGCTCAGTAACTTGCAAGTTAGCTAAAAGCTTGATCACGATAAGCTTAACACAATTCTGGCTACATCGCATTGGCCTAAGAAATCAGGACAGGTACCACAAGGATTTAAGAATTCGCAAAAATATTTTGTTGTCCCTCTCTACAGCTTTGCGGTTGCTTTGAATCGGTTTGACAAAATATTTGTTAAGGAAATTGCTGCTGTACATTGGCTCAAGAGCAAAGAAGCACGTATTCATTTTTCTGGTGAACGAAGAAGAGTGGTTCCCAATACGGTTCTATTTTTATTCAATCGGTGTTTCGCAAAATAGGCACGGTGGGTGATTCGGAATAGTGATGTCTCCGGTCAGTTGAAGAGAAATGCGACAGCAAGATCCAATAAGCTGGGCTGTGGTCAGGGTATCTGTACAAAATCCCGCCCTACTGCTTGTGCATATGTGCAAGTCATTCGTTTGGGTTGACCCAAGACAATCGTTGGCTTACACTAGATAAGACTACCCCAAACCCTTAGCAATCAAGCCACCTTCTGTTTGCTTTCTTTTGCAATGGACGAAAAGGAACTTCCCTTACTTAAGCCAGCAGGGGCGCCGCATAACAGAAGGTCTACCGTAATAGAGTGCTTACGTTGGGTTTGGAAAACAAGTGTGAATTGTGGTTTACGGAGGACTTATAAAAAATTCAGTTTCAACGGGCAGATGACCAGCGAGTAATAATATGGCTCGGGCAGGCTTTGGTCCATTAAATCGTGATTTGAGGGTCGACTGATCATTTGAAAAGCGTCCATCATTCGTACTTTCTTATTTTGCAGCCACGACATCTCTGTAGCTCAACACCTTATGTAATTTAAAATAACTTATGCACTGTCATGGCAGGACCCAAAGCCAATTTCATCATACGCAAGAACTCTATGCACGCGTCATGGTTCCGTTCATTTGCATTGAGGATTGTTTTCGGGGCGATAAATGCCACTGACAGTGAAACTATACAGTCGATCGGTAACTCACATAAAATATTCTGAGGAAACGGGTCGCCTGGATCGTATATTTTGGTGCAGTACATTAAAAACACGGGTTTTACGCGTCGTGCATGGTTGATGATAGTGAGGGTCCCCATGGGCTAAACTCCGTGAAATAACACCCCAGTCTC
>JAYGXS010000004.1:9067422-9083255 GCA_036362985.1 Ligula intestinalis | reverse complement strand
GTGAGGGTCCCCATGGGCTAAACTCCGTGAAATAACACCCCAGTCTCCTGGCCTCCAATCCACAAAGACCTACAGAGTAGTCTTAACTGAAATGCAGGCCGAAAGCTTATTACTGCCATCCTCAAAATGCGAATATCGTTCCTGTTAGTCAATTTGTTAATCAATTTGATTTTTTAAGCTGTAGGAAAAAACAATGTGTGTAAACATGCATGGTCGCGTTCGGTTACATAAAAGAATAGACTCTGTGGGATGCTGAATCTACTTGGTTATGTTGTGTACTTTTAAGCACGAATAAGCAAATACAGCTGATTTTATCGAATTATTATGTGAGTATAATGGCAAAGGGCGAAAATTCCCAAGATGCGTCTACAAAACGCTGCTCAAATTTCGTACGTGCGTACTGAAAGATGTGAAGGAAAGAATAAGATAAGTACGAAATCCAAAGATTTATTGGAGTTGTATTTAAGGGTTAATCTGTGGTCGATCAGATTAGAGTAGACAAATGAATTCAAGAAGAGAGAAAATTAGAACCGGGTATCTATAATTATAGAAGATGCTAGACGATTTGAACAACTGTAGTCTTTAACTGAAAGCAAGATTATGCAAACAGGTGAAACGTATATTAGACCATATGACAAACCTTTCACTACACTTTCCTGTTTCATATCATACAAGAACTGAATATGGGCACTAAAATTTCCAAAAGGACGCAATCCGCAAGCACACACGTCCGACCTTGAATGGATGACCCAGAATTGTAAACAATCAGGTTTTAGGAAAACTTCAGGGTCCTTTAATATTTTATCACTTTTGTGTGATCAAATATTTATGTATAAATCGAAAGTTTATAAGGGCTCCAAACAACGCGTTCGAATCCAGGAAGAATTATGAATATGAGTTATGCTTTGATTATGTACAGCTCTTGAGAAAAGCCAATGAAGGAATATGGATATGAATGCACAAATGTGTAATCTAGATATCGGCCTGTTAAAAAGGCAAGCGATTGAAGTTCGCATATAAAAAGGCTGCTCTTAAATCGAGGCAAGAAAGATTTCTACGCAATCTGTGCAAGTCTTATTGAATTGAACTTGTAGGACCTTCACTTCTCCTTGTATTTGTACGTTTTTGTGTAAATTAACACAATTTTTCGTTTCGCTGCACGGAACCAAAATGCAAACTTCCGGCTATTACTGCATGTGGCGTGTTTAAAACATTTCCTGCTTACGCAACTGCATTTCTGGCAGCATCAAACCTCATCGGTTTCTGTTATCTTCGCCCTTCAACCAAACCATTCTCTGTTGATCATCCCCTGGCTCAGGATCAACTAACGATGATTTGAGATGCGAGATTTCTTTCAACTCTCCCCATGCGGATTGACGAACGAAGGTCCCAACGTTAATGAATCCATTCTTTGGCAAGTCACTCTCCTGGCTACTGCTATCAAGGGTCGTTGAGGATCTAGTGAGTCGTACCCTTCACCCTTTTTCAATACAGTTTTCCGCATTTTCATCACTAGCGTAGTGCGGTAGCTTGGTTACTGCAAGTTAGCTCTACATTTGGAAGTTTCTCAATGCGTTTTTCTAATGCGTTTTTATACGTTTTGCAGGTTTCGCCGCTATAAATTGGTGACCCCATATTGACTGTTACCCACGTTTTTCAACTTGCTCCACGTAACTGTTCTTTTCTTTCCATTTTTGTTGCGTTTACGTCCTTTTTCATACGTCACATGAAGACTAGCCCTTCTATGAAGTCGACTCAGACGACACTGCTTCTACCATGTCCTGCGCGTCAGACGATAGGGAAAAATGCAATGCTTTTCTTAATTCCACTAAGCTGCCAACTTATGATTTTCGTGACCCTACCGTGTGGTTTAAGCAGAAAGAAGCCGCTTCCAGTGGGTTTTCATCCTGGCTCACGTCCAGTCACCTATCATTGGAGCGGATTTATTGTCGCACTGTGGCCTCACAGTCGATATCAAACACCAGAAACTGATAGATGCCACCAGCAAGTTGTTCATTGGCAGGGTAGTTTTGATTGAGCCTTCCGGTGGCCTACACTTAGCCGTACCAAGTCCGCCATTCTCTGACATCATGAGGGATTATCTGTCCCTCGCTAAGCCTTGTCTGTTCACGGAGCAGGTACAATACACTGTTCGACATCACATCACTTCCACTGGAAGACCCGTTCATGCTCACCTGCGTCGGCTTCATCTCGAGAAGCTCCAGATTGCAAAGAATGAGGGCGAGAATGATTAGTGAGACCAAGGCTATATCTATTCCCCCGCCCAACTGCTTCAAGTATTAAGTGGTTAAACATTTACTTCTTGTCTAGGTAACGTAAATTAATGTGTAGTTGTGGCAGAATTCATCAAAAAATTTCAATTTAATAAGCTTATGCTTGTTTATGTAAACTAAAAGAATTAAATTCAACCAACATTAACCTCTATTTCATAAAATACGAAATGTAGTCGAGGGATATTTGATCTTACGCAGGCAGAATTAAAAATAAAATCGAAATTAGTCCTCCTATAAGTGGAATGTAACGAAAAAATTTAAAGTTAAGCTACCGAGCATTTGAAAGTAGATTTTATTATAATTCGACGGGAGTTTTTGGCCTCTATAATCACGCTTGCCAGAATGAGTTTTAGCAAACGTTGAATCTGGGGCTTTCCCGTCCATCGTCCAGTCCATGGGCTACGCCACAGCACATGGTTCCCAAGAAGTCAACCAATAATTGGCGGCCATGCGGTCATTATCACGCTCTTAATCGAGCGACAGTCCCGGACCGGTACCCGATACCTCACATTCACGACTTTTCCCACATGTTGGCTGGAAAGACTTTTTTTCTAAGATCGATCTCGTTCGAGCTTACCATCAAATACCGGTCGCCGGGGAGGATATTCCTAAAACCGATGTCACGACAACTTTCGGCCTGTTCAACATTTAGCAATGTTTTGCAGGTAATTTTGAACTAAAAACGAAAACTTATGGCAGTTAAAAAAATTCTTACAGTGAAAATGGAGGCAGTGTTCAACGGGCCTCCATGTTCAAAAAGTGTTCAAGAGAAAAAAAACTGCTTAGGAAAATAGTAGTAGAGCAGAAATAGGTGTGGGTGGTCTGATGAAGGTGAGTAGTCAACGAAACTGCAGCATTTTAGACTGAGTACTTCCGCGTGGCTTCGTGTGATTCAGCGGTGGTTAATGGAAACATCTAGGTTCTCGGGGGACACGAGGCAGAGAGAATACTTTCAAGCAGATCTCCTAAATTCCCACTGTTTCTTTCTCGGAGTCATGGAGAAAGCTGCTCGGAAAAGATGAGGAGAATAGAAGGTTAATAGAATCAGTGTTTAGATAAATGTGCAGTCTCCGTTTGCAAAGCAGACAGTCTAGTTAATGACCTAATTTTTATTTGCAAGTTATTCCAAAAAAAGCTATATCTGGAAGCAAAAAACAAAGAGCGTTTACATGAGGAAGATGCAGGAGGGGGCATAACAAGTGCCGAGTTTCTTAGGTTGTAGGGACGGCTGACGGGGGTAATGACAGAAGTCCTGGGTAAATTTATGCTATTATTAAGCCGAAAAAGGAGACAAAAGCCTGCTTTCAATCTCCTGACCCAAAGGAACCTTAGTTTCGTCAATTGACACCTATTTGAGTAACAAGTATTAGAAGCTGTCGGATACAGTGGTTTTCGTGTGAACTTTTTTTGAAATTGTTCAATTTTTGAACGGCTACCTTCAATCATGAGACCGAAAAAGGGGCAAAAGTATTCTAAAATTGAAAGCACGAACATACGATTAAGTCTTACGTTTATTTCAGGAAGATAGAAATTATAAGAGATAAAGCCGCAAATCTGTGCGGCTTTGGCTGTAATTCTATCGGCGTGAGGAGAAAGGTCTAATTTATTGGTGTAGCTTAATCCTAGGTCCTTGATACTGGAACATTCAGTCATTGGGTAACCTTGAAAAATAACAGGTTGTGGCAGCCTTTCAGGCCAAAAGCACATGTATCGGCACGTAGAAGGTGAGAACTCCATCTGCCATGTTGAGCTCCACGCCGAAAGAGCGTGCAGCTCAGTGAATTTTTTCTAGGCATCTCGCGACCGTAAAGTTAGAGAAGGAGCAAACACACTTGAGATCATCTGCATAAATATATGATTGGGAGTGTTTAACACTCAATGAGATATCATTTATGTAAAGCAAAAAGAGCAGAGGACCTCGCACGGTACCTTGAAGGACACCACTCAAAATTGCGGTAGGAGTAGAGTATGAGGATCCCACTAAGACCTTTTGTTGTCGATTTAAAAGATAAGATCTGCTGAAGTCAGTAAGAGGACTACGAAATCCTATAGCTTCTAGTTTGGCTAGGAGCCTGATGTGAGGAACTTTATCAAATGCTTAACTAAGGTCAAATTAGATAGCTACCACAGATAGATGATCATTACGAAGAGAAGTAAGTAGATTTAGAAAAGACATGTGGCATGTTTCACAAGATCGGCCCGGTAAAAAGCCATGCTGTGAGGAGCTGAGAATGTTATTGTTTAGGTAGAAATCTGTAATTTTTTGGCAATTAGTTTTTCAAAGAGTTTAGCCAAAGAGGGCGTTTTATGAACACCGCGATAATTGTGAATATCTGATCGGGAACCACATTTAAATACGCGAATTATAATAGAAGTTTTCCAGTAGTCAGGGAAAAAGCCAATCTCAAGAAACACTGAAAATAACTTACTCAGTAAGGGTGGGAAATCTCTTAATTGTTTGATGAGTGAGTTTGGAATGTTATCAGTTCCAACCGAATGTGAATTTTTAAGACGACTTATTTCTTTTTGAATACAAGCGGGTGAGAAATTAAGGGTACTGAGATTTGAATCACACAGCAGGGGGATTACAGGAGTAGGGCTAGTTTCGATGGTAAAAAATGAATTTAGCAATGCTGCTTTCTCCAAATCCTCTGTAATAAAATGATTGTTGCCATTGTGTAAGGGTGAAATGACTTTCTGAAGCCGAGCCGACAACCGAAGACGGAAGACTTGAGCAACTGATCTGGAAGAATTCGCATCACTTAATGCTGTGGCCTCTTTACGCATATCTCGTGCAAGCCTTATTTTAAGCGCTAATTCAAATATTTGCGCTATTCTTAAGTGAACTGATAAAGAGCTATTAGACGTATCCTTAAGTTGTTTTTATAATTTCTTAAGTCTATTTTGGAGAAAAGGTGGCACAGTAGAAGAAGCTGAATTTGATTTAAAAATCTTAAGTGTGTTAATAGCCTGAATATTTTCTGAAAGGTTTTGCAATAGCTCCTGGAAGAAGAAGGGATCGTAAGTTGAAAATATGCTATGCCAATCTAGGGTTCTTACGAAATCGTTTACGAATTCATGGTTCACGTTACCAAAGTCGAGGTTATTGCATTTTACATCGGGCTTTTGAGAAAGAGAGACTGAAAAACAACAGTAAATTAAGGCATGGTCACTTGTGAAAATATCACGATGAAAATTCATAAAAAGAGGGTGGACATCATTTTTAAAAATTAAATCTAATATGTTATCATTTCTGGTCACTGAACTGACCAGTTGTGACATGTTTGAAAAGTTAATAGTGTCAACCAATTTCTGAAATCTTGGTGGACAGGTATTTGCATGCCAGTCAATGTCTGGCATATTAAAATCACCTACAATTATTCTGACGTCGAATTGAGTCTCTGCAACTTTTTAAAACATTTCACACAGCTGCATTACATTACTTGAGTTACAGGGAGGATTTTAGACACACCCAATTATCGCTTTTTTATTGTGTGGCAGGATGACTGAAATATGACAAAAATTTCCAGAAAATGACGAAATGCTCAGGTGATACGGGAAATGTACAAAGGATGATTTAATATAAAGAAGGCAACCACCGCCACGCTTTTCAATTCGGTCTTGTCTGTACAAACTATAATTATCTATGGCAAGTGTCGAGTGAGCAATAAGAGAGTGTCCAAGATTCACTGACACAGAGCACATCTGGATCAAGCTCAAATGCTACTGTTTTAAGTTCTGTCATCTAATTAACAAGTGATCTCGCATTGAGTGAGACTATACTGAGCGTATCCTTCAGATTCAAGTTACGCTCGTCAGTATTTATAAAAAAGGAAAACTTGGTGGCGGAAAGGGAAACGGCATGGGAGAAACAAAAGGCGGAAAGCAAATTGGCCCTGGTCTACAGTTCGTCAAGTAATTATTATCAAATGAACGGTGCATATTGTAGAAAGGCATATTAGAGGGGGCTCCATACAAAAGGGCGGCTGAAGTGTGGCATGGGAAAACCAGGAGGGGGCATAAATATAGGATTTTGAGGCATTATATCAAAATAAGACGGAAAATTTGCCTTCGAAAATTGCATGACTTGTTTTGAAAAACGTTTAATTTTATTAGCTGGCTGAATTATTTGGGGATGTTGATGAGATTTGGGGATAAGTAAAGCGCTAGCTTGCGCGGTTGGATCTTTGTTAGATACTGAGTTATTATCGGTTATCATATTGCCGAATTGGAAAACTGACGTAGATTTACTAGGGGCGTTCGTTGGTTTATCGGAATCTAAAGCTATCACAGACGTGGTTGGCTAAGACGAAGAATGACTTGACGAGGCTACAATCTCACTCGAATCACGTGTAAGGTGAATGGGAGAAGTATCAGGGGAAACTGACATTGACCCAGAGGGATGTGGGCTTGCCTGAGCGGGAGGGCCAGCCTCAGAGACAACTTTTGGTTTTTTTGAACCGGAGCCAGTGTTCTCATTTGCTACTTTAGATAAAACCCGACGCTCCATTGGATTTTTATCCCTGCATATGTAAAGTTTATTTTCCTTTAAATAGTTGACTGACCGCTCATGCTGAGGGAATATAAGGTCTACTTCTATCGCCGAAAAAAGTTTTACGAGAATCGTCGGGTTTTTACTTCGTGATGAGTCCTTTAGCTTCTGCAACTTTAAAATTAAAGCCACAAGAGTAAAGAAACTGAACAGCAACATCTATAGGTTGTTTATTTTTTGAAGCATTTTTCAAAAGAAAATTAAGATTCTTTTTTTGCCGATCACGGGTCACAGTAGACACCATATTGACGAAAGGCTCTAGTTTCTCACATTGCTGAGAAGTGAGCGTTGATACCTTTCCATCAAAGATGGCACCAAGGACCGAAAACAGACAAGCATATTGGTTATAAAGCTTACTAAAGCATCAAGATCAAGTTTCTTCATGCTTAAGATGGGTTTATCGTTTGGAGAATTGGTATTCCGGGTTAATTTACGTCTCAGTTGTGGCTTGGGTATCATACTGAATAGAAGGTGAGTAATAGGATATGTTCTAGGCAAACTCGTGCACAAAATTGCGACAGAAAATTTAAATTACCGAAGAGGCTACGCAGGATGAAAATTATCTCTGATAGTATATCGAGTAATGCAAACTATTTCTTGCTGGAAATGTATACAGTACCAAATTTTTAGGTATAATTAAATATTTACGCAATAGATTACTTGCTTTTTACGTGAATCTACCGGAAATAGAATGAGGCTATGTCGGTGAAACAGTATAAAAATGTATATTTTGACCTATCGGTAAAAAAAGACAACGTCCGGTATGTGCAGTTGCGAAAGTGTTAGGTATACAAATAAAGAACAACAATTAAGCTAGTAACTTCAGGAAGTAACGATGGTATCTGATAAAAAATATCTATTTCACTTAGCTTTGAAAGATAAGTTGGGCGCCTTGACCTTTTGTCCTTTCGGAAACTTTTATCACATTTATTTTTGCTTTAGTAAAACAAATACAAATATTAGACAATACGGAACTTAATTGTTCCTTGACTAGATCGGATGAAACACCTACATTACTTCAAATACGAGCGACTTCAACTTCTTTAGTATTGCGTAGGTGTGTGTTTGTGTCTGACCATGTGGGTATGGGGTGTTCAGCTGAGGGCTGAACGTGAAGGTCGTGGCAGATTGCATCATATACATCGCGCAAGTGGTGGCTACGCCTAGCGTCCTTGGCTGGCATCCAACTCTCACTTGTGGCATCCCGGAGTTAGGCTTTGCTTGGCGGCCACCCCCCGGCTCCCTGCCTCGATCAGCGGGCTAAACCAAATGAGGGTCTCCGGTGTGTGTGTCCCCACGCCCGGTATGCCCCCGGGTTGCAGCGGTAAGTAACCAAGTAGACGTAGCAAGTGAAAGGAAGCTTCTTACTTTATACCATACCATTGTCTGTTTGTATTTTATCGTTTATTTTCCCTAACTCTTTATTACCCATTTGCTACACTTGCTATCTCTAGTTGCTTTATCGTTACTACCATTATTACAACCTTTCGCGACCAGTGCTTACCTCACTAGCTTATGCCTTTCAGTTCTCTCGTAACGTTGCCGTAGCTGTGTAATCTACTCGATATCCGGTAGTCTTAACATTGCATCCAGTGTTCTTTACGCTTATGTATGCCTGATTCCACATCTTTTTTATCTTGCTATTTTTTGACAAATTCATATTTGTCATCTGTTACTCTACCTGCTATTTCTCCCATGTTGTCTCAACTGTCATACCTATACTATTCCATTACATTGCTGTTAGTCACCTCCATTGTAACGATGTCTACCCATATAGTCGTTCTACCGTCATGATTAGCATCCTTACTCCTAGCAGAGCTTGCCTTCTTAGTAAAATCCGTGACGATTGGTTCGCCACGTAAAGTACAGGCTGCCGTCAAAAAGACACAAAGGAAAACACGAAAGCGTTGCACCAGGAAGTGACCAACGGCGTAGAGGGGACGCAAAAAGTCACCGATAGGGGAAAAAGTTTCGTAATACAAGGTCTACCGGAATCCGCTGCCAGTACTGCTATTAACCAGAATGTGCGGGACAATGTCGCAGGCCCGAGCCCGAAGCCCACAGTAGAAAACGAGGGCAGTCCATCAACCATAGACTCCGGTCAAACACAAGATGGTCATAATAGCAGCACAAGAGCTTTTAACGAGCAAGCAAGCAAAAGTGTCGTAGGCACGAAAAATGGCACTAAGAGAGAAGCCAGCATCATAATACAGGGATTAACGGAATAAACCGCAGCCACTCCCATGGATCGGCATTCCGCAGATGTCCAGCTCTTCCATGCACTTATGAACAAAATGCTGGGACCCAATGTACCATTAGAGTGCGAAAAGGCCTTCTGCTTTGGCAAATGACCAGAGAGCCCAACTGGAACGGCTCGTCCCAGACCTCTGAAAGTGGTCATGACAAGAAGCCAAGACGCCAAGCTCATTTTATCTAGGCGCTTTAAAAAAAGACTCTGACCCGGGAGCTTTTTTCAGCCAGAGTTCTCAGCTGCAGCACGGAATAAACGTCGTCAACTTGTTTCCGAAATGAGGGAGCGGGTCAGCAAGGGTGAACAAAACTTGGCTATTGACAACAACCTAGTGATCCAACGTCCATTATTCTCACCTTGGATAGGTCCGTTCCGGATAACCGCACAGTCGGCTCAGTAGGGGGAGGATTGAGCCCAATCGAAAAACATAAAGAGGCAGAACGAAGGGGAAAAACATTTGGTTATTTACAACAACCAAGTGATCCAGCGTCCACTGTTCTTCTCCGGGAAAGATCCTCCCCGAATGATCGCACAGTCAAACTGGTGAGGGGCGGGAAGAGCCTGACTGTAACCACTTCTCGAGCAAACAGAAAGTTAACTTTCATGTACACAAATGCACAGAGTATGCTATCAAAGCTAGACGAGCTGAAGATTCATACCTTTGTATTATCACCAGATATAGTTTCAATAACGGAAACTTGGCTGTCAAAACAGGTAGCCGACGGTGAGATATCCATGTCTGGCCTTCAACTGTTCAGAAAAGACAGATAAGGTCGTCAAGGCGGTGGCGTAGCAACATACGTGATAAATGGACTCACAGTTTTAGACAAAACGGATAAACTGGCGTGCAATTCCGAGGCCATCTGGCTGTCCATTAAAGTACCAGGTGCACCCAACCTCGATATCCTGACACTCTACCGACCACCGAGAAGAGAGCCCGTAGTGAATGCCTCCTTGCTAGAGGAGCTGGAAAAGATAACTGCACGATCGGACATCCTGATTGTGGGGGACTTTAACGCGCCTCACATCGACTGGGGTTCGGCCTGCGCACATAGCTCCGATCTACCCTTCGACAGCTGCCTTCTGAGCATGACTCTTAAGTTATTTCTCACGCAACACGTCACTTTTCTGACAAGGATGCACGATGGCCAACAGTCCAACTGTCTGGACCTCGTTCCCACGAAATCGCAGGACAGCATCGATGAAGTGTCTTGCCTCCCACCACTAGGTAAAAGTGACCATGTTGTACTGATATGGGAGTTCTCGTTATTCTCAATACCGGTGAGACCCTCAACAGCCAGAAGAAATATTTGGTGAGGCGATTTCGATCGAATGAAGACCGAACTCACGCGCGCCGAGTTGGCACCTCTTTTTTCTGGAAACATAACTGCGGACTGGGAAGCGTTCCGGAACACACTGCACAGACTCATCGAAAACCGCTGTCCAATTTCGCGAAAAAAGTGACCACTAGACCGCGATGGCTTACGCAGGCCCTAAAAATAGAAGTGAACAAAAAGCGGAAGTTGTGGAAAAAATGCTAGCAGACAGGACTCCTGCATTTTTCAGTGCCTACAAAACTCAGCGAAACCGGGTCAAGGGTCTTGCTCTCAAAGCAAGACGGGCTATCGAAGCAGACTTGCTAAACCGGGCCACATTGAACCCGAAACTGTTTTAAAGTTACCTCAGGTAGAGTACCAAAAACAAGGATCTGATACCCCCTGCTGAGGACAGCTGAGGGAAGAGACTTGGCAGATGATGAAGCAAAGGCTGATCATATTTTGAAATTTTTCCGATCAGTCTTCACAAAGGAAACGGCATACGATCACCCCACCAACGACAGCGAAGCGGATGCAAGAGTTGAGAATGTCCAATTCTCCGAGGCTGTTGTTCTTGAGGAACTCTTAAGGTTAAAAGAATCTAAGCCACCAGGTCCCGACGATGTACCAGCCAAGATTTTAAAGGATCTCGCCAATAAGTTGGCCAAACCACTCTCGTTGCTCTTCCAAACCATCTTCAAGACCAAATGCCTACCAGTAGATTGGAAATCTGTGAGGATTATGCCGCTATACAAGGGAGGAAGCCGGGTCTTAGCGAATAACTACCGACCAGTAAGCCTTACTGCAATCTGTTGCAAAATCATGGAAATTTTATCAAACAACAACTTATGCAGTTCCTGGAACAAAACCATCGGCTATAGGATGCTCAGCATGGTTTTTGTAGAGGTATGTCCTGCGTAACAAACTTGCTCTACTGTTTAGAACGGTGAACTGAAGCAGTCGATAGTGGAAACTCAGTGCACACTGTCTATATTGACTTCAAAAAGACTTTCGATAGCGTACCGCACCACCGCCTCCTTTATAAACTCAGCCGCATAAGAGTTAGTGGTAGGCTCCTTGCGTGGATAAAAAGCTTCCTTAGCGGTTGCTCGCAAACTTTACACATCAGCGACAAAAAGTCAGCCAAGGTTGAGGCTGAGAGTGGTGTTCCCCAAGGCTCCGTTCTCGGCCCTATCTTGTTGGTTATCTACATAAATGACTGTGTCCGCGAACTGGATTGTGGTATCGCCATGTTCGCCGATGATATAAAACTTTGGAGCATAATTCGAACTGCGGCTGACGAAGTGCACTTACAGGAAAATTTAAAGACTTCAAAAATGGTCGGCGGACTGTCTCTTACCGTTCAATGAGAGCAAGTGCACCACCATTCGAGTCGGCATATCAGGTTCTTCAAACGGCACGGCTAACCGACTGAATGACATACCATTGAAGGAAGTGAACGCCCAGAAAGACTTGGGATTCTGGATCACGCCCTCGCTTTAACCCTCCCTGCATTGCACAAAGGTACCCAAGTCCACGATGTCGATCCTATACCTCGTCAGACGAGCTTTTTCTACCTTCAATGAAGAGTGCTTTACAAAAGTCTTCGGAACCTTATTACGACCGCACCTTGAATCCGCTATCCAAGCTTGGAGACCATGGGCCACGAAAGATATCAACATCCTGGAAAAGGTACAACGGCGCGCAACCAAACTTGTTATGAGGCAGGGCTCGCAGCCTCATGAAACACGACTGTCGAATCTCAACCTCTTCCCATTGCGCTACAGGCAGCTTCGGGAGGACCTGATACTAGCATTCCGCGTATTACGCCTTCAAGACTGCTGTCTTATATCAGGGGATTTTTTTTAATTAGCAACGACCACGAATCTGAGGGGTCATGCTCTAAAATTAAAGGTGACAGGGGCCAGGCTAGACGCTCGGAAACACTTCTTCACAAAAAGGGGGGTCGGAGCGTGGAATGCGCTTCTTCAGGAGGTCGTTATGTCGGAATCGCTAGAGGTTTTTAAGCGAAAACTGGATCGATATAGCAGTGCACGATGGATTGGAACTGACAATTTACAATAATAATACTTTCAATTTTCAGTAGTATTAGTTTTTATATATTAGTTTTAGAAATTGATGCGCGAAGTTTGAAATTTTTGCGAATTTCAAGTCTCTCGAGCTTACGTGTTTTTAGCCTCTATCTCAGTATCGAAGACACGCTTCTTGGAAATTATTCAAGAATTGATTATATATTTCGAAAGTTTGGAATTGTCGACGTGGAAATCTCAATCCGGTCGCTCTGAAAAATTCTTCTGCTGTGAATTTTTACCAAAGTTTAGAAATTTCTTCTTGGACGTGTCGATTTTGTGAAAAACTCCTCTGCCTCCCAAAAATCTGCACATCTCCGAATTTCACGCCGAGGCTGAGTAGTTAATATCCCTGAATTGTTATATACCCTTATCTTAATATGGTCCTAATATTTAGGATAAAAGTGACTCTCACGTTAGGACTCTCATGTTAGGATAAAAGTGACCCTCACTTTATTCCTAAGGCAATTTTGTAACCAAACCCATTTCATTGTATCTGTCAGGAACTCAATATCTTACTCTGACTTGCTGTAACCTGCTTGTCTCAGTAAACTCGCACTATCTAGCCAATCGATCTTCTTTCCGCCTCACTCTCACGGGCTCTTGGATTTGGCTTCCGACTTAATTGGCAGTATCAGACGCAGGTCGTAGCACAAAAAATCTCACATAGCATGGATAGTGTAGATGCTACAAGTCCGTTATCACGAAACGTGTCGCCACCGCCGGATCTCGAACCCGGGTCGCCAAATCTGGTTATTAGCGGTGTTAGCACCTCAGGCAGCCCGGAAACTTCAACCTTGACCTTGAGCCCGACTGGACACAACCTTAATTTCTGCTCTCAAACGTAGACTATTTGGATTCTGATACCATTTCGCCAGTACTGTTTTGGATATTATCGCTTCAATTGTATGTGCAAAAGTACTTTCTGCAACTCGTGAAATTTGTTATTGTGTCGTACTTCATCAGAAAACGGAATCAAATTGGAATTTGTTCTTCATGTCATCGAACTGGATTTGCAGCCTACAACCAAAGCAAGTGAAAACCGCCTGAAAAAACCACCAGTGACAAGATCAGCAGTTATTCAGGACCTCGAAGATCTACAAACGGCTGAGTCGTACCTGAATATCCTGCATATTGTTTATACACATTTGAAAGTGCTTCTAAGTAATTAAGCGTATTGTTTACTCAGTCTGCTAGCAATATTTGCAATACTTTACACACCATCAGAAGATTTTCGTTATTTTGAATACCAGTCAACACACTACGTCATAGTCGCATTTTGAATTTAGTCGTTTCGTTTGCAAATGGAAGTAGCAAATATTACCTTCGATAATTCTACTAAACTGTCAACGGGGCCAGGAATCCAACCGCGGACGCCTCGGGTGGAAGTAGAACGGCTAGACGATGGGGCTATAGAAGAGTACAGTAGTGAGGATCAAATTAGATTATCAACTACAAAAGAGCGGTCTCGAAGTTTACTGAAAAGTCCTCCCGGCAAACGGACGAAAAGTCTCAGAAGTTTAAGAGTTGCAACTTATAAAGATGAGGCTTGCACATCCTGTCTTACGCTTCTGCACAAATTTGCAGACCACGATAAGGAGCTCCATGATCTGAAAATGGAGATGGAGGAATTGATGAAATCTCTTCGCTTCCTCCTTAAAAAGGACAACATTATCGTACCTGAAATTGAGAATAGCCAGCAGAGAAGAGTATTTGCAGAATCTCGGGGCGGAGCATCCACTGAGAAAGATGAACAGACACTGGCAAACCAAGCGGCGAAATTGGTAGCTTCCACCTCAAATCCTCTCGATACTGCGCGAAACAAAACACCCACCAAACAACACGCTTCAATCGGAGAAGGAGATTGTACAACTTCACTTTCTTGTGAAGTCGGTTCGGGCACAGAAAGCCAGCATAAAAAAGATAGTGGGTATGCTAAGGCTGCATACAGATCACTGAAAAAAACCACAAATGCGGAAGGGGGGCAGCATGAAGACAGCTCTGAACAAAGCCATCCTGGCTTCCAAAAGAAGCCTATCTCTGGTGATGGTAAGGAAAACCCAAAGTCACAAGCCATTCCTATCGATACCTCTGGGTCTTCCGATGGCAGTAGGGCTGGAAATATATCAAGGGTCTCCCTTGACCGCCGAAACTGCATAGTCGTTCAAGGCCTACCTGAATCAGACGGAACTACTCCGAAGGAAAGGACGGATGCGGACGTCGAAAAGTTTCGGGACCTGCTAAAAGACATTCTCAGACAGCGAGAGACAGTAGGAGTTTGTGGAGCTTTCAGGATAGGCAAACAGGTTACTGAACAGTCGGAAACTGTCCGACCTCGACCTCTCAGGATAGTCTTGGATAACAAAGAACAGGTGAACTTGGTTCTGTCCCGGAAGACAGCTCTCCGCCACTCACATAAGACGGTGGTTTTTCCGCCGGACTACTCTCCAGCAGAACGTCTGAAACGCCAAGAATTGGTGGCGGAACTACGGGGGAGAGAGAGAGCTGGAGAGAGCAATCTGGCCATTTTCAGGGACCAAATAATACAGAAAACTACCATAGTGCTGTGGAAACAGTCAATCCTGATGGTGGCTGCGGTCCAGTAGTACTGGCAAACTCGTGCCCAAACGCATTGGACACTGCAGAGTCTCGCCGGCTGAAATTTCTATAAACTAACGCCCAGAGTTTATTCTCGAATTTTGATGAACTTCAAATACAGGTAGCCGATGGGTCCCCTGATGTTATAGCAATTACAGAAACCTGGCTGTCACAAAGCATCAGTGATTTAGAAGTGGCGCTATGCGGATACCAACTATTTAGACGAGACCGAGTGGAACGCAAGGGTTGAGGAGTTGCTATGTATGTAAAGAACGAATTAAGTGTGTGCGAGAAGCCTGAAAGGATTACTCATGGTATAGAGGCTATTTGGCTGACAATTAAGGCACGGGGGTCGCAGCCCCTGGAAGCCGTGACTGTCTACCGACCACCGCGGACAAACAGTGATGCAGATGCGCGTTTACTGGTGTGCATTTAGGAGATAGGAAGTCAATCTGATGTTGTACTCATGGGTGACTTCAATGCGCCCAGCATACGTTGGAACAATTTGCGGGCCAATTGTTCTAAAAACACCTTTGGTCACCATCTGCTAAAAACAACACTTGAGGCCCTTTTCACACAACACGTCCTAGTTTCAACTAGAGCACGTGGAGGGCAACAAGCAATTTGTTTAGATCTAGTCTTCACGAAGCATCCCGACACTATAGACGAGGTATGCTGCCTACCTCCACTAGGTCGAAGTGATCATGCCGTACTTTTATGGGATTATGGTCT
>JAYGXS010000004.1:8940941-9067322 GCA_036362985.1 Ligula intestinalis | reverse complement strand
TTACGGAAAAGCACACGTAACAGGAACCCGATTCCTGTTATGCAAACGGATGATGGTCACGAAATCTCCGACTGTAAAAACAAAGCAGAACATTTTGCTGAGTTCTTTCAGTCTGTCTTCACCATAGAACCTCCCTTCGTCGCAACTGTTGACGAGGTCGTGGAAGCACCAAATATTGGGGATATTTTGTTTGAAGAAGAGGCGATTTTTCAAGAACTAAAAAGCTTGAAGGAATGTAAATCTCCGGGTCCTGATGAAATTCCTGCCAAATTGCTCAAGGAACTTGCTAGAGAGCTAGCTTAACCCCTTTCACTAGTGTGCCAGAAATCGTTTGATACTGGAATACTTCCTCCGGACTGGAAATTAGCGCATATTACACCGCTTTACAAAAGCGGTGGTCGTGCATCTGCGAATAACTACAGACCCGTGAGTCTGACCTCCATATGCTGCAAAGTAATGGAGAAGATCATCAAGAAGCAATTGATGATATATTGTGAAACTCACAATATATTGTCGAATGTGCAATTTGGATTCCGTAGGGGAAGGTCATGTGTAACAAACTTGCTTTATACGATGCAAAGCTGGACAAGGGCAATTGATGCAAAAGAAACTGTACATGCAGCATACATTGATTTCCGGAAGGCCTTTGACAGTGTTCCACACCAACGTCTCCTGCATAAGTTGAGACTGATGGGTATCGGAGGCAGACTTCTTACGTGGATTGAGAATTTCCTATCTGGTCGTTCCCAAACGGTGTGTGTAGGACGACAACAGTCAAGGCCGACAGTCATCAAGAGTGGAGTCCCTCAAGGTTCAGTACTCTGACCCACCCTCTTTCTCTTGTTCGTTAATGATTGTGTACAGGAATTGGACTGCGAGTGCGCCATGTTTGCAGATGATGTAAAAATATGGAGGGTCATCAGGTGTGCTGCCGATGAAGATAACTTCCAGGAAAATCTTTGTCGATTAAACGAGTGGTCGCATAGATGGCTGCTGTCCTTCAATTCTAACAAATGCACTCTGCTGCGCCTGGGAAATCGAAATGCGGTGCCTTATGCGCGACCCTACCATCTGAACGGAATCCCTCTGCAAGAAACAGAAATACAGAAGGATCTCGGCATCTTGATGACAGACAATCTCAAACCTTCTACACAATGTTGTAAGGCGGCTAAAACTGCAACTTCAATGTTGTACGCCATCAAGCGGGCATTCACGGTTTTTGATGAAGACTGTTTCTCGAAAATCTTCGGTACCTTCATAAGGCCACATCTTGAATACGCGATTCAAGCCTGGAGACCGTGGATGCGGCAGGATTATAACGTACTTGAGAGGGTGCAGCGGCGAGCAACAAAATTAGTAAGAGGCCAAGGTTCACTACCATATGAGATCCGCCTAAATAACCTTAATCTCTATCCTTTGGGTTATAGGCAGTTACGCAGAGATTTGATACAAACCTTCCGTATCGTGCGTGGCTTTGACTGCGCTCTCATGTGTGACGACTTCTTCCAACTCGCCACTACAACTAATCTCCGGGGGCATCCCTTCAAACTCTATGTGCCCCAAGGACGATTGGATGTACGGAAGAATTTTTTCTCTAATCGTGTCGTGGACCCGTGGAATAACCTTTCCGAGGCCATTTTTATGTCCCAATCTGTGGAGATATTCAAACACCGACTTGATATACACATTCTACAACACAAAGTGAACTATGTGACAAATTAACCTTGAAACACCACTGCGCCATGTGACTGTCTATATTTTCCTGACTGAAAACTTGTTAACATTGTTTATAATTCTTGAGATTTTGATGTGACAAATAGGTAGTTCAAAGGCGCAAGCCTATTTTTCTCTCAAATATACTGACTGACTGACTGACTGACTGACTGAACACGGGCCCTTGACAACCATATCAAGATACGACCAGAAAGTTATTGCCGATAGGGCCACTTAGATACTGTTATAAATTCTCCACCTCCCGCCAAACGGCCAAGATGTCTACTACGTTTACCGAAGTTAGACTATAAAGACTTCGTCCTCCGCCAGGAATTTCGGAGATGAAGCAGGAACTTTACCACGAGGTAAATAAACTAAAACAATAGATAGCCTATTTTAAAACGCATATTTCTTATACAGCAGTTAAAACAGTCCTTTTTGGTCAATAACAGGGGGTTAATAAAAGTATATATGCTCAGATAGCCTCGGCCGGTAAACCTGAAACTCGCATATCATCTACAGAACCAAGTAAACCAGCGGACGTCTCACTCGATCGCAAAGAAACTAAAATAAATCCGCAGTCTACACCATCGTTACTCGGCTGAGCCAGCACTAGCAATGATCTGGATTTGCGTCCTAGCCTCATATCGTTGCTCGATGCTGCACTAGAAAGCGATGATACAGAGGTCAATAAGATTATTAAGCCAAAAAAAGCATAGGGCTAGAAAGGCTAGAAAGTCTAACTGGGCCAGGGGTGTGCAGTCAACTAACCCAAAAACCAGCACATCAGGAACCATCGAACCTAAAGTACCGGATACAAATGCCCGCTTGGTCGTAACTCGTGAGCTCGCAACAGATGCACCAGTGAGTCACAAGCAGAATATAGTTGTAAAAGAGGCTCAAGAGATAGCGTCAACAATTACACAAGAACGAGTTGACACTGATATTGACTTGGATTTGGACATGTCTGACGACACACCTGAAACCTGCATATCAGATCATGTGTCAAGCCCACGGGCTACACCATCGTCACTCGGCTTAAGCGACACTAGCAATTATCGGGATTTGCATCCTAGCACCACATCGTTGCTCGACTCTGTACAAGAAAGCGATGACCAAGAGGTTGACAAGATCATAACTGAAAAGAGGCATAAGCCTAAGAAGGCCAAATGGTTCACGGGTTTGCACTCAGCTAACCCAGTAGCCAGTACATCAGAACTGAGTGTACCGGATACAAGTGCTCCCTCGGCCGAAACACGTGAGCTCGCAACATATGCCCCATTGAGCCGCAAGCAGAGAATAGTTGTAAAAGGGGCCCAGTGTCAGAGTCGTCAATTTCACCAGAACGAATTGACCATGACGTGGGTCTTATGCGAGTTTACGCCAAACCGTTGCTAAAACCAGGCGAGTCTCTCCGCATTCTTAAGGCATTTCGAATAGGGAAGGCTTCACCAGCTCCAGAATCAATTTCTCGGCCACGACCTCTTAAAGTTATTTAAGAAACTGAAGCACATGTGAAACTCTTGCTAGAGCGCAAACCATCCTTACGGAATCTGCATTTGCAAGTTTTTTTCCAGCCGGATTACGAGTTGAAAGAGCGGAGAAAGATGAGGCAGCTAATAATAGAGCTGGAGAAACGGAGAACCAATGGCGAGACAAATCTCAAAATAAGAGAGGGACAAATAGTTCAAGTCAAAAGGACATCTCTCTGGTCGAAGCCGGTAACAGTGATGACCTAGCTGTCCCGCCACCGAAGCCTTAGACATGCTCTCTTAAATTGGTCGTTTGAAAGGCCAGATCACTGCTTAATAAAATGCCTCTGCTCCTGACTGTAGTTTTCATCAACCGCCCAGACATTGTTATGGTAACGGAGACATGGGCATCGGCCTGTGAAGCTGACTCTGTACTCTCTTTTCTAGGCTATGCATGCGTTTGGAACGATCGAAACAATGGCCGTGGCGGAGGAAGCGGCATCTATATTAAGCAGCCACATGCATTTCTCCCGTTGGACTATCCACAATTCACGGCGGTGGAGGAGAGCTGCTGGCTACGAGTTGTTCTAAAAAAACAAATACTCCTTACTTGTTGGCTGTGTTTATCGCCCACCTAATGCAAATGTGGACTACGATCTTTGTCTCTCGCAGGCATTTCATACCGCAGATGACTTGAATCTTAAGTGTTGCTTGATTGCAGGCGATTTTAACCTTCCTGACGTGCAATGGTTTCCACGATCCGGTCCTTCAAAGTTCGAGAACTTACTTGAGGCAGTAGATATCGGCATGTGGGATCAGGTAGTTGATTTTCCCACTCGAGGAGCAAATACACTCGACCTAATTTTTTGCGGGGGATGCGAACCACTTTCAGTGTCATCCTTAGAAGCACTTGGGAGTTCGGACCATCTCACAGTAAAAGCGCCGAGGAAAACACAACACCTCATACTTCAAGACGCCTTAGGAAACCCCATAGCTGACGCTAAGTTGACCGCCGATAGCTTCAATGCGTTCCTATCCAAAACGTTTAGTGAAAGCTCGTTCGCTGCACCTCCGGCTTTACAGGCTTGGACATGAGTTGTCCTCAAAACCATAAATTTTACCCTCTGGGACGTGACTGTAGCCATTCGTCATTTTCGTCAATCTTATAGTCCAGGACCAGATGGCGTCCCAGTTAGCCTTCTAAAAGCTGAAGCGAATGATATCTCTCCGTCTTTTCTTTGTTAGGTATTTAATCTTGCGAAACCTTCCCTTCGTTGTGGAAGGAATCGCACGTAATGCCTATTCGCAAGCATGGCCGATCGACGTCATTCGACAACTTTCGGCCAGTTAATACAATTCCCGCAGCCTCGAAGATCTTGGAGACTTTGATCAACGAAAAGATGATGCGTCACTTGACAGAAAACAACCTGCTCTATACAGCTCAACATGGCTTTTTCGAGAAACGATCTTGTGACACCTGTCAGCTCTCTTTCTGTGATTATGTGCTGCAATCTAGAGACAGCGGTTTTGCCATTTATAAGGTCTATTTTGATTTTACGAAGGCCTTTGATTGGGTCGATCCTAACCTCCTCCTTCTTAAACTGGCCTCCTTCGGCAAAGGTAGCAAGCCTATGAACTTCATATCTTCCGATTTGGATGCTCGCACACAACGAGTAAAAATTTCCTATGTTATCTTCAATGTTATCTCTGTGATAAGTGGAGTTATACAGGGTAGTGTACTGGGTTCGCTCATATTTTGCCTCTTTGTCAATGACGTTTCAGATTGTTTTCAGTATGGTAGACCCTTCATGCACGCTTATGATTTAAAAGTCGCTTATCGATATAAACCGGCAGATCGCAACATCGTGCTCGAGCTGATAAAACAGGATCTTCAGGCCTTCGCCCAGTGGTGTTGCACATGCCGCCTCAACCTTTTATGGCACAAATGTTCCGTTATGGTTGTTGGCGACGATCATCAACCGAAATTAAGCATTGAAGCCCACGAAATAAATGGCCCAGGAGTTATCAAGGAGTTGGGCATATCCTACTCTTATAGTCTCAATTTGTCACAGCACTGCGCCCTGATAGTCTCGAAAGCACGCCGAACCACTGGATTTATCCTTAGAAATTTTAAGACTATAAAGGTTAGAACCAGCCTATATAATATGTATGTGAGACCTAGTCTTGAATACCGCTCGCCCCTATTCAGTCTTCTGCGTACAGGTGAACGAAAAAAAAATAGAATCGGTGCAGCACTTATTCACTAGAAGAGTTTTTACTACAGAACACCGTAACTTAGCCTGCCAACAAAGGTGCGAACTTATAAAGCTAGATCCCCTGTGGCTTCGTAGATTGCAAAAGGGTCTATTGTTACTGTTTAATCTTTTGAATGGTCAAAAATTTAATCCTCTCAGTACAATAAGGCAGCTTGAGCACTCTCGACGCGCCAGTCATCGAGACGTATTTTTATTTCTTCCTATGGCACGCACAGTTGAGTACCGGCAATTCTTTTCAATAAACGCCATATCAATCTGGAATAAGCTGCCCAAAAGTATTAAAACCCAGCAAAGCTACCTTATGTTTAAGAGAGCTATAACTTGTTTTCTATATTCAGGACAACTTTAACGAATTTTCGGTGCTGACTCGGTGGAATCTCTCGTGCACTCTGATGGCTTTCGTGGACTTTGAACCCCGCCAGGCTTTATGCTGAAGATAATGCTGCTGAAGCAGCAGCCCGCAGTCTGCTAACCCTTCAGCCGATAGTGCGCAACTTTTGCCAACAAACATTGAAGGAAGACTGAGAGCACTGTGTTCTTGTATCAACTCTCTCCGTCTCGAACTAATGTCCCTAAACTATATGCAACATTTCTCCTGCTGATGTGTCAACTCAGCTTACAACTGTACACATATTCCGTTTGTATCATACCTTTGAAGTCCGGTTTTTTCACTTAAAACAAACTCCCTATCTCGCCCAGTATTGAAAAAACACAAAAACTGAAACAAAAATAATGCTGGCTACAACATAGGGAGTTTTTTAGGTTTGTTCCGGTCTTCGAGGTTTTGGAAGGCGCCCAAGAGGTGCATTACCAACTCTTTACAATTGCCTGTAAACTGGCATAATAAACATATTATAATTATATCCATTCACGCTTGCTATTTATAACGCCCTCCCACGCATAACCTCATGTGAAGGTCTCCGCGGTGATTACCTTGCTTGCGATCTTATCAGCTAGACCTGATGGCCTAACCATTCACCCTTGGTTCGACCCAAAGCGGACTGCCGACGATCTGGACGGATGCTTCTGCTATTCCAGTTCCGTTGGCGGACTCTGCAATCAGCAAGGAAGAATCAGGACGCAGCTTCCACACGGTGATGATTCTGGGAACCTTTGCAATGCCCCCCCCCCGTTGGAACCCCCTTTTTTCTCCTATATCCCACGCATTACCCCCATAAGAGCGACAGTTTTTCTCCTAAAAATCCCTGAGGAGTTTTTTCACTGTCTGCTCCTATTTTTATCCTATGAAACAGGAAAACTGGCCTCGCAACAGTCTGAGGAACAAATTTTCTGCTGCCACTGCACATATGTACAAAAAGGGCATTCAAAGAAATTTTTCCTACATATCCCTCAATATACTGATATTGATACTACTCGTAGCAGTAACTCTAACAGCAATCGGATGTCGCAGCACTAAAATGCGTAGAAGCATAAATGGAGAGACTGTCGCCTTCACCACTACTGCTACTAGGATAAGTACTACTGCTCCCTCCCCCTACTCCCCAAATACCTTCCCCCACTGTCTAAAAGTCCTATGGCGGCACGACAGCAAAGTTGTAGGCGGCTCGTAACCAAGTGGTCGTTCGACACCAAATCAATCGTGGCCCATGGTGTTGTTCGGCAGCAGTTACTTGTGACAGGCAGTCCTATTTAGGCGTAGCGCTGCCACCCCTCGCGAGAGGGTTGATGGTCCTATAAAAGATGGTTCCAAACACGCTGGGCCACGACATCTGCCAGCTGACCATGGCTGTCAGACTGCATACACGCGGTCGAAACACTACAAACGAAAAGTAAAACCCCTCTTTTTCCCCTCCCCCCTCCCTCCCTCCCTCCCTCCCTCCCACTAACCCGTTTCCTTCCCACAGGCCAGCTCCCAGAGCTCGCAGGACAGCTCAGGGAGCCCAGGTAACTCCTATCATCTTCGGCGCTTGGAATGTTCGTTCCCTATTAGATGACGCGAGGAGCATCCGACCAGAACAGAGAACAGCACTTATCGCCCGGAAACTAGCGCGCTTCAAGGTGGACATCGCCGCATTCAGCGAAACCCGCTTCTCCGGCGAAGGTTCCATAGAAGAGTAGGGCGCCGGCTACACCTTCTTCTATGTGGGCCGTCCGATGGCAGAGCGACGCGAAGCCGGCATCGCCTTTGCCATCCGTAAGGACATCGTGGGACGACTACTCTGTACGCCGCAGGGCATCAACGAACGTCTCATGAGCCTCCGCCTGCCTCTCTGGGGTGGCGAATTCGCCACCATCGTTGGTGTCTACGCTCCTCCGATGACCAGCTCCGACGAGACAAAGAAAAAGTTCTACGAGGATCTGCACGCCCTCCTGGCCTCTGTGCCGAAGGCGGACAAGTTGATAATCCTTGGTGACTTCAATGCCCGCGTCGGCACAGACCACGCTGCCTGGAGGGGAGTTCTCGGACCCCACGGCCTCCGCGAACTCAATAACAATGGCCTACTCCTCCTTCGCACCTGCGCGGTGCACCGTCTCATACTGACCAACACCTACTTCAGCCAACCGCTGCAGCACAAGGCGACCTGAATGCACCCAAGATCTCGTCAGTGGCATCTTCTGGATTATGTCCTCGTGCGGCGGCGCGATCAGCAGGACATGCTGGTGACAAAGGCAATGCCGGGTGCCGACGGTGATACCGATCAGCGTCTCATCATCTCCAAGATGCGGATCCGTCTCCAAACACGTAGGAGACCTCAAGGTAAGCGACCCCCACGTAAGTTGAATACTGCTTTGTTAAACTTACCTGCCAACCGTTTGCGTTTCAGCAACGGGTTGACCCATCAGCTGGATAACCTCCCAGTTGCAAAAGAGAACATCTCCGTAGAGACTCGTTGGTGTCAACTACGGGACGCTGTTCAATCCACTGCCAAACGCATCCTTGGGCCTGCGCCGCGCCCACACCAAAACTGCTTCGACGAAAATGATGCAGCCATCAGTACTCTCATCTCTGAGAAGAATCGCCTCCGCAACTAATACGTAGATCGCCCCACCGATGCCACGAAAGCAGCCTACTACCAAAGTCGCCGTCTTGTACAGCAGCGGCTGCGGGAAATGCAGGACGCTTGGATGGCTCGTAAGGGTGAGGAAATCCAAGGCTATGCGGACCGCAATGAATGGAAGAACTTCGTCGCTGCGCTCAAATTGGTCTACGGTCCCGTAGTCAGAGGCACAGCCCCGCTTCTCAGCGCGGACGGTACCACCCTCATCAGTGAGAAGACCCAACTTCTGAGCCGCTGGGCCAAGCACTTCCAAAGTGTACTCAACCGACCCTCTACCACCTCTGAGGCTGCCATTGACCGGTTGCCGCAAATGGAAATTAATGCTGATCTCGACCTCCCACCCACCCCTGAGGGGACCATCAAGGCTGTGCAGCAGCTGGAAATGGAAATTAATGCTGATCTCGACCTTCCACCCACCCCTGAGAAGACCATCAAGGCTGTGCAGCAGCTGTCCAGCGGGAAGGCACCCGGGTCCGACGGAATCCACGCGGAGATATATAAATATGGTTTTCACCAACTCATAACTCACCTCACCACCCTGTTCCAAGAGGTGTGGCGACAGGGACAAGTTCCTCAGGATTTCAAAGAGGCCACAATTGCCCACCTTTACAAGCGAAAGGGGAATCGTCAAGTCTGCTACAACCGTCGCGGAATCTCGCTGTTGAATATCGCCGGTAAAATCTTCGCACGCATCCTCCTCAATCGTCTGAATAGCCACCTGGAACAAGGGCTTCTGCCTGAAAGTCAGTGTGGTTTTCGACGTCACCGCGGCACCACTGACATGATATTTGCCGCGCGTCAGCTGCAGGAGAAATGTCAAGAGATGCGGACCCACCTCTACATTACGTTCGTAGATCTGACAAAAGCCTTCGACACCGTGAACCGGCCCGGACTTTGGAAGGTTATGCAGAAATTTGGCTGTCCAGAACACTTCACCAACATGGTTCGACAACTTCATGATGGGATGATGGCGCGTGTCACGGACTACGGAACGCTGTCTGAAGCCTTCGCAGTGACCAATGGAGTGAAGCAGGGCTGTGTCCTCGCACCCACCCTCTTCAGTCTCATGTTCTCCGCCATGCTGATGGCACCTACCGTGACGAGCGTCCCGGAATCCCCATAAACTACAGAACGGACGGAAACCTCGTCAAAATTCGTCGGATTCAGGCCTCAGCGCGCGTCTCCATAACCACAGTATATGATCTGCTGTTTGCGGACGACTGCGCTCTCAACAGCACCACCGAAGCGGACATGCAAAGGAGGATAAACCTCTTTGCAGCAGGTTGCGCCAACTTTGGCCTTACCATCAACACCGGCAAGACGGTGGTGATGCATAACCCGCCGCCAGGTGTAGACTTCAACCCCGCACGCATCAACGTCAACGGAGCTGAACTGCAGAACGTGGACAACTTCTTTTACCTCGGCAGTACGATTTCTTGCAACACCGAAATAGACGACAAGGTTGCCCGTAGAATCTCCAAAGCTAGCCAAGCCTTCGGTCGGCTCCAAGCCTCCGTATGGAATCTTCATGGTTTTCAATTGCCAACGAAATTGAAGATGTACAAGGCTATTGTGCAGTCAACACTCTTGTATGGAGCGGAGACTTGGCTCGGAAGCTGAACTACTTTCATATCAGCTGCCTACGTCGCATATTGAAGGTGAAGTAGCAGGAGAGGATTCCGGACACGGAAATCCTGGAGAGAAAGGGAGTTCTCAGCATCCAGGCCATGCTCAGGCAGATACATCTGCGCTGGAGCGGTCACGTGGTACATATGAACGATGAACGGCTACCCAAGCGACTGTTCTGTGGCGATATCGCAGTCGGCACTCGTCGCAAAAAAGGACAGAAGAAACGTTACAAGGGTACCCAGAAGAACTCCCTGAAGCATCTCCAAATCAACACGATGAACTGGGAGGAGCTAGTACAGGACCGATCTGTGTGGTGAAACGCGGTAAAAACGGGCGCCGCAATCTACGAAGCCAGTCGGATCGCCGCCGCCAAGGCAAAACGGACGGCCCGCAAGTCTCACAATCCACGGACGCACGCTGCCACCATCCAAGCCCTTCCAACGTGTCCGCGTTCTCGACGCACCTTCCGTGCACGCATTAGCTTGGTCGGTCACCTCCGGAAGCCATGCAACCCTCCTCCGACAGCATCCACGTCTACTGCACCAACCACTCCACCAGACCCTACTCTACCCTCCACCTCGACGGCAATAATCGACGCAAGAGATGCCTCATTGCCCTCATCCACCGAATCCAACCTACCCGCGACTTCCTCCACCCCTTCTGACACATCACCGCCCGCCACAACTCGCATCCCCAAACCTGATCCCTCCACCAGTTCTGAGGGCCTGATATGACCTCAGTGCAATCGTACATTCACCTCTCACATCGGTCTAGTTGGTCACTTGCGAATCCATCGCACAGAGACTGGTGAACTAGTGCCTGGAGCACCAACACACAGACGAGACCACCGCATTCACTGCCCCCCAATCATTCGCTCATCGCATAGGCCTACTAGGTCACATGCGCATTCACGACAGCGGCATTGACCGTGATGTCGACACATCCGGCACCTCACACACCCCCACCACCAGCCATAACCCTAAAAACTAACCGCCTCACCACATGAATGCGTCGTTAAGTTTGCCTGGAACCCCAGGTAAGTGCCCCTCAGGTATGCTGAACCTTCCTCTTATGTTTGCCTTACTGCCTTATGTAAGATGTCTCTTGCACCACTATTATTATTACTGCTAGTTCTTCTACTAGTCTCATCAGCACTGGAATCCTTTAACGTCACTAGCAGCTTAGTCCCAGCTCTTCTCACGTTTATTCGTTCTTATTCGCAGTCTTCTCTAGGACCTGCAGTGCATTCATTTGCACCTTCAGTCCTGCCCAAATATTTCTGTTCTCAGAGGCAATTTAGAGTGTGATCTTAAGCCTCATTCATACCATTGCATTCGCATCACGCCTTTCACAGTCACCACTGTAGTGGATTAATTTGTCAGTCATCACCCTCGCCCCATTTCGCCCCTCTAACGTCGCTATTTCGCTAATTTGCGCCTTAAATGCCGGCGGAGGTGCGCGGAGGGCGGGGGGAGGCTGATCATCGCTCTCGCCAGTTTAGGAGTGACCGCCACTGACGCTCGACCGACGATTGATATCCATGCCGTGCTTACCGTGAGACCGACCGGGGAGCAGGACATGGGCAACTGCGGCTTCTCACGATAATCTAACTTACAAAGCATTCACAGCTCGAGGCCGCGCGGCCTGTAGCAGCGTGGATAACAGCTTCTGCAGTCAGAGTCAAGGGGAGTACGAGGCTGTCACGCACGCGCGAGCCGGCGACTCACAGTAACCCAACGACCGGCGCTAGCGCTAGGGGCTCAACCTAAACTAACTGGGCTCGTCACGCCGTATCGTGAACTGCTACTACTAAGTATGGATTATAGTCGTATCAACAACGGTACTCCTTATCAATTCCAACCCGCATTAGCTCTCTAGCAGCCTCAGTCTTGTGAAATGTGATTTCCTTCCTATTCAACACTGCTAGTTCTTCTGTTATTAGCAAAACAAATACTATTAGCCTACACCACAGTCGTTGCAGTCGCATCGGTTACTCTGCGACAATCCTCCGATGAAAGGTAAGCTGCGCTCTTGTTCCTGTCCTTCCTGTTCTCTTGTTTTTGCTCTCTCTGTTCTTTGTTCGTTTCGCTCTGCTCTTTCTTCTCACCTTTTGTCCCTCTTCCCTCTCCCTTTTTCTTACCCCTCATCTGCCTACCTTTGTTATCTTCTCGATTTTTTCTCGTTCCTTGCACACTCTCCCTCTTCGTCCTCTTTCTCTTCTTCCTCTTCTTCTTCTCCTGCCCATCCACAGCTGCAAAGCTCACCAGCTCGTCTTTCTCCTTTCAGCCCCGCCCACGGATGCCAACCGACCACGGAGCATGGGAAGTGCCTTTCATTCGTTGACTGAGTGGTTACCCCTCTCAGGAGGGTGTTGGCCCAGGCTTCATGCAGGGCTGCTCTCAACCTTCTGAGACCCAATGGTCTGTATGCACATGCAATGCCAGTCTTCAGCCAACCACGGCCCCTGGCCTGGTAGGCACTGGCACTTTCTCTCACTTCTGATTCCCTGTTGGTGACTGCGCTCGCGCTCCCACTGGGTTTCAGGCCCCACTGCGGGTGCCCGAAAAGCTAGGCGGTCAGCATGCGGTTGAAGAGAGAGTGAGGTCGACCTCAGCGCGTTTCTCTCCTCACTATAATAAATCTGAATACGCTTGAATCTATCACGGTGCGCTAAAAGCCGTGGCTTGGAGGGTCTGCCAATTGACGGGAAAACTCGGGCCCCCCTACGTAGCTGCTCCTCCTGTACGCGAGTTTTTGTGTGTGCGTATTGGAGGAGAGAGAGGACTGAGAGTCAGGCTGCAATGGCTCCCTTTTAGTGTGGCCTTAAGGGCGCTCCCGCGCAGTCGGGAGCATACCTAGCGGGATGGCTGATGCAAGTGTGCGCGTGTTGAGTGATTACCGCGCCAGCCATCTACACCCTCCCTCATCCCCAGTCTTATTGACTTTGCCTTTACACCGGATACGGAGGTGGGAGTGGCGAGCGAGTGGGTAGATACTGCGCGAGTCTGCTTAAACTCCTGTTTTCCCTCGCGCCAGTTCTCTGCGTTGCTCCTGCTAGCTGTCGCTTTCGTTTTGAAGATGGTCATAGCTGTTAGATTTAATGGTACCATAAATTTCGAGAGAGTTCCTCAGTTACAACCTCTCATTTCGTTAAGGTCCACGTGTTGCTTGCCCAGCTCGCCTCAGTGTCTGTTGCGGCTTGCTTCAGCGTTTGCTGTGGCTTGTTGGAGCGCATGGTGCCCATCGTCGAAATCGACGGGGGAACTGTCATCTGACCATCGGTTTCTCAAGGGCCACTTAGGTGCGCCATACGCTGTAGGTGACCTTATTCCAACGCGTTCAATCATGCCACAAGGGAACGCGCTTGACTATCACCTAAAAGCAACTGTCACATCTCAGACAGTGAGTTGCAACACGGACTAACAAGGACACCAATAGTCTGCCCGAGTGCCGGGCTTATCCCCGAGGAGGGACATTTAGTGCGCTGGCTTTAAGCCAGTGGCAACTGCCACACGAGGCAGCAACTCTGTGTTTTATGCACAGTAAACTCTACACCAGAGGGCATTCACTTTTACGTCCTCCTTGTTGCGTAACTCATTGCGTATTCCAAAGGGTGTAATTAGACGGTGGCACCACTGAAGTCACCGTTACAACAGGAGGACTTTAGCCATTGGAGGGGGGTGCCAACGAAGAACTCCCATCTTTTCTGGTTCCAGTAAATTCTGCAGTAATTGCATGATTTAGATTTGCACCAAGTGAAGAGTGCTTCAAAGTAACTGGAATAGACACCTACCCACCTGCTTGACGTGTCTGAGCAGCCTTTCCGTGTAATCTGGGGGCACAAAGCGATTGATTTCTCAATCTCACTGCCATTTGTAGGTCAACCTCTGAATTTCCAACACAGTTAGGGGTTTTGGATGTCTGTCGAATTTCCTCTTCCTCATGTTTATTGTTGTATGAGGAAGCTGCATGAGGACCCGCTGGGTCAGTGCTGTGACGATTTTCTAGCGGGCCGTTTAATAGTCGAGGTTTGTTTGAACTTCTTTAACGTCCTTCTAAACTGTAATCCTGCCCATTATAGTGAAACGATTTCAAACCACCTTTACGTGTACGTCTAGCATTCTTGTACGGACAGTCCCTGTGAATGGGTAAAGGAAAAGGAAACATTCTGTTTATTGTCCTGATAAATTATTGCGAAGAATTATCGCAATGCATACCAATGCAACAGGCCGGGTGTTCAACTTCGCAGCCGTCACGATACTCGTCCACGCCGGAAGTAAGACGAGCTGAAGCTTGGCCAATGTATCGATTTGGCTCCGGCGTACAGACCCCTGTGCATTCACGTCCAGACGTGCTTTGATTGCAAAATGCCCCTATAATTGCACCCTCTCACAAAAACTTATGTGAGAGTTTGAAATCTCAGGACAATAAAACAACTAACTGTTCCGATGCTCGATACAAATTTTGCTTTGGCTACGCAAACATCTGGAACGCGATCTCTTTCATTCAGAAATTTTTAATCGATAAAGAGCGTTGCAAAATTATGTGCTAAACCAATGGTCATCCACTTCCGGTATGAGCTTATAAAGGTGAATTTGGGTTAATTTACACCAAGTGGATGAATTCATTCTGGGGAAATTTTTGGGAACAGTGGAACCTCGGGTGGCGAGTATTTCAGGTAACGAGAGAGCCACTCGCAGAAACTTTGTTTTGATCGACGAGCTTCCACTAAATTGTCAGTGCGTGTGTGCCTGTGTCCGCTGTTCAGTCTTGCTCCCAGGGCGTGGGTCCCAGAATACCTTCAGCCAATCAGCAAGCTGATCTAGTTCGATTGTTTACGTTTCACAAGACGAGCTTGGTGCCGGAACGGATTAAACTCGTTAACCGCGGTTCCACTGCATCTACTAACAATCAGCAACATTCGATCTGAACCAGGAGGAAAACTAGGGGCGGCTGTAGCAGCGCATCGACCAGGAACTTTAAGAAGAGGAGGAGGTTATCACGTATGCGTATGCAAGGCTTGACCGGGAGTAGCACTTCTAATGGAAGCGGACTGACAGATAGGTATCTAATTTTTCGACAGGCGTTATTTGTTAGAACAGAAAATCCCCCTGCAGCTCTCCGTCCCCCTACAGTGTGCTCATTTATGCAAATGCAGGGTGGAGCTCGCCTGGGACCACGGTACTACTATGTGCATAAACGCATCATCTATATCGTCATATCCAGTGGTGTTAAGGTTAGAATGATTCATCCCAACAGCTACGAGCTTCCAGGCCTAGTTCCTTAGGGAAGGCCAGAGTGGTAGGAACAGCATATTCTGTACAGACGGATTGGAGGATAGTTAAGAGGTTATTGCCACTCGATCAGACAGGATGCTCGATCTCGAGATCCGTGTGATAGTGCGGGGTCATCACAGCGGCCAATGACGCGCCCTGCGTCCACCCGCTGTCGGGGCCGATTCTGGTGTGTCCGTCAGCGCGGGAATTGTCACTAGGTGTTACGGGCCCACTGAAGTGCACGCTGCCAGAACAATGTTCCCACGCAAAGCATCCGTTACGGTCCACCAACGCAGAGTGCATGTACGGCGCGCACGTGCTGGCGGCGCCGCGGTGGCGACGGCGCGGCCGGTGAACAAGGCAACCAGCCCAGCCGCCCACGCACACAAAGTGCATTGTCTGACATCCGAGCCTAGCTACGGCCGGCCAGACTAACACAGCTGGCAGTGGTCCATCCACACAAGTGCATTGTTTAACGTTGTGCTCAACTGCCCAGCCAAACTGCAGACTAGCACTTCAACTCGCATGACTCACCAGCCAATGAATTCATGTCCTTCTTGTGAGCAGCATCTTATTGGCCCAACCTCTGTAAAGACGCGTTTGCTTGCTGTTAAGTATGCTGTACTAGGTTTGCACTAAGACTTCTGCTTTCTATCGACTCTTGTTGTGTTCTTCCTTCGGGGCTCACACAAGACGTTAGTCAGACGGGAATATCGCAGCTCTTGCCCACCGTTATAACACTAGGACCCAGAGCGGACTTTGTGTTGGTCAACCTCGGGACTTGATCGATCAGAGTGGTCGCACACGCGCACTGATGCGAGAGGCCAGAGGTTGGTATGTGCGTGAATGCTGGCTGACCGGCTGGTGTTGATCCAGGTTGCAACGACCACGGTGAGTCGACCGACTGCCCTACGTGACCCCCTACGCAGCGGGATGTGTTAGAAGAAGATAGGACTAGAGCCACTACATCCTCTACATTGTCCATTCTTTTATGTCCCCACCAACTACGAAATACTAACAGGAAAAAGTGCTTTCTCACCTGTTGTCCCAATTTCCACTGTATGCGCCTAAGCAGGGACTGTATTCAGAGCACTACACTTATCATACCTAGTTCCATATAGGAAGAGAAGAGGGCATATGGGTTGTGTCTTCTGTACAGAAACGCAGTGGTGGTCTAAGGTGCAGACGCGTGGTAAGTCCGTTCGCGCGGCTGTGATGTGGATGTAGGTGAAGCGACGTCATGTAAGAGTCAGCCAGTGTCCGCTTGATCATTTGACTGGGCAGCTGTTGGGGGCCCGTGATTGGCTGTCGCAGAGACTGGATGTGACAGTCTTTACGCGACCTCTTGGGCTTCATGGACGCCAGAGATGGCAATCACTACAACTATCTATATACCACCCACAATATAAGCGAAAATTCCCATTTAACGACTGAAAAGTCATACTGGCAAGCATTTGTTTTCAGTCATTCAGTATCAAGCCAACACCGACACACGCTGACACACTACTCCAGGGGCCTGCACAAACAGGTGTTAGCCACAGTAGCGGCAGTGCCAATCCGGTTAGCAAAAACTACTCTATGCTGTCAAAAGGCCCTGGTACACGCAATCTGCCTGCCTTGATCAACTGAACGCGGAAATTTCACGCCTCCTGAAGTAACATCGTCCGAAAACACACAAAACGAAGCCACAGAGAATAGGCAGACGCACGCTGCGCAGCTGACATACAGACCTGAATCGGCTGACCGGGAGAACACCCCCCCCCCCGTCTTTTCTGCGCATCGCAACCAACGTACCATAGGCACTGGCGTCCGCCATCAGGAGAAGAGGGAAAACCCAGATGGTTAATTACACTCACCCACCAATCCCGTCCTGCCCCTTCTCCAACTTGACGGTCGTATAAACGCTGCAATTAACTGCCCATTTTTATTCTCTATGTCACTGTACAGGCCTGATGATGAATGACATTTGTTTGCCAATATGACTTTTCAATAAGCAAACAAGTCTAAAATGTAATCCCTTCAAAACCGGAAGATCTAAACTTAAGTGGATGAAAAGCAGGTGAAGCCAAGTTTAAGGAAACTTAAAATGTGTTGACAGTGCGCCATATATATCGATTTATTCTGGTTACTGATCTCGACGCAATTTTGTGTGGTAGAGTGCACCGCTTTAATCCGTAGTCACGTTCTTGCGAAAATAAAAGGCTTTAAGGTGCGAATTCCAGTCAGGAAAATATGGTAATAAAGATAACCAGAAAAATATACTCCGGGTTCTTTAGCATGATACGCAAGGCTGCCATTCCGATCCAGAATCACAAGCAATGCGAGCTCGATGCAAAAAGATGTCGAAAGGGCGCGTATGAGGGATTACAGAAATCAGTAAAACGGGCATTGGAGTTAAATTAACGACAGTCGGCAACTGCTTCAAGAAACGCTCTCTGAGCGTATATATGCGGTAGCTGTTTTGCACTAGTTCTTCATAGTTATTTGCTATGCTAGACATTTGCTAGATTCGCTCTTATTTACTTTTGCTTAAATAGCAGTTTATTCAACGGTTTTGCGGTACAGTCCTAAATTGGTGTGTCTCGGTTTTATTACTTGATTTTTCACCTTTTACCCTTTTTATGAGGCGTCGGTGACATCTTTGCAGATGTAAACATTGACATGTTTTTCCTGTTTGCGCAGAGTCCGCTGCCTCAAGGTCATCCACCCGCGCAGAGAGCGTTTTCGGGCTCGCTGACCTGTGGTCACATGACCATCTCCAGCTCGGACACACGTGCATCCAGATAGTCGAGGCCGCCCAAACACACCTTGAACACGGCAACCGTCGGCCGAGGCAGCATGGACCACTGGGCATGATACTATCGCATAGTGTTAAGGATAAAAAGGTTAACGCTAACTGCTGCAATCTTCCAGGGCCGTTTCCTTAGGTTAAAAGAGAAGTCTTGGGAAAGCCAGATTGTTAGGAACGATGCATTCTGTACGGAAAAGTTAGGAGGAAGTTTTCACTCGGTCTGGCATGGCAATCGACCGTGAGGGGCCGTGTGAGAGCATGGGGTCGCCACAGCGGCTAACGATGCTGCCTGCGTCCGCACCCTGACGGGCGGAATCGCTAGTGTTCGTCAGCGCAGGAATTGTCACAAAGGCCCCAGAGCGGACGTAGTGTGAGTCAGCCTCAGGACGATGATTGGCCCGGTCAGTCTGGGGTGCGTGTGTGCGCCCCAATTACGCGAGGGCAAAGGTTGCGCGTCATATGCGGACGTAGGTCATTGTGCTGAGTCGAGCGCAACTGGGCGACCAAGATTGCCTCTACGAGATCTCGTCTGTGGCGTCTCGCGTTAGGAGGAGATTGGCTGTAGAACCGCCACAACACCCACGGTTAATGCAGTACACACCATTTGGACAGCCCTATAAATATTAACACGACAGTGCCACTACTGCCTCGTTATCGCTTTACCTCTCAGACATAAAGAGACTGTCTGATGATGGGCTCTTTTAGGAGTAGGAATATTCGGGCTACTCTAGTCCTGAGCTCCAAAATGCATAATTTTGTTTTCTCCTAATTTTTGAACTACATTAGAAAGTTATTTAAACTGCAAAGTTGGCTTTGAAAAAAAAACTTTTTGGCAATCCTTTTTGCGAATTGTAGTTGCTATTCATATACATGAAAAATTATTGGAACCAGTGTTTGTTCATCCCATCCTAACTGGCCAATCGTCTTCAAGGCTAACTTAAACAAAACCTCACTCAAGGCGCGTTCAGATGCTCAGCCGCTTCTAAGACGTCCCTGATTTACATCAGAGCATGCCATATCCTGGGCGGTATTTCCGTTAGGGTCTTTTGAGACCAAACACGCAGACATCGACTTATAATCGCCTTCAGATTGGATAAAATGGTCGTGGAGATACCGGGCCTCGCGTACCTTTTCCTCTTGCCTGCTGAATGGAATCCAAATCCATTTGAAAAGCTTTCTCATGCAGCTTTCCTTGTGAGAAACCAGATAGCTGCTGTGGCAGCTGAAAGGTTGTGCATGGTTCGTTGCTCTCCGGGAAACCATTGTGTCAGTTTCATCCCTGAGTTTTAGCTTGACGTGTACACCAAGGAAAGGCAGCTACTCTTCTGCCCTTTCTATTATGGCAGTTACCAAAATTGTGTGACAGATTGTAGGATTATGTGTGAAAAAATAAATTGGACGTGCATATTTTCGCCTTTGATAACTTGATTTTCAGATCTGTAAATTCATGTCGTAATTAAGTATATAAAATACTAGGTTGGTAGGAACAATTTGTACAATTGTCAGAGTCGTGGGGGGAAGCGGGATCAGCAATAATAAATAAATAAATAATTTGTATATTTAAGGCCCAAGGGGCCCTGTAGTTACAAACTTAGTGCTATCATAAAAATAAAAATAATTATGCTAAACAGTGAGCTCTTATAAAATAATTGTCATCGGCAGTAAAAAACTCCTTAATCGGTGGATGAGTTCAGCGGGCCACCGACTTCCAAAAAAACTTTAGGAGAAAAACTGCCTTAATAGGTAACAGGGTTTGATGTGGTTAGCTTGGGACCTGATGTTGAGGGTTCGGGAAGTTTATGGTCATGGGAAAAAGTAATAGATCTTTGAGTTAAGAAGGGGTCATCCGGGACAACAGGAGAAGGCAGTAGAAGTCAAGGCAACATCATCCAGTTGCGACCCACCAGATTCCAGAGCCAATCTCGAAGACCACAGCGAAGGTTGCAAAAATGGAGAAGAGTTCGCAGCCCTTGGAAGTGATGCTTGACTCTGCAGAGGAAAATGCTTACATATTTAGAAACCATTTTAGTATCCTGGGAAGAGCTTCAAATGCCAGGAGGACCCTTTTCAAAATCTACAACTTGCGTGTTTCGAACAGAAACAGACAGCAATGACTTTATTTCCTCGTAATTTAAATGCTCATATAATTTGCCTTTAAAAATCGATAGTGTAGAAGACAGTCTAATATCGAGTGGAAGGTTGTTCCAAATAAAAGCATATTTGGAGGTAAAAAAGCGAGAACGGTTAGATGTGGAGCTAAGGGGTGGTAAAATTATCATGGAGGAGTTACGCGTGGCGTAAGGCTGGTCTACCGGCAGGAGAGCGTTAATTTGTGGGAGATTAAGACTATTGTTAACGCGAAACAGAAAGCATATACCAGCTTCGAATCTTCTTACCCAAAGAAATTTAATGTTTTCTAATTGACATCTATCTATATAACACATACCAGACCCAGAAACAGAAAATATTTTAAGAGTGAAAACTCGCTGAAACTTTTCAATCTTACTACGGTCATGCTGGGTCATGAGGCCAAAAAGCGGGCAGCAGTATTCTAGTATAGGAAGAACAAACATGCGGTATAGTTTTAACTTCATTTCTGGAAGGAAAAAGTTATGCGATATAAACCCACATATCTGTGCGGCCTTGGCAGAAATTCGATCTGCATGAGGTGATAATGCAAGCTTATTCGTGTAAGTAAGACCCAAATCCTTTATCGTAGATATTTCTAACATTTGACTAGTTTGGAAGATAATGGGTCCAGGAAGCCTTGCGGGACCAAAACACATGAAACTACATTTTGATGGAGAAAACTCCATCTGCCGTGTAGTGCTCCAACTTTGAGAGTACGCAAGTCTGCGTTAACTTTATCAACACAAGTACTGACCATGTCCTTAGAAAATGAGTAAATACACTTAAGGTCATCAGAATAAATGAAATTTTCTGAATTATTTAGCACTTTTGAAATGTCATTTATGTAACGAATGAAAAGAAGGGGACCTAAAACCGTGCCTTGTAAAAGGCCACTCGTGATCGGCTGAAGCATCGAGTAGCTATTGCCTACTAAGACCTTCTGGCTGCGGTTAGACAGGTAGGAGGCAATGAAATCGAGGAGGGGAGGCCTGATGCCTAGGGCTTCCAGGTTCACTAAAAGGGGCCTATGCGACACCTTGTCAAAAGCTTTACCAAGGTCAATGTAAATCACGACGACTGATTGCTGTTCATTACGAAGTGAAGTAACCAGGTTAAGGAATGCCAAGTGGCAGGTTTCCCATGATCTTCCCGGTAGAAATCCATGCTGTGAAGCATTTAATAGTTTATTTTCTACACAATAATCTAGAATTTGATTAAAAATAATCTTTTCCAGAAGTTTGGCTAGGGCCGGGGTTTATGAACACCTCGGTAGTTATTTACGTCCGAACGAGATCCTGACTTGAAGACTGGAATAATAATAGATGTCTTCCGTGAGTCAGGAAAGAAACCGGTTTGAAGATAAGCTGAGAATAAATAACTTAGCAATCGGGGGAAGCTGAATACTCTCTTGATAAGTGAAGTTGGAAGGCCGTTAGTTCCCAAGTAGTGCGAGTTTTTAAGACGGATAATGTGCTTACGAATTACTTTTATGGATAAATCTATGGTACTGATAGTATTGACTGAGCATGGCTGAAACCACGGGACCGGTTCAGATTCCGTCGTAAGGTGCTTTGCAAATGATGCATTGAAAAGTTCAGCCTTCTCAGACTCATCTTGCACAAAGTCTTTATTTTCATTCAGTAAAGGGAGGGATTTCGTGACATCGTTTAGCGGAGGACCGACGACGGAACAGTTGAGCATAGATTTTGCAGAGTTTAACTTGCTGAGTGCGCAAGATTCCCTCTGTTTGTCACGTGCAAGACAAATCTTAAAAGCTTATTCAAAAATCTCTGCGATTCTAAGGTGCACAGATAATGAACTTGTAGACTGGTCTTTCAACTGTCTTTGCAATTTCTTCAGTCTAGACATAAAAAATGAGGAACGGTGGGGTTCGAAGTATAAGGCTTAACAATTTTGATCGGCACAAATTCCAAAATGCTATTTGAAATTGCCATCATTAAGTCACAGAGAATGGTAACACTGTTCGCGGAGGAAAGCTCCTGCCAGTCTAGTGAGTCCATAAAGTTGTTAATTAAATTAATATCAGCTAGGTCAAACGCAAGGTAGGTACGAGTGGTGCTAGCCTTTTTCGTAGAAGAAAGCGGAAGGCAACAATGGATCAAAGTATGGTCACTTGGGAAGAGGTTCTGATTGTAGTCAACGAAAAGGGGGGAAGTATCATTAGTGAAAATTAAATCTAAAATATGCTGATCCCTTGTTGGGGAGCAGACCAACTGAGACCAGTTTGAAAAATTGAAGGTATCTAGGAAGGGCTGAAATCTGGATGGACAACAGTTCAATGAGCAATCAATTTCGGGAAAGTTGAAATCCCCAGCGATAACTTTAGCATCAAAGGCGGACTCCGAAATCAGCCGAAATATTTCGCAAAGCTTTTTATCCTCTTACGACGATGAGTTAGGGGGACTATAAATGCATCCAATAATCGCCTTTTGACGGGGAGACAGGATCATGGATGCAAAGCGGTAATTGCCCGAGAATGACTCAGCATCTAGGTCGAACGGGAAATGCTTAAAAATAGCTTTAATATAGAGAAGACAACCGCCACCACGCTTACTAGTGCGATCTTGACGGTAGAAATCACACTCGTCTATTATGAGTAAACCATCAGAAATTAGTGGATGAGTCAACGACTCTGTAATGCATATAACATCTGGCCTCAGCTCGAACGCAATAGCTCTAAGTTGATCCATTTTATTTAAAACAGATCTTGATGATATCTAGTGTAGCTTGAGTAATCGAACTAGGGTTATCTTTATTTAGTAATTAAAATTTGGAGGTGGGTAACTTGGTTGGAAGTTTGGAGAATAGCCATCGACTTGAGCAGGACAATTAACATAAGAAAGCTGAGGGGATAGCTGAAAGCTGCAGGTAGATAGCTCTGTGAGATCGATGGGCCATAGGGATTAGTGCCGTGGTGAGCTTGCTGATAGTTACCGGGAAATTGGGAAAACCAAGAAGGGCAATAGAGGCTGGTGGGCAAGGTAAGGTAACTATGAGGATAATTATGATAATTATGGTAACCTATATGCTTTTTTTCTTCCTGTTGTATAGGTTTAATTTGTGTTTGGGAAGGCTGGATGCTCGCGGTTGATTTCCGGATCCCATTCTTTCGACGATCTGAATTGGGTGATTTAATAGAAGGGTCAGGAGGAACTGTCTATCGGAAAGCTGCAGGTGATATAAATGGCAAATTTCGGCCATGGTAACTGCGGCGCATATGATAAGCTATTTTGGGCGCCCAGGACCGGTTTGCGTAACCTAATGGCAGCCGCTTTTGCCGTATTCAACAGACGCTGTCCAAGACATTTCGAATAGCTTGAGGGCATATTGCAGATCACTCGGCAAGCCTCTCCGGTATGCATGTGATGATCTGAGTCTGCGATATGCGCCAGAATATAACCGTTTATACTCTTCAGTTGGTCCTTTCCTAACCATGCTTGAAGATGTTCGCGAACACTTTTGAACAAACGCCGGCTCGTGCGACCAATATATTAGGCTCCGCAGGAGCAAGTAAATGAATCAATGCGCACAGAGGTGGTCCGGGTCGGCAGTTTTTCCTTGAACTTTCCGTATAGGATGCGAGTAGTAGAGAACAGTACACTGGTGTCGGCTGCTAGAAAGGTGTTTGATTCAGGTGCCCTCTTTAAAGTTCGCTGAACGTGTCCTCTCGCGATGAGAGCCTGATGAAAATTCATTTCTCCGAGGGTTGTGGCGGTCTTTCAGTCATCTTCTTAACAATCAATCGACTAATATATCCATTTTGGGGAAAACGCCCCCTACAGTCATAAGCTCTTCTTTGTTGCTATCGATTAAGCTAAATGTTTTGTCCTCCTCGTCAAACATCGTACTAAATAAAATTTGTAGTTGGATTATACGAAAATGGCACAATGGGTATATTGCCAGCACTTTGTATCCCTAGGATGGATGCGACGTTGAATATTCCCGTCAGACCTGTTAGCCTGTTAATACACAAAATATTTCCATCATCCCGCATATTTTTAAGTTACTTACGATAAACTGTACAAAACTGAAGGGAATTTATCGAAAGTAAATGTCTGCTCGCCAGTTTGTCTTTCGAATGTTTTGATAGGTATTTTCGTAAATTTAAAACAGTTTTACGTTCGTTTAAGTCGATACAGCTGTGCAAAGGAAATAATCGCTCAATGTGCTCCACTCGGACAGTTTGAAACACCAACACCTTTTTGTGATTGCGCAGTATATTGATCCGAAAATTTCATCGGCTTAGTGAAGGTTAGCATTTCACAATGTCGATCTTATCAGGCACTTGATGGAACACAAGGTCGAGGGAGTTCATCCGCTGGTCTTAACGAATTCCTGTCGGAAATGTGAAGTGTTGGGAGAGAAGCAGGGTTTCAGTTATATGCAGAAGCTGGTGATTGCATGCCGATTCTGGCGGAGGCAGTGCTCCAGTTAATGATAGTTGTATTGAAGAACCCAATGACAAGAGTATTTGATTGTGTGGCAAATGCCTTTAGCTCATACAGCAAAAGGGTACCAGTTTCAGGATCTTTTCTTAGGGGTTGTTAGACCGTTAAGATATCAAGGCTTTGGAACCCGTTACTCTTACAGTCAACTATACTGCCTCCGGACAGGTTAGCTTAGCAGTTTTCTCAGTTTGTAAGCGTTGACAGATTCAGGCTTTCTATCAATATGAGGCCTTTTCCGCAGTTTTCTCGCCTTGTTAACTTTCGTTTTTAAAGGATGAGTCAACCAGCGAGGTCTGTTTTTTAGTTTTCTGCGCGTGATTGGACAGTGGCTAGAGATTATGTTGTGTACTATCTCTTTGAATTTTTCCAAAGCTTCTTCGACATTGTCAGACAGTGTTTATGCCTAGTCGATGAAACAAAGGGGTATTTAATCGCGTAACAAAGGCTTTAAGCTCATCCAATAATGGGAGATCAGCCTCAGGATCGTTTGTTTTGAGTCGGTAGACCGTTAATATATCGAGGCTTTGCGAACCCGTTGCGCGTATGGCAAGGAGTTTAGTAAGTTAAACACTAGCAATTGCGGTCTTTAGGCCCAATTACTCATGAGAAAAGAAGTCATGGGAAATCAGAGGGATAGAAGGCGTTTTTTCTGTAAAGAAGAAGTTGAGAAGAGGTAGTAATAAATTGACTTTCAGACGAGCGAGCAACCGTTGGCCACAGCACCACGTCTGAGATGACGTGGCTGCGGGAATCGCCAGAGAGTCTGGAGCAACCTCTGTGTGATTTTGCCTTGAGAGGTGATTGGTCAGATGGATTGGCTAGACTGACGGGCGTAGGCATCCAGTGCATGTTTACTCGATGGCGGCGGTGGGCCTTGGCAAACGCTCGCCTACACAGAGTGAGTCAACAAACTCTTAAATTTAACCATAGTGCTTCTTCTATATCGTCCGCTCCTCTCTCCTCGGATGAAATTTGGAAGAGTCTTAAGCGTCTCACTGGTCACTGCAATACACTAGCACATGTAGATTCTGACTTCGATTTAGACCGTTTAAATGCAAATTTAATCCACACTTCCACTGCCTCCCATCTTTCGACAGACGTCATTTCCTTATTACCAAGTGTCTTTGTTCCTGTGTCTGTGGAAACGGTGATGAAACATATTAAAAAGGTTCGAGATTCAACAGCCGCAGGACCAGATGGGATCTCACCATTTCTCCTGAAATCCTGCTCTTTTCAGTTAGCACCTGCACTGACACACCTCATCAATTTGTCCTTCATGGAGTCTAAGATTCCTGATGAGTGGAGATCAATGAGAATCACTCCAATCCCGAAAAAACCTTCCTCCACTGGTTCAAAATCTTTTCGTCCAATTGCCTGCTCTTCTGCCCTATTGAAAATTGCAGAACGAGTTGTTTTAGACATCATCATGCCATTTCCCTGTAATTTTTCCGATCCGTTCCAATATGCGTATAAGGCTAGGCGTAGTACACTAGACGCTGTTGCTCTGGTAGTCCATTCTGCTCTAAGAGATTTAGATAAGGGCTGCAGTGCAAGTGGTTGTGCTTTTCTCGACTACTCCTCAGCCTTCAATACGATCCCTCACCATCTACATCTTAACAAAACTTCTGCGTGCGGCTCTCCCGTCTAGGCTGTCTCTTGGCTTGGGGACTATTTCCCTTCCCACACTCAATTCGTTCAGTGCGCAGAGCAAAAATCCATGGTCCTTCCCAACAACTGTGGAGTTCTTCAGGGGGCTATACTATCCCCTAATCTCTTCTTTCTCTACACTGCCGACCTACGATCGCCAAACGAATGCTTGTTCGTTAAATATGCTGATGATATGGTTGTCGGCCATCCACTCAAAAGTCAGTCACATCTCCAAATACTGAAGGATGTTCTAGACCATATCTCAACATGGTCGTCAGCAAATGGCCTTCTACTTAACGAACGAAAGTCAGTCCAGTGTATTTTTCGACTGTGACCCTCTCCCAGTCCCGAAATTATCGACATTCTGCCCACCGAAGTATCCTCTTTTCGATACCTTGGCGTTACACTAGCATCCAACCTTGCATTTTCTCTTCAAATGGAAGGCTTTTTTAATCAAAATCTGTTAACTTTTATGTTATATCCGCCGCTTGCGTTCATATCACACACAGCAAACCCTAATCTGGCGTTTTGTAGATGCCTGTATTCTCCCCCTTATTCTTAACTGCTCTCCGGTTATTCTTCCAGCCTTACTTAAAAAAAGATTTAGTCATTTTGAAACGTAGCCTCCGAACGTTCTCTTCAGCTGCCGGTATTTCCTATGCTTTTTTAGCTGACATTATAATGCAGCAACACTTAAAAACGGTCAAGCAATTTGCTGATCGCATACTTACTGAGGTCGCTCACTCTCTTCACTCTGCATTAATAACTGCGAAGTCTTCCCGTCCCATGCATTGAGGTTTCCATCATATGGCTTGCCGCATATCAGCAATCGGTACTCCCATTCCTAGCACGCTACCTCACGTGTGAAGAAGCGGATATGGAGAAAGTGAAATCCGCTCTGTCTCCATAGTTGATGTGAATGTCGTGAAAACCTTGACTTGTGAGTATTACATGACCTTTTACCTTTGCACTTTTAAAATGACCCCTTATTTACCTTATCATCTGCTCTCCGTGAATGGAGCCATTTTTGCTGAAAATTGAGGTTTGTAAAATTTTCAATATAGCATTCTTCTTCTTCTTTTTCTTCTTCAAAGTAAGTATTCCCCTACGGTGCAATGAAACAGTCACAGACTTCTCATAAATATCGGCAATGGACGTGGACCAAGTGGTTTAACCTTTAATCCTCGCAGGACAATAAGACAGTTCGAGCACTCTCGGCGCACGAGTCGTCGAGATTTGTTTTTATTTCTTCCTATGGCACGCACAGTTAAGTACCAGCAGTTCTTTTCATTAAATTCCATATCAATCTGGAATAAGCTTCCCAGAAGTATTAAAACCCAGCAAAGCTACCCTATTTTTAAGAGAGCTACCACTAGAATTTTAAAATGCTGACTCAGTGGAATCTCTCTTTCACTCTGATGGCGTTCGTGGACTTTGAACCCTGCCAGGCTTCATGCTGACCATAATGCTGCTTAAGCTGCAGCCCGTAATTGGCTAACCTTCAGCCGACAGCGCGCAACTTTTTCCGACCACAATTGAAGGAAGACTGAGAACACTGTGTTCTTGTGCCAACCCTCTCCGTCTGGAACTAATGTTTTTAAACGATATGCAACTTTTCTCCTGCTGATGTTTCAACTCAGTTTAAAACTGTACATATATTCCGTTTGTGTCGTACCTTTGAAGTCAAGTTTTTTCACTTGAAACAAACTCCTTATCTCGCCCAGTATGGACGAAACACAAAATGAAACAAAACCAATACTGGCTGCAACATAGGGAGTTTGTTTTATGTTTTTTCTGGTCTTCGAGGTTTTGGAAGGCGCCCAAGAGGTGCATTCCCAAATCTGTGTAATTGCCTGTAAAATGGCATAATAAACATAGATAGAAGTATGAAAAGCTACGTCGCTGTATAAATGCACATTTCACGGCCGTAAAACGTCTCATAATTATAAACCTTTCTGGAATTGAAAGATACCATTTCTTTAAGTATAACATTTGAGGAGGGCGTAATTTGGAACCACACGATTACCAGAAAGAATACCTTTATCTATAAACCATACTTGCATTTGTAAGGAGATTGAAAATCAATAAGAAAAATGCCTACGACTTAAGTGGTCATTTCTTAAGGAATTTACTTTTTATAGGCGCTCAGAATGATCTTTATTCAAAAGTTGGCAGCCTGATGTTACTTTAATATGTTAAGATTAGGCTGTACGTTAAGCATCGCTGCAAGCATACTAAAATAATCCTCAAGATCCGGCGACGTGAAAATAGCCATCAATTAAAACAATAAATTTAAATAATTTGTGAAGTTGAAAACTTTACGCAACCACTTTTTTTTTTATAAAAAATGAACTTTCTTTCAGTCAAAGTTTTTATTGATTTATTTTATATCTTCCTTTTAATTCTGGCATAACTTCCTTAGTTTTCAGTGTGTTCATTTGTTTATGCATCAATTGATCTTATGTTCGGCATTAACCTGAAAATCTTTAAAATAAGATATGCATAAAGAGCATTTACCGAAAAAATGCGTTTCTTGGATACAAGTTCTTATGAAGATGGCCCTGTGCACCATATTCAGAAATGCTTTAAATTGGCAAACAACATTGTTGAGCATAAGAAACGTTCGCAAGATAAGTCGGATATTTTATTCCTAATATTGATAAAAAAACCTATCTATAATAGGTCACCTACTTAAAAATTGCTGCAGTTGGATATTCAGCTGACGAATTTCTGTGTACATTAACTTTTTCCGAAGTAATGTCACAATAAAAATTGGAAACTTTTTGGAGAAGATAGATGATTCAATTCGACTTGAGAATAAAAAGACTACTTTACGCTTTATAATGGATTATTTTCCGCCACAGTGTATTACTTCCAGCATCTGTTATAAGCTTGCGAATGCACAAGACAGTGGCCATATATATATGGTCATTTCAACATAGAAATCATTACTTGTTTTGAAGATAAAAGTGATTCCTTCGATTTGGCTTCACTTGCATCTGAAAATTTTGAAATTTTCCCAGTTCTGGAAGGGATATGTTGCATACTTTTTTTTTACTAATTTTGGAGTTCCGCCGAAGAATAATAAACATTAATAAAATTTTTGGTTCTGTCATGCGCCATAGCATAGGAAACGCCTTGGATATGCGACTACACTCAATTTCACCAAAAAATATTATTAATTTATCCTGATTAAAATGGCGATTTTCTCAACTAAAAGGTTTTCCCAGGATTAAATGCATCCAATGAATCAAAATAATGTGACTAAATATGCACTACACTACCAAGTCAAATTTCATTGAGGAAGTTGCATAATTTTAAGCCGGTGCTGCATTTAAGTCACGCCGGCTTTTGACCAATTATCACTCTGACCGCCTGAAAAAGTGCATTTTTCTTAGCATAACTAATTAAGATGTAGGCATTTTTCACATTAATTTTCACAGCTTTATGAATAATTTATAGAAAACGCACATAAGAATATTCTCTCTGGTACTCTTGTTATAGAAAAATAACGTATTATTAAAAAAATTACATAAAAGTGCATCTTTTCGGTTTGAAAGGTTTCTAAATTACAGAATAATTTTCAACCCCAGTGACCGCTTTACTTGAACTCGACGTCTTTAACCTATATACTGTATATATTCTCTCGACGTTTATCTTGGCGCGGCTTCCGAATTTGAGCCACCTATTTTTTTGCTCTCCATACACGTGGGAATTTATTATCCTATACCATCCTATCTAATCCTCTGCTTTGTTTGTGTGCATTTATGATCCTGAGTTCATATATTCAGTACGCTGCTACCTTTTTAAATGCACAAAAACAAGTCATTTTATCTACAAAATATCACCATCCCAATATTTGTCAAATGCGGCCAATCTATCGCATATGCAATTCACCAACAACACCAACATCGACAATTCGTCGTAGGATGACAACACGAAGAAAAAAGCGTGTGAAGAAGCGGAAATGGAGAAGTTTAAAGCCGATCTGTCGCCATAGTTAATGTGAATGTCGTGAAAAACTTGACTTGTGAGTAGTACATGACCTTGTGCCTTTGTCCTTTTAAAATGAACCTTTCTTTACCTTAAAATCTGCTCTCCGTGAATGGAGCCATTTTTGCTGAAAATTGATGTTTGTAAAATTTTCTATATAGCATTCTTCTTCTCTCGTTTTTCTCTCTCTCTCCTAGCTTATCAATTTTTCAGAAGAATATAAACCGTTCTTTACAACTTTTGCTATGCCTCCGCTTCTTTGGTTGCTTCTGTATTTGCGGAACAGTTAAAATCCAGATATCACAAGTTCCCTGTGGTCAATCTCTTGGCAACAGTAGCTTATATAGCCCCACTCATTTATCCTTACAACCTGCATGTTTTTCCTACAAAAAACAGTCGTTATCGGGGGGAATTAGGACATGCAGTGGAAAATGCTTCAATAAATGCTAAATGCAGTTTTATTTTTCTGTATTTAGAGCTGTTGTTGATTTATATCAGCTGCTTTTCCTAATTTGTAATATCGTTCAACTTATTGGGAAAAACCTGATTATCAAACTGCAGGCTTCTTGAATTTCCCGAAAAATTGAAATGGTGGTTAGGGGTCGTTGACTTCAACTTACCTGAGGTCCAACTTACCGTTCTGGCGTAAGATTAGTATAGTCCGCGGTGCGAAGCACCGCGCACACCTTTAATCTATATGGGGAACAACCTGCTCCCAGCGGCCGCGGGAAGCACTTTTGACAATATATTTTTTCCCTTCATACTTACTTCTAAAAATTTCATTCGCTGCCTTACCTTTCCCTCCCACAAAACTCTATATCCACCGTTTTTGTAGGACAAATGCTGGGACTTGGGGTATATGAGTGGGGCTACATAAGCTACTTTTGCCAACCTGTTCCGACAAACATGCTTCTGTTGTTGAAATAACGTCTGGAAGCAGGTCACAAACGTGGATCCTCAGTTCATCTATTTTTGAAAGCAGGCTTTGCGCATAGTTATCTTGGAGTTCATGCGAGAGCCGTGTTTAAGCCCAAGGCAGACTACTGGAGTAACTGTGCGGTCAGCTCAACATTTCAGAAAAGTATCATCTTAAAACGTTACTATAACAGTACTGCTTTATTCACTCAGTTTTTATGCATGAAAAGACTTTCTCTATATCTATATCTTAATTTAACCCCCATTTTTGACTTTTTCGGAATTTTCCTTTAGCCTTAAAAACTTGTCGATCTAAACAATGTAATATTACTTCGTAAACCACACCATGTCTTCTTCTTTTACTAAGGTTGGCTCTTTTACGGATGTTAGGCTTTGGAAGGCGCAGTTTGGGCGTAACAGAGATTTCCTCGTAAAAGCTCTTGAACCTCATGAGTAAGGGAACCTACTCTATAACTTTGACCGAATTCCACATGCCTGATCATATTATAGACCAGCTGGTGTCTGGAGAAGAGAAGTGATAGAGGATATCGACCGCCCGGCATTTGTGAGCAAACAGACCCACTTGAATATTAGACGGGCGCTAGAGGCCGTAACTGCGAAGGCTGCAGCGGTGCTGCTGCCTACCTCCCCTAAACGCGAGATGCCACAGACGTGGTCCCGCGGGAACAATTGTGGCCGCCCAGTCGCTCGATCCAGCACGATGGCCGATGTCCACCTTCGGGGCCTGAAGCTAAATCACCCAATGCTCGCTCTGGGCCCTTGTAATTTTTGTCACCTTTCGGACCCAGTCTGATGCCTAGTTGGTCGTGTTCTCCGAGGTCAAAACTCTTTCCATCTATCTCTCTTACCAAACCTAACTATTCCTACTATTGCGGCGTCCATCGACTTCTTCTCTACTAAGAAATCGTGGTCTGAAGATCGCGGTTGCTAGGGTTTAACGCTCTGCGATAAACACATATGCCTGACGGCAAACATAGAGATTCGTCTAGATGTCTGAGAATCCGTAAGGGGCCTTCGCGCAGGTCCATGTCCAGGCAAAGAATATTTTTTTAAAACCGAAATTGTTTCTTGGGTCTGAAACTAAATGCGATCCGTTAAGCATCGCATTAATTACATTTGCACAAATTTGGACTAATTTTTTTCCTTCTGGAAAGGGCGTTTTATACGCCTTTCTTAATTATTTTTGAGTTGCGCCATAACAAAAATGCATGCCAATAACAATTTTGGTTTTGTCGTTCTTTGTAGCATAGGAAATTCCTCCGCTATGAAACTAATTCCAATTTCGACAAAATATAAGTTCATTTTTCTCAATAAACCCAACTCAAAGGGCGATTTTCCCTACTAAAATGCTCTTTACTTATTCAATCCACTCAGCCCAAATCTGGGCTAAGCACCCAAGTTAAATTCTGCCACGAATTTTGAATGCATCACTCGACACTATGTACGATAAATGGAAAATGTTCAGTTTGTACTTTGATATAATGACGGATAGTGTAAAAGGAGTTCGAATACGAATTCCTTCGATAATCTCCCAAGTATTTTACACCCGGAATATACGCTTTATTTACGTATCCACTTTGAAGAGGACTTAATTTGCAATCAGGCGGGTACACGAAAGCATAGCGTTATACATGTTTTCTAAAAACATGTAGCGGTGCTGCTGCCTACCTCCTCCAAACGCGAGATGCCACAGACGTGGTCTCGCGGGGACAATCTTGGCCGCCCAGTCGCTCGACCCTGCGCGATGGCCGATGTCCGCCTTCGAGGCGTGACCTTTGCCCTCGGGTGGCTGGGGCGCACGCATGCACCCAAAAACGGTCAGGCTAATCATAATCCTCAAGCTGTCGGTTCAATCAGCAGCCTGAAGCTGACTCACACAATGCTCGCTCTGGGCCCTTGTAACTATTCCCGCACTTCGGACACGGCCTACCGCCCGGCTGGTCGTGCTCTCCGTAGCCAATCTTCTTGCCTGTTTTCCGTTCCTCTGTGTACGCAATAAACTATTCATACTATTTTGGCCTCTACCGACTTCTCATCTCCTAAGGTACCATGGTCTGAATATCGCAGTTGCTAGGGTTTAACTTACTTAACGCCCCGCGATAAGGCTACCGAATAGCGGAATAACTTTAATGAAGGCGAATCTGTCTGTATTCGCTTCTTTTAACCACGGCCTGTATGGCACTATCATAGTGGCTCAAGTTAATGGATAAAACTCTTGCGTCGGTGATCTTCGGGCACTGTTTGTAGACGCTAGGTGGAAGGCGTAGTGCATTCTGTCAGAGTTGCGCAGTGACCGAAATGTGTAAGCCTGAATTTTGTGGCAGTAAGGCCCTGTGGGAGTTAGCCTCCGGTAAGTGATTGGCCAGAACGAATTGGGCAAGGCTGGCGTTGGTGAGTGCGCAATTGCTGGCCGCCACGAAAGGTTGAACGTTGGCACAGTTTGCAGCACCTGTAATTGGCTGTCCCTGTGGCAGACCAAGAATTAGAATCACGAGATCTCATGGCTGTCGTGGCTCTGCAGAGGAAAGGTGCAAGAGGATCAATACAGCACTTTCAATCGATGGGATTCGAGCTTCCCCTTTTCTTGTTTGAAATCCCAGTCCTCTGTGCGCGGCCGAGGTGTGTCGTGGCACGCCTAGGTGCAGCTTTACGCTAGGCCATCCACCTGCATCCTCCCCGCCTTTGGTCTTCTTGAGACAGCGAGCTCAGAAGGGTCAGAAACGAAAGAGTGCAGCTGACGTGACACAAGTTCATTATCATTGTAGTGGGTCGTGTCTACTTGACTAGCTCGCGTCGAAGTGCACTCTCCCAAACGCTCACCGATGTGCTTTCTCGACGTCTCGATCAGCCCATCATAGTTCTCGCATCTATGAGGCGACGAATGAGGAGCTTGCACACGTGCCCGACGCAAGTTGCCTCTCTGCCCAAAATCTCCAGGCTGACCTACCCAATGAAAGATCTCCCTCTATCTGTCCTCTGGCCCGACTACACTAAGATCTCACTTGGGCCCGGTCAACCTACTGATCGGACGTATCTCTCCCAAGTCAATCTATTCTCCTCTTCCGTTGTGTACACAATAAACTCTTCCATCTACTCTGGCCTTTAAAGACTTCTCTCCTCAGCACTAAGTTGCCATGGTCTGAAGATCGCAGTTGCAAGGTTAGAAACACTTAACCCCTTGCGATATGGGTGACTTTCCGACGTGATGTGAACACTCAACTTCTGATCTGGCTGAGCTCAATCATCATCAAACCTCCCCCGCCTTCAATTGAATTTCTCCTGTGTCATCTGATGTGACCGCGATATGGAGACTTTCTGCACCGACATCCCGTCGTGAAGCGAGGTCGAGATCTTCAACCGCTCACAACCTTTGATGTGGCCTGCCTTCCCTGCGTATTTGCCGACTTCCCGACCTGTCCCAACGCAGTTCCCTGTGTATTTGGCGATTTATGGACATGTCCCTACGTATTTGGTGATTGGCATTCGCGACCTACTGCCGATAGCCCATTCAGCCCAGGTCATGGTTACTTCCCAATCCAACATAGATGTCCCCTTATGAGTGTCAGCACCCAGATCTCCTTCTCAATCTCCACCCTTCCTTCTACTGTCAATGATTCTTCTGGTTCAACTCATACAGATATGGCATACTGATTTGCTGTTGAAGTTCAACCCGGCCAACCAGGCTCCCTCCCACGTAGTTGAGATTCCCAATCTCCTACGACATGCCGATGCATGCGTAGTCGAGAAATTTCCTCCTAACGCAGACCCAGTTGCCCACGCGGACGCGAGATGACCTTTCCTCCTCCCAAGCGGCACTGACGGCACTAACCCGCCTCTCGTAACCTCATCTTGGTACTTACCTCTTACACCTAACTTAATTATTCTTCCTCCACTCGGATTATTTTAATTTCCTCGTTACGGTCTCCGGGGGGAGTACTGTAGCGGGTCGTGCCTGCCTGACTAGCTCGCGTCGAAGTGCACTTTCCCAAACGCTCACCGATGTGCTTTCTCGACGTCTCGATCAGCCAATCATAGTTCTCGCATCTATGAGGCGACGAATGAGGAGCTTGCACGCGTGCCCGACGCAAGTTGCCTCTCTGCCCAAAATCTCCAAGCCGACCTACCCAATGAAAGATCTTACACTATCTGTCCTCTGGCCCGACTACACTAAGACCTCACTTGAGCCCGGTCAACCTACTGCTCGGACGTATCTCTCCCAAGTCAATCTATTCTCCTCTTCCGTTGTGTACACAATAAACTCTTCCATCTACTCTGGCCTTTAAAGACTTCTCTCCTCAGCACTAAGTTGCCATGGTCTGAAGATCGCAGTTGCACGGTTAGACACTCTTAACCCCCTGCGATATCATTATCAATTATTTTTACACACATGTCAACATATTTGCGCGCCTCTGCTGGAAGGATACATGTTGGGCTTCACCGAAATCAATAACCATTCTACCTTATGAATTTGTCTTTTTAAATTTCAAGGGAACAGCCACTCGGATAAAAACACAGACCCGTCTTGCGAGCTAGTAGGAACAACAGTTGGGAAGTTCATCCGGATTGCAAGCGAGGCTGCGAAATTTCAGTAACATGCGCGGGTGACAGCAAACAGCCGATCCTTTTTGTCCTGTGGTTTTATCATTGCTCATCTTGAAAATGCTTCGACTGATCTGATAGTGGCAGTTAGCGTTCTGCACCGCTGCGCTGACTCCGTTTGCCTTCACTTGTCAAGCCCTGAATATGTGCGCGTGGCCTATTGCCCGCGTGCTTTTGGGCGATCGCTGCTAGAGGCCCGTGTTTTCCTGTTCGTGTCACGCCCTTGGGTCAACCTGTGGTGACTCACCTCACATAGGCGAGCATGTCCGAAAGCCCACCACTGCTAACGCGTACATCTGCACTTAAAGGCCACCTCGGCAACAGCCAATCAGGTCCCTCAAAGGCTAGCCTCTCTCGATGGCGAATAGGACGCATGCACGCCTTGGTCGATGCAGTCTTTCCAGCCGATAACCTTTGAGGCAACCAGACAATGCCGTTCTCTTTGCTGCTGCTGCTGTAAACGGCACTTGGACTGCGGCTGGCTCTCCTACCGGTTGTAGGCTATCCAAGTCAATCTACTCTTATCTATTCTCCTCTTCTTTGTGTACACAATAATTCTTCCCTCTACTCTAGCCCTTAACGACTTCTTATCTGCTTTAAGTTCCCATGGTCTGAAGATCGCCGTTGCATGGTTAGACTTAACCCCCTGCGATAAACCCGCCCCTTGAGGCGTGCATAAGCCCTAGGCACATCGACGCGCGCCAATTCATTTGATTTGCCGTAAGTGACAGCAGACAAATCGCAGAGTCAAGGTTTCTCAACAGCGCGCACACACGGACACAACTGGTGTGAGCACACAGTGCTTGTGCTAGTGCGTGACAGAACTCTTTGTGACTTTCACTTTCTCCCTGACTTCTAGTGTGGGAAATCTACAGTGATCCTGTAGCGCTTTCCACTTCTCCTGTCACTCCATGCATTTAGTCACGTGATTGCAGTCTCGGTTTGCCTCTGGGACAGCCAATCGCAGGTGCCGCAAACTGTGAAAACGATCAACCGCTCACGATGGACAGCAAGTGCACACACACCAACACCTGCCCCCCCAATCCGATCTGGCCAATCACCTCTCCAAGGCTGATTCACACAGGATCTCATGTGATGACTGCCGCGCTGAAACAGATCGAATTCTATTTAGCTCGACTGCAGACCTATGCTGGTACAACACTCAACTTCCTCTTACGTATTCTGCACTTCCATTCGTGCAGAATAAACGATTCCTTGCACACGGCGTCTCATTTTGCCTCTTCACTCAAGGGACCGGGCCTTGGCGATCGCAGTGGCAATGGTTTTACCTAGCAGAATGCGATAAACCTTTGTTTTTCGACATGAGTACGCTCTGTGCCTAGGGTTTACCCCACTTCCTTTGGTTGTTTCTTCGCGTTGTCTGACTTAGACGCGCGTAGATTTTTTGCCAGCAGGAACCCAGCCCCAAAGCACGCACGTAGCCGCACACCATTAACATGTGATCAGCTTTGACTGCAAACGCACACGTACACACCCACACTCAGGCATTTGCGAGGATTAAAACAAACGCGAACCCTACTACAGCATGTCACCAAAATGCTGCCAAGGTCACCGCACAAATCTGCGAGGATTGACACGCGAATCGCTGTGGTGGTTGGAACAACGAACACACACACACACCCACACACACACTCACAACTGTAGGGGGGAAGGAAATTGCGGAATATATGAGAGGAAGAAAAACAAGGACTGTATAATCGCTGGAAAACCAACGAGGTAATGTCGAGTTTGGTTGTACAGGCCGAAAAATAAGGTAACGTACCTAATTCTTTTTATGGTAAATTGCCTACTTTAGAATATGTCTACCTATCGAAAACTAATTCTAGAATGCGGGCTTCGGCTCAATTCACAGACGGTGATTGTAACGACCACGTTGGGAATCAGCACGCATTATCCTAATGCCTAGGCTGGGTAATATATTGGCAGACCTTTTGCAAATCTGTAACCCACCTCTAATCACATATCCTGTGATCTCTTTCACTGACAATAATGGGTTGTACAAAGCACCCACTAGTATGTGCTACATGCAGACCACCCACGTGAAAACGGGCTGCAGAAAATGCCTGCGACAGTTAAACGAAACTTTTGTTTCACTGCAAGGGATATCATGAGCAAATGTCTTACTTGAACTGTGTTACTTTTGTGCATGCGCTTGATTCTAGCAGCCCCCAGTTTGAATCCAAGAGTGTCTGTAAAGCCGGCGCCAAGACCGCAGACCATCACGTGACCGCATTACTCTATCTGCTTCTGGACAGCCAATCACAACAACCGTAGACTGCTATTAGCCAAGCAGTTTGACAAACGGTTAGTGACTCACTCTCAGATGAAGTTGACGCATTCACGCCATAGAAAAATGCACGCGCAGGGACCGGGGCCTGCCACGTGTCGGGACTTCAGACCACCACTGAGTTCCTGTATGCAAAAAACAACTCCTACTGGTCTACCCATTCTCTTTCTGTATGTAACTAGGCATGATAAGTGTAGTATTCTGAGCATACTCAGGGCTTAGACGCCTACAAATTGGTAACCCCGACGTGATATGAACTCGCAAGCTACATTTACAGAAAAAATTAAATTATAATCCACAAAATTGCGGTTATGGCCTTTACTTTAGGCGGCGACGGCGGTCAGAAAGAAATTGATTCAAAAGCCAGCATCCTAACATGACTGGAATATCTTGACACTAGGCTATCAAGTTGTGTAACGGCTAATAAGGTTAATCCTAACGGGTGCAATCTTCCAGACCCGGTTCCTGAGAAGAGAAGAGAAGCCGTGGGAAGGTCAGAGCTTAAGGAAGAGTGTATTTTTTACAGAAGGGCTGAAGGACAGTTGGTAGGAAGTCTCAACCCCGTATGGCATGGTATTAAACCTTGAGGGACGTGTGAGAGTGTATTTCTGTAAAGAGGGTTGGGGCATAGGTAGGAGGAGGTTGGCACTCGGCCCGGCATGGCGTTTGACCGTGAGGACCGTCACAGCGGCCAACGACACTCCCTGCGTCCGCCCCCAGTCGGGGTGTATACCTGTGTGTTCGTTAGCGCGGGAATCGTCAGCAGGGTACAGAGTGAGCATCGTGTGAGTCAGCCTCAGGATGATGATTGGCCCGACCAGTCTGGAGTGCGTGGGTGCGCCCCATTCGCGGAAGGCAAAGGTTGCGCTTCTCGCGCGGACGCGGTCTATTGCGCTAGATCGAGCGCGGCTGGGTGACCAAGGTTGCGATTGCGTGTAGAACCACTACAGCCTAACTTCACGTGAAACGCTCAAACTCTTGTCTCTCGCAACTGTTAACACATGTGCATCAGATTCTGTCAACACTAATCCGGTCTGGCCAATCATCTGCCTGAGGCTGACTTATACATGACCCCGCTGGAGGCTCGGTGATGACTTCCGTGCTCTCACACTTCGGACGAGCGCTCGTCTGGCTGCCAAGATCCTCCAACCTATATACAGTATTGCAAGTCCTGCGAGAAACTTGCCTAAGTTTGTAAACGTTTGATTATTTCTTCCATATCAGCGAGAACGCATTTACAAAAACTTATAAATAATAATGAGCAGCATTAGACATATTAAGTACTTAAAATAACTACAAGAATCACTAAGTGTTTGTTTGGAAAAATAAATTTTCTCGATAATCTCCAGGATCTGGAGGCGTAAAAAATAGCTATAAATTAGAAGAATAATTTTAAATATTTCGTTAAGTATAAAACTTAAAGCAGCAACTTCCTTTACATAAAAAGAACTGGTCTTTAGTCAAAATATTTTCTGCATATTACCATTAGTGGATAACTATTTATTGAATATCGTAGAATAAAGTCTCTCATCGTTTCGCTCGTTTTCAATGTTTTATTCATAAGTTGATAAATTGCGCTTATGTTTGACGTTTACATTAAAACCTTTAAAATAAGATATAACTAGACAGCATTTACCGAAAAAAAACGAGCTTTAGGATATTTTTTTCTATGCAGATGGCCAAGTAGGTCAAATGAGGAAATGCTTGAAAACAGCAAACCACATTGTTGAACACAGTGTTTTTCCTAATATTAATAAAAAACTTCCATACTAGGTTACCTCTTAAAACTGTGCTTTTATTGGATATTTAGCTGACGAACTTCAGAATATATTAACTTTTTCCAAGATAATGTCACGGTGAAATTGAAGAATTTTGACAATTTCTTTTATTTACCTGAAAATAAATGATTAAGTTGACAGGCGATGAAAGTAAATACCTTTCTCTTCATAACGGATTATTTTCCGCTTAAGGGGATTAATTCGACGATGCGTAGTAAACTGGGTAATGCAAAAAAACAGGCCACATTTATGACCATTTTTTAAAAAACTCATTATTCTTTTGCTTGTTCTGTTTCTAAATAACGCTTGAGCGGAATGAATTGTTTACAAAAAACCATATTTCTACATAACTTGCATTTAATAAGGCCTTCAATAGATTCACTTCGCGGTAACATATGGAAGCTTGGTGTTTGCGCAAGTCTAGCTGTGCAGTAAAAGAAAACGTTCTACCAAAAACTTTTTGTAATGGCATTTTGTGCAAAAAACTTCACAGAATAGCTAAACATCATTTTTAAAACTTAAATTCATGCTTGTTTCTGCAAAAAAGCGATTCATAAAACTTGACTTCACTTCCATTTTATCAACTTCGCACCACATTTTCCAGCTGTGGAAGGGACTATTATTCCACTTTTTACTTGTTCTGGAATTCTTCCACAGCACACTGCATGTTAGTAAAAACTTTGGTTCTGTCATACCTTATAGCATAGGAAATTTGTTCGATATAAACTTACTCATGATTTAGCCAAAATTACTGCCTATTTCGCTCCATAACTTTAACTAAGATGGCAATTTTCCAAACCAAGGCCCTTATAATTATCAAATCCACTCAGTTGATCAAACTAACCTGTCCAACTATATGCCAAACTACCAAGTTAAATTTCGTCATGAAAAATTTCTACAGGACTGTACAACTACCTCCCTACAGAATACACTATTCCTCCCACCTGACGCCCCACTGGTACTGGGCCTGAAGGTGGCAGTGAAAAGTTTTGTGAATGTGGCCAAACCTGTGATATCGCCGTCTTATGACGTCTTTTCTGAGCATTCAAGGAAGAACACAACAAGAAGAGCGCAAAAGTCGAAGTCTTTGTACAAACCTAGTACATGATACTTAAGCAAGCGAATGCATACAAGTTTGGACCAATGAGATTGTGGTCTCAAGTAAGGTGCGACTTAATTGGCTTTGTGACTCATGCGGTTGGTACGTTAGTCTTGCGTTTGGCCGCAGCCACGTTCGTCATGACGTGCAAATTTGTGTGGGCGGACCGGTCGTCTGGCGTGCGAACGACTGGTCAGGGCAGCGGGAAGTTAAGCCGAGTCCTGACAGAAAAGATCTCCTCGATTAGCTTAAGTCGTTGCGATAGGCAAAGTTCGGTTAGTACACTAAGATTTACCAATATAAAGGTATAAATCTTTCAAACAAATAGAAATTTGGATCATGACTGTATTAAGCAAATAACGAAATAGGGTCAATTATAAAGGCGCTTATGGAGGAGGGCGCATAAAAACGGTAAATAATTAAAAACGAGTGATTTGTTAACTGGCTGTTTGCATTTAAAACAGCATAATGTCCGTCCGACAGAATCGAAGGACTCGTCTTTGCCTTTTGTTACTGCATTTCAATAATTGCAAAAAAGTGTCTGATAAAATTAAGATCTGGATCGATGGCCAGCTGAGATAGATCTGGAGACGGATAAGCTTCCAACGGCAGCGCTTAGCTCCGAGGAACATTGGTAAACGCTTATTGGAGACATTTCATTCGAAGTATAACAGTCTTTATGCGAATTAAATGGGCTTCCATAAGTAAAGGCCTAGTTTTAAGGAACATGTTTTCAAATGGAAGTAAAGTTTTTTTTATGCAGTTGAACAACTCCTAAAATCGATGAGAGTTGAGAAGAGCATACAAGGACTGTAAACAATCACTTTCGTCTAACAGTGCAGTAATCTGTTAAATTATCCATTACCTCATATTTAAAGTGATGTCTTCACAGCAATTGTGATGTCGCTTCCAACACGCTGGTGAAATGGGCAAAATTATGATAAGTCCGGCTCAATGTATTAATGAGGTCAAAGTAATCAATTTTCTGCGAAAGTGAAGTTCTGCTTTCACGCCGTGCAAGAGTTCACATGATTGCAACTCTGGGACAGCTGATCACAGGCTCCCGCAAACGGCTATTGGCCAAGCAATTGAGCAAGCGGCCAGTGACTCACTTTCGGATGACGTTCATGCATTCACGTCCCTATTACACTAGCAGATAGCCAGGCGCACAGGCTGGTCCAGAGCTTGCCAGGCTTCGGAGCTTCAGACAATTACTGACCTTCTGCACAGAATACGTAACACCAACTGGTTTTTCCCTTCTGTCTTTTTACGCAGAACTGAGCATGATAACGGCTTAAACCCCTCTACAAATTTACCTTTAATACCAAAACCGAAGGCTACACGCAGAAAAAGATCCGAACTCGGCAGGGGGTGCAATTGTTGCGCTCCTTCATGGAACGACAAATAACATTCTGCAATGTTTCTTATCGTACAGCATAATACTAAAACATTTTGGTAACGTCGTAAAGGCGGCTTCAAATCTAAACGCTGTAAAACTGACGTCCCATTACAGTATGGATCCTACCTGATGGAAAATACCGAGATCTGTGAAAGATTGTTTTAAATTTGCAAACCAGCATCAACAAATATATGAGAACTTTGAAATACTAATGGATAACCGTAAGCGAATACGAAACTTGCAAAGTATGAAGAGCTTCCATAGAAATACAAAATTTTTAAAGAAACCAAAAATTACGAAAACGGTAAAAATAACTCTATAACCAATAAGATGAATACAATTCTCGGGTGAAATCGTAAACGTACCATTTTGTGCATATTACAATAACTTTCCCTCCGTCTATTTTTCTGTATAGATATTTTTGGTATTGAGTAACAATCAGTTTCAGATACTTGCTGGAAGTCTTGCGAATTTTTCATGATTTTCCGCATTTTAAAGCCTTTTTCCGTAAACTTAGCTTCTATTCGGTGTATTCATCAAAACCCCCGAAATAGGGTATTTCTTCGACGCATTTACAGTCGAAATTAGTTTTTGGATAGTACTTTTGATGAAGATGATCGGTTGAGTCTTATTTGTAGACCCAATCAAACAAGAAAACTCATTGTCGACAAAAATAACCCTCCCAAACAAAAGACGTGCACCTAAGATCACTTCAACGACTAACTTAAATAAGTTATTTATTTAAAAAGCACAATAATAAAGTAGGTAGTTGACAAAAAGCTACGTCAGTCATCTTTGTCGAAGGTAACTTTAAAGTAGAATGAGGAATTGTTACCAGTTTTGATTTCCCCGAATTGTAGCGATACCGCGTTTGCAAAAAATCAAGCATATCACTTTTGTCTGTATACAAGAGCGTTTTTCACTGTATTTGATTACTTTTTAGGCGTGTAAGTAGTGTTTGTACTCGGAGCACTACACTCAACAGGCTAAATCCAACCTTGTAAGTAAAAGGCACAGGTCCCCTGTGGGAGGGATTTATCACTCAGAGAACTCCCATTTACTCTTTCTTAGGCAGCAGTGGCTACTGGCGAAGCCAGAGCTACTGTTGACTGCGGTCAGTCATGTCTGAGAAAAAGAGTGTGTATGAGACAGTTGTGACAGCTGCTTTTGTTGGATTCCGGAGCAGGTTAAAGTATGGTCCAATCGGCGCGCGTGGTATTATCCGAGAGGGGTTTGGTCTGGTGATGAGTCGTTATCGGCCGAGGATGGAGAAGAAGGTGTGTGCGAAAGTGGCGCTTGGACAGCCACGACCACCTGGAGGCACGTGTGTCCCAGCGTAAATGACCGTGAAGCAGCTGACCTTGAACAGACACAGCGACCTTGTGCGTCGGCCAAATCTTCAAGGCTTTGTCCTAGCATTACAAATTCACCGAAGGCTGATGAAATGCATGCTAAGATTTGATGAAAAGTGTTAATATTTTGCCCGAAACGTTTCTAAATTACGCATTAACGGAAACTGTATCGTGTAAATGCTTTAAATGTAATATACAGCCTTTTGGATCTCCGTCTACACGGTAAAATGTGCGTTTTTCAAATTTACAATCCCGAATCTTCCATGCAGTAAAACAAAACAGTCAGACAAACTCAGTACTGCGTTTTGTGTTAAAAACGGCGACAGTGTTTTCAGAAGTGGACCTTACAGTGCTTTTTAAAGACGTAAATTCTTATAGTTTGTCTTTGAATTAATCCTATACATATGTCTATCCAACTTTTGTTATGCAGGTTCATTTTTGTTGGCAATGAGTTTCCGTGTTTGATGGCGTCGACAAAAATGACCCAAATGAACAAGTTAAACACATATATTGACAAAGAATTCGCCTAGATGGTAAATCGAGGGTTTTGGGATGCACATCGAACAGAAGCTAAATTCAGGGAAAAAAGCTTTAGAATACAGAAAATCATGAAAAATTTGCTGGACTCTCAACAACCATTTGAAAGTGATTGGTATCCAATACCAGAAAGATCTACAGCGAAAACTGACTTAGAGAATGTTCTTTGAATATTTTTTAATGTTATGTTAGCAATTTCGACTGAGAATTCTATTTAAACTGATCGGTCACAGTTACAGGGGTTGTTCACCTTTTTGGAACTGGATGATCCTGCAAGAAGTTTGCATTTCTATTTCAAAGACCTGCCGGTAGCGTCCGAAGAAGCGTTTATCGAAAGAAAACCTGGTCCTGACAGTATACAAACTTTAACAAATTTTTATTTACCCCACAGGAACGTAACATGGTCCGCTACTTAACGCAAAAGCCAGAAAAATCTGCTCGACAGACACTATTAAAATGGAGCTCCAGAAACTCCAGAACCTGCGGCGAGGGAATGGATATCCAGACAGATCCATCATAAAAATATGAAGGAGATAGAAACAAAGTCCACCACACCCACTGTGAAAAAGAAGACCCTATTACTCAAAGGACCCTTTCAAGGGGATGCAGCAAGCAAACTCCTAAGCAGACGCCTCAACCAAGCCGCATCACGAAGTCTCCCAGGAGCGAAAGTTCGGTTGTTATTCTCAACCCAGCCGGCCTTGCACGGCGAACGTAAGGATAGGCTGCCAGTTCAGACCACTTCTTTGTGCATTTACTCATTTACTTGCTCCTGTGGAGCAGGTTACATCGGTCGCACGAGCCGGCGCTTATCCAAAAGAATATGGAAGCTTCTCCCAGCATGGCTGAACAAAGGTGAAGTCAGGAGTATCAAGAGCGCCATTCTTCCCCACGTGGTTCACTCCGGACATCGTGTGGACCCCAGTGAAGCCTTTAAGGTAATTTATAAGGTCCCACCAAACTACCAAAAGCTCTTGGGTCAGTATGTGCTAGCAGCAGCAGAAGCAACCGCGATCCGGTTGAGGAACCCGGTTTTTTGCGCGCAAAAGAACCTCCTTCAAGCCCCTAACTTTGCATGCCCAACGGTTACATAACTGCCTGCATCGTTTCGCACTTCCTCCCCCTTCCGCCTTCCCCCCTGTCCGTATTCAACAAACCCTCGTGGACTCGTAACTAGCCAAGTACTATCAATCCCCCCTCTCTATTCTCATGACTAATTTGTCTGTAAGGATGAACATAATTGCCAGCATATTACTTTTTACACCCTCCCTATATAAACGTAATGGCCCGAGGAGAATTGATCGAAAGCAACGTATGCTCGCTAGATATTCTTCTGAAAACTATTCAGACTTAAATTTTGCATTTTTTCTTACGGTTGTTCATTTTTATTTCAAAGTTTTTGAACATGCGTTAATGCTGGTTCGTGATTGAGTATTAATCATTCACGAATTTATGCATTTGCATAAAACAGGCCTATTGAAGATTCCTTGTGTCAAAACACATAGTAAAATGAAACCTCAGACTTGTGTCCTACGATCAGGGTTAAGGCTTGGTTAGGGTAAGGGCTTGGGTTAGGTTTAGCGTTAGGTTTAATGAAGAATCGAAAGTAGTAATGTATAGTAGACTACATAATTTGAAGCATATTTTTCCCAGGCGCAAATTTGAAGATTATGTATACAGCAGAATTTAATGGAACCATTAATTCCGCGAGTGCTCATCAGCTGCGACCTCTCACTGCATAAAGTAAGTAACGAATGACAGAATACAACAATTGGATTCATACAGAAGGGGCCATAGAAACAGGCTAGGAAGGTCAATCAGTAAATTGGGCTAATTATTCTAAGAAGCTAAGGAGCACTTGCCGAGTTGGCTAGTAAAACGGGAGAATAGGACTCCCCGTTCTTCCAGTACTGATCATCTACTGGATACGGGCCATTCTGTAGACCCCAAAACATCCTTCGGAGTACTTGTTCGGGCACAAACAACTCGTACATTATGCTACCTGGAGGCAGCCTCTATACGACTGCCAAAACCCGACCTATGTAAACAGCTGAAGAATATCGTGAACCTTGCTTTGCCCTGGTAACATCCGGCTCTCTGATTCACACCTTTCTCCTGCCCACATTTTTGCCTCAATTGTTTCCCCTATCCCACTGTCCACAGTGCTTCACTTACGTTACTAATTAGCCCAATTTACTAATGGATATTCCTGACCTGTTTCTATGACCTTTTCTGTATGAATCCAATTGTTGTATTCTGTCATTCGTTACTCACTTTATGCAGCGAGAGGGCGCAGCTGATGAGCACTCGCGAAGTTTATGGTTCCATTAAATTCTGCTGCATACGCAATCTTCAAACTACATAATCGCGATTAGCCTTTACCTTCACATAAGCCCATCTGAGCTGCCATTTCTTAGCTTTCCGAACTCAAGCTTAGTCTTTAGGCTATTTCCCTACCCATAAACGCCCTATTACCCCCGATCCCGAAAGACACAAAACTGGGGCTAAATGTGCATAAGGTCCACTACAGTAACTACTCCTGCCATAAAAACTTCAGAAATTGCCAATAATAATGTCATAAGAGTAGGTGGCCAGCATACGTATACTTTTCATAAAGTCTTATCGGGCCAATACATTCATATGGAAAGGGGTGAAAGGCACATGGTAAACTGCAGGTAATTATGCTCATAGTTACAAGCAGAGTAGCCATAATAAATGGGGGAGGTGGGTCGAGGTTGTTAATAGGTGGCTTCTTACGCGGTAATAAGAGGGAGGGGGGCAAAAGGGAGAAGGAGCGTGGAAAATGCCGGTAGTTATGTGGCCGTTGACAATGCCAGGCTCGGAGTTTGCAGGAGGTTCCTCTGCGCGCAAAAAACCGTGTTCTTCAACCGGATGGCAGTTGCTTCTGTTGCTACTGCAACCAACCGCTGACCCAAAAACATTGGATGGTTTGGTGGGACCTTGTAAATCGCCTTGAAGGCTTCATTGGAGTACATACGACGTCCGGAGTCAAACATGTGGGCAAGAATGGCGCTCTTGATACTCCCGACTTCACCTTTGCTCAGCCAAGCTGGGAGGTGCTCCCGTATTATTTTGGTTAAACGCCGGCTCGTGCGACCGATATAACCTGCTCCACAGGAGCAAGTAAAGGAGTAAATGCACACATAAGTGGTCTGAACTGGCAGCCTATCCTTACCTTCGCCGTGCAGGACTGAGTTGGTTAAGAATAACACCCGAACTTTCGCTGCTGGAAAGGTTCGTGACACGGCTTGGTTAAGGCGCTTGCTTAGTGATGGAGGACTTTTCATTTCCAAATTTGCTCCTTGTTTCTGAAGAACAGTGTGATTCCTTGCATTTGCTTTCACCTGATTAAACACGGATTTTCCGGCTCCGAAAGGGATTTATTTAATTTACCTGGCTTGATCTGTCATTGCCCAACGCAAAAAGCAGAAGGTGTTGGTATCCTATATTAAGTAAAGAAGGACATTTATTGCATATCCAAGAATTTTCGATTTCGTTAAAATCCAGCCTGAGTAACTCAATTAAAATGATCTACGCAGGTTTGTCTCCTGAAAAAAGCTTTCTTGAGCACAAAACAACAAGAGCTAGCGTACGCTTAACTACCAATTTGAAGTTCGATCAAGAGTCTGCATGAGTCAGATCGCCTAGCGTAGGTTGCATTTTCTATGCGAATTTCTTAGCATGTTCATCTCCAAAATTATCAGATGGCATAGAACGTTTTTTAACCAAAAGATTTCCTTTCTTCCAGCACAATTTTGATGCAGACACATTTATTATCAAATTTGCCTAGGAAGGCACATGGTAGCCTGTATATCTAATGAAATGTGAAAACCATAATTTTAGTTGGAGACTTAACACATTTTTGAAGTCGTTTACTTTGTTCATTCAGTTGACTGCAGGTGCAACGTGCTGCATACTAGAAAAGAGTTCAGTTCAGATCAGTATACTGGAGGTAATTAACGCAGAATTGGGCCAGATCCAAGGAAGTTCCTAAACAATTAAACCCTCTGGGGAAAAAACTTCTTGTTTGAGTGTGTTTTGCTTCAAAAGAACATTAATAAACATAAGAGAATGTTTTGCTACGCAGAAAATATTGGTCTTTATTGACTGTTTATAAAATGGGGCGAAATGTCATGCGTTTTCTCAAAGATTTCCAATACATATAAGGAAACCAATAAATATTAAAAAACTTGATCGGAACAGGCGGAAGATTATCATGTTTAAAATACCGAAGGATATATGCTGTCACTCGGTTGTGCTTTTGGAATCAAACAACGGTGTCTATATGTACTGAAACGTGAGTTCTTTTAATTTAAGTAGAGGAATTATCCATAATGTTTAGGGAATTCAAGAAACTAGTCAATATTTCCCATGTTGGTGTTGATTTAATCTTCAAAAAGGTAAAGCATACAGACACTCGACGTCGAAATTTCTAAATAAAACGCTTCTTCAGGAGGAAGTTTTCAAAAAAATAAATCTCAGGCTTATCCATCTCCATGTTCCTCGGTAATAAGTTGACGTGTTTGGGTGATTCATCAAACGCTGACCCAAACAGACAGCTGCATACAAAGGAAGATTTGAAAACCTAATTATTTTTGCAAATGTTTTTAGTAAATTTTTTTTTTAATTTTTCAGTTAACACTTAGAACAAAATTGGTATTTAGGGACAAAAGGATAAAAAGCACTGGAGCTTGTAGTGTTAAAAAAAATCTCAAGAAAAATCTGAAGTTCGTCCCCTTCGAAATCTCTAATCATGTCATGATCCTGTGGGAATATGCTTCAAGCACCAATCAACCGAGAAATGCGGGGGTTCGGTTAGACTACTGGCGCTGAAATTACATCAAAATGAGAAATGAACTAGCAGCAATAAATTGGTATGACCTTCTAACCGGTAGTCCGGATGCCGACTAAAACACTGTCAGGGATCTTATAAGCGAAGGTATGCATCGAAACTGTCCGCTGAAAAAAGGACAAAAGGCGAGCAGGCCCCCCTGGTTAACGCAAGATCTGAAGACCAAATAAACCACAAGAACAAACTCTGGAGAAGGTACGCATCAACACGTCAGTCTTCACACTACGAAGAATTCTGCCAAAAGCGGAACGAGGTTAGATCCAACATTCGAAAAGCTTGAAAGGACTACGAAGCGAAAATTATCAAGCGGGCCATAACGAAGCCAAAGGTGCTCTACGGTTACATCAACAGCAGGCTAAAAAACAAAGACACAGTTGCAGAACTAAAAGGTAAAAATAATGAGGAAATTGTAGACAATCTCGAAAAAGCAGAACACCTTAGCAAGTTTTTTGCATCTGTTTTCACTGAGGAACTGCATTTTAATCCGACGGACTTCCATGCAGAGATTAATGTCAGAATCATGGAGGACCTCCGTTTCACAGAAGAAGATGTAAGGAATGAACTTCTTGCGCTTAATGAAGCTTAGTCTCCGGGTCCAGACAAAATACCAGCCAAGGTACTGCAAGATTTGGCTTCGGAACTTTCCGGACCGCTTACGCACATTTTTCAGTTGTCCTTTGATCGAGGCCTCCTCCCATCCGATTGGAAAGTTGTGAACATATACCCTATTCACAAGGGTGGATCCAGAACCAGCGCAAACAACTATCGACCAGTAAGCCTAACTTGCATCTGTTGTAAAGTTATGGAAAGGATCATCAAAAAGGCCACTATGAAGTTCCTCGAAGAAAAAGACCTCTTTGACAGTGCCCAACGCGGGTTTGGAGGAAACCATTCCTGCCTGACCAATATGCTTTATTCTATGGAGCAGTGGTCCAAGTCATTAGGCGAAAATACCCCGTAGATGTTGTTTACATAGACTTTAAAAAAGCCTTCGATAGTGTCCCTCACCAACGGCTACTCTACAAGGTTGGCGAATCCGGGATAAGGGGCAATTTACTAAATTGGGTAGGAGATTTTCTCATAGGCCGATCGCAGTCCGTGTGCGTCGGAAACGCAAAATCCTCTTCAGTGCCAGTTGCGAGTGGAGTGCCTCAGGGCTCCGTTCATGGGCCACTATTGTTCCTTATCTACGTCAATGACTGTAGGTATGGATTGGTCAGTAATGGGGTCTTGTTTGCAGTTGATATTAAGAAATGGCAACCCATCAGAAATTCTTGTGATGAACAAACTCTGCAAGAAGGACTTGACCACCTAGGTGAATGGTCCAAAAATGTTTAATGCGGTTTAACTTTGAGAAGTGTGTCACATTGCGGCTGAAGACGAAGAAAGTGAGCGCGACGGATGACTCACACAACTACATACTCGATGGAAGGTGCCTGTCGAACGTCAATGAACAAAAAGATCTGGGTATGGCTATTGTGCCATCCCTGAAGTCGTCTTTACAGTGTCCTAGGGCTTCCAAGAGGGCAAACAGTGTTCTGTTTGCCATTAAGCGAACTTTTGTCGGCACAGACAAAAAACTATTCGGCAAAATCCATGGAACATTTATTTTCTCACATCTGGAGTATGGCTTTAAGGCCTGGCGACCATGGATGCACAAAGATAACCAGATGCTGGAAAGAATTCAGCAAAGGGCAACGAAAATTGTGAAGGGCCTTAAGTCTTCATCTTACGAATGTAGACTAGAAGCACTTAGCGTTTTCCCCCTTGAGTATAGAAAAATCCACGGCGACCTCATACAGACGTACCACCTCGTGAGGAATCGGGAGTGTGCCCTGAAGTTTGATGACTTCTTCGCCTTCGCCACTTCAACCAACCTCCGTGGGAATCCCCTGAAACTACGGGAAACCCTATCCCATCTAGAGGTCACAAGCAGTCGTTCTCACAACGAGTCATCGGTGCTTGGAACGGACTGCCCGAGGAGGTCATAATGGCGAACTCCACAGATGCGTTTAGATGGAAACTGGATGAACATCTACTGAACACTTACCGTTCATATGTACTAGGAAGAAGGAATAATTTACGCCCCGGAAATACCTATAGATAAAACTTTACATTTGTATATTTTACTCACTATTTTACAGTAACACATTTTACGTTGGATATATTAGGTACACAAGAGAATATTCTGACTGCCCACACGCACGCGTTAAAATTTGTACATGTATATATGTTACTCACTGTTTATAGTGGCATATTTTATGTTGGATATTTCATGCATACTGTTTTTAATAGGGTCTTCAAAGGCATTGCCTACTACCCTAAATATACTGATACTGAACTATTTATCTCTTAATATACACAATATGGTTTTTTACGATTACACCTTACAAATATATCCAAATTTATCGGGCGCTGACCAACATGTCCACATGAAAGCTTAATTCTGTCCGCATACGCATAATCAAGTGAAAATCTGCTTGAGTAAGTCCATCGTATCACCACAAAGGAAACTCATCACTAGTGTTTCGTTAGTAATGGGCGGGCGAATGTATCGTACACAGGGGATGTGTGATTTTATAGAAACACTTTGAGTTGACCCAAGTGTGAAAAACTCTAGGCGTTTGGCGGGATTTGAGCCCGCGCATCAGAGAAAGCCTTTGCTGTAGGCTAATGCTCTACCGCTAAGCTACAAACGCCCGCTTCACACCATGAGTTTAATCACACTTGGATCGATATTACCTACTCAACTTTTTGCTCAAATAGAATTCCCCAAAAGGGGACCAAGTTGACTGCCCAAGCAGGATTTCCTAAGCAATCATCTGGTGGATTCTAGATGATTGCTTAGGAAATCCTGCTTGGGCAGTCAACTTGCTCCCATATTGGTGGATTCCATATGAGCAAAAAGTTGAGTGGGTGATATCGATCCAAGTGTGATTAAACTCATGGTGTGAAGCGGGCGTTTGTAGCTTAGCGGTAGAGCATTAGCCTCCGGCAAAGGCTTTCTCTGATGCACAAGTTCAAATCCCGCCAAACGCCTAGAGTTTTTCACACTTAGGTCAACTCAAATTCAGCAAATCTGCCAAAACAACTTAATGAAACAATTTGGATGAATCTTCCAAATGAATTGATTTTGTGTTTGCTGCTGCGACTAAGTTTGGTTCAAAAGGCCAATCTCGATTCGTAACAGCCTGACAGCAACCACGTTTTCCGATCCCTTGGTTCGATGACTGACGCGGGAGAACAGTACGATGATATCAAGTTGAAATTTCTACAATAGGTTTTCAGTGCTGTTCTGATTCCGCAATACACGATACTTGATAATGCGTGCAACGTGGAAGCATACTTATCCGAAAATGTTGCCAACGCACTATTTTTAAACGTAATTCTACCAGTACTACTTAATTCACATTTTTATATGAACAGACTACCTCTACATTTAAAAATAAGGTTTTACTAATGGTTCCGATTTTTGCCTCAAACACATATTTCTGTTTTTCTAAGCAACATACTTTTAATTTACAACAAAGCATTACTTGGTGAACTGCAATACGTATTCTTTTTTACTAAGAGGTTATCTTTTATACGTTTAGGTTTTTTGAAACGAAGCTGGGCTTTCTTTTATGTACCAGCGCTTTTCTTGTAAAAATCCTTGGATTGTAGTTTTATGCATGTTTTCCATCCAATATATTTAAAATTGATAAAGGCGGAGAAAATTAACGGTAAAAATACATACTACAGTGTGTAGTTTGTAAAAGCGGCCAAAAAGAGAAGCCTGTTTAGCAGCCGGCCTGCTGGCATGACTGAAATAGCACCTCTATGCATTTTGTTTATAAGGGCAGACACGCAGTATCCACAGGATGTGGCGCGCACACCTCCATCAGCCAATCGAAATTCTGCACTGTTGCGAACACATAACCATAGACCACGGAAGTGATTATTCACCTACGAGTGGCCGGCGGCACCCTGACGCCCGTTAGCTGGAAAACAAAGGGTAAAGGCGGGAGAAGGCACGTCGGAGAAAAAGGAGCAACGCGAGCCCTAACGCGTGTGGAGGCTTAGACGTGAATACCGTAATATATTCAGATCGCCACCGCCGAAAGGTAAGTTGTGTTCTGGGTGTCTCCTGTATGGCCTGCTTTGCAATGATTTCCTCCAGCTTGTATTTTAGCACTACCAACAAGACCCAACAGCCCAGTATGTGTTCTGTTGGCTGATGCGCGGACTGGGATTCAGGCGGTGTTGGCCGATTGTCACGTCACGCCGTGGCACTTAGCTGCGTGGGCAGATCGATAATCGATATCGTGATGGTCGCACGCCTATATCGCGTAGCGTGTACTTCTAGCGCGAGATAGGCTGGGGGAGGGGGGGGGGGGCAGTCGTTGGCCGGTGGAGGGGGTGACTTTGTAAAAACGGCCGTCTTCGGAACACTATCTTAACTGTCGACTTGAACCAGCGTGACATAGCAACGTAAGACAGGTATCAGATGGCTGATAGGAGGGTAAGAGGTGCACCTAGGCAAGACCGGCTATACCCGGTAGGTTAGTTATAAGCTTTAGAACTGTCACGTCTCTGCTACTGCTTTCTGTTTATGTCTCTGATGATGGATCCGCAACGGATCTCGAAACGTTAGGCGAATACAAGTATTGTTCCAGCGATCGAGTTGTCTTCTTTTCCTTCTTTAGCACTGTCTTAATTCAGTGTTTCATTCGTACGTGAGAAGGCCTGCAGTTAGTCGATAACAAATGGAGGGCTAGGTAAAAATCCTAAGCGCTCACTTAAGTACAAGCCTCAGCGCTGTCCTAATCTAGCGCTTTACTCCCGCGTGAGATAGGCTGGTGGTCGTATCTCCCGGAGGCGTCAATAATCCGGAGAATGAGACTTCCGCTTTAACTTTAACTTCAGCCAGCGTTCTAAGTGCGTGGTTAGACCACTTTGACTCAATGTACGTATAGTGCGAAACCCAAAGTAAGATATCACAATGGCCAAAAGGACAAGACTGGCGATAGTCACTACCAGTTGAGCTACCGGTGCTTTGAGGTCAGATAACTCAGAGCTGGGGGCATCCACAGGTTGTGATACCCGAGCTATTGATACGGAGGAGAAACGTTTCACCTCCATCATCTTATCCGCCCTACTAGCGAGCTTTGCATCCTCACAGTCGTCTGACCCAGAAGCCAGAAAGGTTTGAATAGACGAGGGCAGCCGCTCCAAAAACATTGATCTGAAGAATTTCGCATTAATTCTCGTGTCGCCCAGAAGAGAACACATCCAATTGAGAAATACGGATGGTTTACGATCCCCTAAAACCTCTTCTTTCACCAGAGCAAGGTAACGCTGGAAAGCAGAAACAGAGTTCAGCCGTAAGAGTTCAGACTTACGTTTAGTATAAGGATATTCCGCTGGATGATTGCTTAAAAGGCCCTGAACCTGAGCTAAGATATTGGGAGGAAGAGCCTCTATCAGCTTTTAAAACTTATCAGTCTCTACTGTTATCCTTGCAAAGTGAAAGGACGCCCAAATGCGAAAGAAATAAAGTCCTGGCGCATGTTGCCAGAATTTGGGCAAAGATACCGTGGCGGAATTAACAGTGACAGGACTGTTTGGGTTGGTCATTATGGGGGTAAAATAAAAGAGTTCGAGAACCGAAAAGGGTAAATGTTCATCATAAGATTGCGTGATTAGATGACATCAGAGTCACCAATGTGGTTTGACCGCTTTGACTCAATATACGTATGATGCGAACCCCAAAGTAAGATATCACAATGAACAAAAGGACAAGACTTTAGAGATATGTAAAATATTACGGAAAATAGTTACAGCCTGAATCTTGGTATACACAGGGATAAAACGCTACCGGTGTTGTCAGTGCGTTCGAAGACTAAGTACAATCAAGAAAAAAAATGGAAGCGAGAATGTCAAAGGTCACAAATAATCAGAGACCACTAAAAGTGCTTGTGGAAACAGTGACTTTGAATTTAGTCATTTAAATAGGCATATAAGTTTGGTAGGTAAGGCTGCTCATTAACTTCTTTCGCATCTAGCTACGCGTACGTTGCGAAGCGTTTACCAGACAGGCAATCAGCCCAATGTGTTTTAAATGTTTAGTGGCTAATAAGTGGACTGGGCGTCAGACTGCAACTGATCCTTGGTTGTGTAAATCCTGGTTTATGTGTGTAAGGGGGGGTCAGGTCGTGCTGTGGCGCGTGCAGATGGGTTTCCGGCGCGTTCAGCCACTGCATCCGATAATGCGTCCGGTATTCTGGACCAGGCCCAGGCGTATGAGGTAGATGCTTCGCAAGTCGCTGTTCCTACAGAACCCTGTTATGCAGCATAGGGTGGACACAATCGAAAGCGATGGTCGAACACGCACACCGACCAGAGGGCAGTTGGAAAACATGGGAGTTTGGTTTTGATACCGCCAACGCCTCGCAGCTCTGGGAAGGGGCGTCTGGGTCAACCATAAGTGAAGACTGGGCACTGTCACTCAGCTTTCAACATCCAACAAATGTGTTTGCCTGCGTCATCAGCCAGCCAGTGTTGCAATTGGTTGTGCTTAGGTCACTGCAGTCAGCAGATCGAATCCCAGGTGGAAAGAAAAAGGCGATGAGGGCTTTATAATGTCCAGAGCGCTGCATAGCTTTCTCATGTAGCGGTTACTGCCGGCGAAGCCAGGGCTAGAGGCAATTGCGTACTTTCGCACCAGCAAGTGTGTTTTGTGATGATTTTAGCTGCTTCTATGTGACTGTGAAGCGATTTCCCGTGGTTTGCTATGGGTGTGTTTGTAGTTGCCCAAAAAGTGTGTCAATGATTAAGGCCCTTGCTGCATCGATTGAAGGGGGTGCGTTGAAGTGGCCCTAAAGTAGGCGGGCTTGTTTAGACGCACGTGTGTGTGATCAAGCTGAGGTCAACTGTGGAGGCCTCCGTGCTCCGGCAGAACGCTTGTTACTCGGCGGGATTGTCTCAGCCGTCAGGATTCCGAAAGACAGGGGATGTGGCCGCAGCTGTAATCGGTTAGCCAGAAGTAGCTGCGACGTCAAGCCTTGGGGGCGGGGGCGACCGTGAAAGGCAGTATCGCCTGTGACGATAAATGACTTCGGGGCAGTACGTTTTGGAAAACGAAAGGGGGACAGGTATTGTGTTGGCCAGCCACCGGCTCCTCTAGGTTGGTTTGTTAGGTTTCAATCCACGGACGACTTTCGTATAAGGTGAACAGCTGTCTTTAGTCAGCAGGTGACGGAGGATTTTGAACATATTATGGAAGTGACGGCAGTTTTAGGTCTGGTTTCCGAACTGGATGGACTGGAGGCGGGGCGTGCCACTGTGATTGGCCGTTACTGTTGCAACGATGACTTCGTGGGGTCACCGCCTAATTATGGGGGCGCCAGTGAAAGAAAGCATTAAAACTGTCGTTTGTGACGACGCATGGTTTTGGGACAGCGGGCCTTGGAGAACGAAGGGTGGACAAGCATCGTGGCCGTCCGCCACAGCTCCCCGTTAGATGCGGGACGAATTGAATATGTCGAACGTGAGTAAACGATGAAATGAAGAAGCTAATCCAGTGCACATGTGGGTGGAAGAGCGTTTGTTATATGTGGGAATAGTAGCTCTTCCTGGAGGTCAGGGCGATGATTGCAACCTGTATTGTGGCATCAGCCGGCGTATGTGCTGGCGTGATTCCGACAACGTTTACCAGTGAGTCAGTACGTTGGAAGGAGAAAAGGATGTAGTTAAAGTGCTGAAAATTCGATTCCCGAGTGGTAGATCAGAAGAAAGAGGAGCGTTCACCGGGAGAGGTTTAGTATAAGCCTGACGTTTCGGGTAGTGGTCTCGTCTACCCATCTTCAGACAATGGGTACTCTGGCTCAAAGCCCTCGTCTTCATGCCGTCCCTCCTTTTGTGTGCCTGTTCGACCAATCACGTTTGAGCCACTCTGTGTGTCCCTGGCTGCGTCGCAGTCTTCTCGTCACCTGGTCTCCTGCCTGTCACCGTGTCGCCCTCTTGTGTGTTCGTCCCGTGGCCTTTTGTGACACCATGACTGGTACCCGGAACAAGCACGTTGGCCGCGGCTGCGGCGGTGGCTGACCGCGTGGTAATGCCGCATACGCTGGTGTCAGGCCCCCGTGTGTTCATTCCGTCGCCTCTCGTGGTGTCTTGAGTGGTTTCCGGCATGCCCACGCTGACCGTGATGTTGTCTACCCGCGTGTTAACCTCAAGTGCGTCGGTGTTGGCCTCGTGAGCGCTTAGTCCACTACCCGAAACGTCAGGCTTATAATAAACCTTTCCCGGTGAACGCTCCTCTTTCTTCAGAAAAGGAAATATTCTTGAGCTCGATTACGTGTTCCTTCGATTGGAATACTCGTGAGCCGGAGGAAACCTCCAGTACTATTGATAGCCTTTTCGCCCTATATGACCTTCGGAGGCTTTTTCTAATGGTAGCAAACCAAGAAACATACATGGCCCTTTTGCACGATATGATCATCGAAGGCTTGTATTCGCTGTATGCTAGTCAACAGTCAGGAGGACATACACATAAGGCAGCATGCGTGACAAGGTAGGTTGGCCAAAGCGCGTAAGATAGTGTTGTCTGCAAGCGTGACCAGGAATAAGCTGAGGTCAACTCTGGGGGCCGCGGTGCTTCGGCGGAACGCCTGTTAGACGGTTGAATTGCGTCAGGATGCCGAAGGACAAGGGAAGCGGAAGCAGCTGTTATCGGTTAACCAGAAACAGCTGCGAGGTCCAGCCTCGGGAGACGGGCGCCAGTGAAAAGAAGCATTGGAACAGTTGCCTGTGGCGATACATAACCTCGAGGAAGCGGGCTTTCAAGAAAGAAAAGGGAGCAGGCATTGTGTCGTCCACCACAGGCTCCTCTAGGCTGGTTTGTGAGTCCTCCATGCACGGAAGGACTCCATAATTGGGGCATAGCTGTATGAAGTCAACAGGTGACTGATGCTTTCGAACATTTTATGACGGGGGGCGTCCATTAGTAGGGTCTGGTGGGGCGTGAGTCGGCACCCACGCGTGCCCACGCATGCCACTTTTGCCGCTTTTGACACGCTGTCTTCTTTTCAGCCTCGCGCTCCTCAGCGTGAAAGTTTTCGCCAGGGCGAACGATTTTTCGTATCCTCCGGTCAGTCACAGGCTCCTGGTCAGTCCACTGCTGAAGCCGCGTGATTTTTTGCCTTAACCTCGCGATAACTCGAAGCCAATCAATGTGCGCCAAGTCATGGACAGGCTGTAGGTGACAGAGAACGCACCCTTCACGATCCAATAACCTCAACACTCTTCCATCCAGTATAGCTCATTCAACCTACTCAGTCCTCCCCGACTTCTGATTTTGGAAGCGTTTGGGTTGTCCACTTTGTAAGTGGAGTCTAAGCACAAGGGGTAACTCGAATTACTACGATCATCATACAGAGTGTCGCAAAATTACTTGCATCTTTTGAATCTTTTTGATAATTTCTTTAACATGAAATATTCTGCCACAATTGTTATTTAAGCCTCAACCTCATTGGTTGTTGGTTAATTTCGTATCAAACTTTGTACGCAATAAATGAAAAGGTTCGCGTTCCAGGTATCTGCATGGATAAGAAAGAAGATTTGTCGAGCACCGGAGCAATAGATTTATTGTCCTGAGCTTTCGAACTCTTGCAGGAGTCCATCTTCAGAGGTGAGAAGGAGCAACAAATCAAGGGTAATTATAGTGGCCACAGGCCAATCAACTGTCAGAAATAATCAATTTGTCAAGGCGTTAGGATCAGCTATAAAAAGGAATGGGGAGGGGGGACAATTAGCTGTCCGTGGAGCAGGGGGTCATGAACAGCAATTATTGTGACGCCTTGTTACCCGTCCGAGGGTCCTGGTAACCCTGGCTCCTCTTCTGCCTGGCCCATCGTGGGATCTCCTTCGCTCTCATAATGGCGCAAGACTTTGTAGGCCGCGGGGAGGTCTTGATGCCTGTTGATAGAGTTGGCATCTGAGTACCATGCCTCAAGCATCAGCCTTTCGGCTTTTAAGTTTCCTGGTTGCTCTTTGGAGATTGAATTTATGGCCAGTCTCCGCGACGTGTGCTGCACGTTGAGAATTTGGGTCTAGTCTCTCAGCTGCCCGTTTGTGCTCGTGAAGGCGGGTCTGCAAGTTGCGGCCTGTTTCTCCAACGTAATTGCAGTCTCCCTCGCTGCAAAGCATCTTGTAGACAACTGCAGAGGTTTCCGTAGGAGGCAATCTGTCCTTAGGTTGCATCACGCGCCGGCATATTGTCACGTGCGGTCGATGAACTATGCCTACGCCAGCAGGTTGCAACAGTCGTGAGACTGCTTCGGATACCCCTGTTATGTAGGGAATGGCTCTCCAGACTTCGGGTTGTTGTTGCTGCACTGGCCGTCGTCTGTTGATTCGGCGCCTGCTCAGTTTGATGACTGACTTTGGATATCCATTTGCTCGGAAGAGTTTGTGGAGGTTTTGTTGCTCAGCTCTTCTGGCGGCTGGTGTGCTGCAATGGGTTTCCACTCTTTGGAAGAGGGTACGAACACAGCTACGTTTGTGACAAATGGGATGATTGCTGTTAAAATGTTGCAATTGATTCGTGTCGGTGGCCTTTCTGAATACTGTGGTTTGCAATATTCCAGTTGAACATCGAGGAAGGGTAATTAGTTGTTTCTTTCCGCTTCCATCGTGAATTGGATAGTTGGATCAACCGAGTTTAAACGATCTTTGAGGTGCTCGATGTCAGATGTTTTGACAATGACAAAAGTGTCATCGACATAACGAGCCCAAAACTTCGGTTGATGCTTGGCGAAGACCAAGTGTTCTATCCATTGGAGGACCACTTAAGCAATCAGGCCTGATAGGGGGGAACTCATGGGAGTGCCTTTAATTTGCTCATACATTTGCCCACTGAATGTGAAGTAGGTTTTAAGGCAATGTTCTAGAAGTTTGAGCGAATGTTCACACTTCAGGGGTTTGTCACTGTCGTCGTAGCGTTCGTTTAGAAGTTTTCTCACAACATCAATCGCTAGTTGCCGTGGGATAGAGGCGAAGAGTAAAACCACATCGAAGGATACCGTTGATTCATCTGGCTTCAACTGTAGATGTTTTATCCGTTCGAGGAACTGTTTGACAGAAGCTACGGTTGTTGTCAAGCCTTCTGCCAAGAACTTCATATGAGTAAACATCCATTTTTCCAAACTATATGTGGGAGTGCCACGAAGGGAGATGATTGGTCTAAGTGGTATGTTTTCTTAGCGAACTTTCGGCAGGCCATAGAATCGTGCTGGGGCTGTGTCGGTTGGCTTCATGCAAAACCAGTCACTGCAAAACCAGTCACTGTTCCACGGACAGCTAATTAGCGTACACCACTATAATTGCCCCCGACTCCACTGACAGCTAATTGCCCCCCCCCCCAATCTCCATCCCTTTTGATAGCTGTTTCTAACGGCCTGACAACATGATTATTTCTGACAGTTGATTGGCCTATGGCGACTGTAATTACCTTTGTTTTGTTGCTACTTCTCACCTCTGAATATGGACTCTTGCAAGAGTTCGACAGCTCAGGACAATAAATATATTGCTCCGGTGCTCGAAAAGTCTTCTTCCTTATCCATTTGTAGGCAATGTTCACTGCCTTCTTCATCTGCCAAAGAGGAAGATGAAGGGGCAATCTCATGGAATGAGTAATATTTATACTGAAGTTTCAAAAACACACTCGCTTTCATCTTCGGAGTGCATGGCTTAATCTTCAAAAGGCCTTGAATGAATGCGCCTCGCGGCCAGCCTCGTTTTGCGACCTTGCCCGGTGCCCGTGCGTTTGTTCGCCCGTTGACCGTTGGTTGGTTGTGGCTTCTACACCATCGACCAATGGCGGAGTCGTGTCTCCTGGGTCCCTTAATGGCTAACGTGGTTGACGTTAGCATGCTTTTCGGCTTCCCCCTCGTCAGGTGGACTGACGTCGGCTAATAGGAGGCTGGCCGCGGGGCAAAATAATTCGAGGCCTATCGAAGAGTACGCCCTACAATCAGTAGATTAAAACCTGTTTGTTTTTAAGAAGTTAGTATAAATGTAACTCAGCCTAAAAACTTGCCCCCTCTTCTTCTGTCTCTTCGGGAGAGGATGAACGAAATGTGATCTCTGGAACTCGAATCTTTACGCACATTAAAATGTATACTTGACAGTACAGCAATACGGATATAATAGAAAACTTGTGGTATTCCGCGTCCAGCGCCTCTGCACTGAGTGACCTTGTCTTCGCTTGCCAAACTTTTGAGTAATCTCGCGTGAAAAATTCTTCCGCACCTTTTTTTCAATTAGCCCAAGAAGTTCACTTTGAACTGTCCGTCGTGCTTGAGTCGCGCGTATGCTCGAGCCAATCAATGCGCACCCTTTCCTTTGCTTAGCCGTGAGAATAAACTCCATATTCAAGGCTTCCCAGCAGCAGTAACAGACTCACAGATGGACTGAGAACAGAGAGCCAACGAGTGAATGGTGACTATCAGATCCTAAAGCAAAACTTGGGTAAAAGATTCAAAAAATCGTGTGAGCAGGTTAAAATTTGAGAAGGGCAGCTCAAGGATTATTTTTATTCAGAACCGAGACATAGGTAATACAACTCGGGAAACCCAGAGGTTGCTGTTGGAGAAAATTCCAAATTTCTGGAGGAAAGACGGGTTGCCAGCAAATATTTCTATCTTGAATCCAACTGAACATTGATTGTCCATTCTTTATAAACTGCTTACCGAGAAACTTCTTCCTCCTACTACTGTTGACAGATTGAAAAAGTCCTGCTGGACGGTTGGAACAAGATGCCCCTGGAGACCCTCCAGAAGCTCATTAATTTAGTGCCAAGTAGGACAGAATCTGTCCTAAGAGTTAAGGACAATTTTTCCGTAAATTAAATCATGAAATATAATGATTTCGAAACTGTGAATGTGTTATTAGGGGACAAAGAACTTCGGGTCATCCATATCGATTTCTAAGTTTAAGAGAGACATGCTATATTTAGGATTGAAAATTCTTAACGTTCAGCAAAAATGGCTCCATTCACGAAGAGCAAAGAATAAGGTAAATAAGGGGTCATGGTAAAAGGTCAAAGGTCATGTAATACTCAAAATTAAAGCTTTACACGATATCCACATCTACTATGGAGATAGGTCCATTTTCAACTTCTCAATTTCCGCTTCTTCACGCGTGAGGTAGCGTGCTAGGAATGGGAGAACAGAGTGCTGATATGCCGATGTACGGCAAAACATTTGATGGAAGCCTCCGCGCAACCATTAGTTCAGAGTGGAGAGGGTCGGCAACCTCACAAAGGATGCGATCAGCAAATACCCCGAAAGTTTCAAAGTGGCGCTGCAGTATAATGTCAGCTAAAAAACATAGGAAACACCGGCAGCTGAGGGGAGCATTCGGAGGCTATGTTTCAAAATGACTAGGTCTTTTTTAAGTAAAGCGGGAAAAATAACTGGAGAGCAGTAAAGAATGAAGGGGAGAAGGCAGGCATCTATTTATTGTCAGACTAGGGTTTGTGGTGTGCGATATGAAGGCAAGCGGCGGATATAATATAAAAGTTTACGGATTTTAGGTGAAAAGTAGAAGGCACAAGAATGAGGGTTTTACTGTGCACAGAACCTTGAGTTGCTCTCTCAGGCAGCAGTGACCACTGGCGAAGCCAGGAATTGTGTTGAATGCGTCCAGTCACCCCTGAGAGAGAGAGAGAGAGATTGAGAGAGCGTGGTGAGTGCTTTTTTATATGATCAGGTTTAAGTGCTGTTCACTAGGTGTGTTGCCTTACACAAGAGAGTGTCGTGCATATTGGCGCTTGCTGTGTCGGCTGGGGGGTGGCGTGATCAAATGTCCGCGACTATGTGCCTGCAAGTTATTCAGTTGGAAAGCGTTAGCTGCGAAGCTACGTGACCTTGAGACAGTGTGTATTGAAAAAGGACGCCAGACACAGCAATGTTGGCTGTCCGCCACAATGTTAGCAGCCTCATGTCTGTCCCTTCTCCTCCCCCCTCCCCCATGGACGGCATTTTCAGGTGAGCATCTCCTGAATAACGCCTACCGCGCCATGATCTAGTCCTGTGATAATGCAAAAAACAGTGGGAGTGCTGTGGTCGTTTTTGGTTTATTTGTCGACGTCAGCCAGCCGTAATGAAATGCGAATGAAATGCCTCCTCCTCCTCCTCCTCCTCCTTCTCCTCCTCCTCCTCCTCCTCCTCCTCCTCCTCCTCTACCTCCTCCTCCTCCTCCTCTTCACCCCATTCGGGGGCAGTTGCGCTAATTTTCAGGGTGATTAGTGCCATCTGGCCGAATCTTTCAGTTCGCTGATGCTTTTCGTGACTTCTACGGTCCCCTCTCCGTACTGATGATGCCCGATATAGGGTTCCCAGTCTCTCCTCCCTGATGCTTGCTCTTGCATCTAGTCTTGTGGTTACGCGGTGGTGAAAATTAACTTCTGCCGTAACAAGATTTTTCCCACGTCGAGGAGTTTTAAAAATCCTAACATACTCCTAAAAATCCACAAAATCCATTCACGTTTTCTAGCTTTGCCGAAAAATGATCAATGAGTTTCTGTTCAGTAACTGCCCTTTTTGTTTTTGTTCCACTAGCTCGTGTAATTTGGGATCGCAAATATGTTGTCGTACTCTTACCGAAGTAACAATTTCATAAATTTGCTCTACGATTTTGTGTGACGCTTTCCTTTCCTGCATCTGGACGTATTTTTCACACCTTATATTTAATGGTCCAGAAAAAATTTGAAAAAAGTAGCTTATGTAGTCCCCATATTTTACCCCTAGTTTCAGCATTTTATCCCAAGAAAACGTTGGTTATAGGAGTTTTGGGGGTGGGAAAATTTGACAGACAGAGAAGGAAATTTTGAGAAGTAAGTACTAAAGGAATAAATGCAGTCAAAGTTGTTTCCCACAGCCGCTGGGTATAAGTTGTTTCGCATGTAAATTTAAGGTGTGCGCGGCACTTTGCGCGGCGGACTATACTAATTTAACTTCAGAACGGTTAGTTGGACCTCAGGTAAGTTGAAGTAAACGACTTTCTAACCACCATTTATGTTTTTCGAAAAATTAAAGAAACCTACAATTTGATAAGAAGGTTTTTCCGCAATTCGTTAAACGATAATGTGGATAAGGAAAATCTATAGATACACATCAACAATACTTCTAAATGCAATATAAAAATGCATATAGCAGTTATTAAAGTATATTCCACTGCGTATCCTAATTCCCCACCCATAAAACCCTAAAACCACCGCTTTCGTAGGACAACTTGCTAAAAATAGGGATGAATGAGAGGACCTACATAAGCTACTGTTTCCAAAAAGTTGATATTAAAAGGGGCATGATAACAAATGAGGATTTCATATGGATAAGGAAGAAGGCAGGTCGAGCACAAAATCAATTGATTTATTGTTCTGAGCTTTCGAACACTTACAGGTGTCCATCTTCAGAGATGGGAAAGCAACCAAAAACGAGGATAATTATAGTGGCCAAAGGCCAATCAAATGCCAGAAATCGTCAGGTTATCAAGGGATTAGAAACAGCAAAAAAGGGGGGTGGGGGAGGAGGTCAATTAGTTGTCACTGGGATCGGAGGGGTCGGAGGGGCAATTATGTTGGTGTAGGCGAATTAGCTGTCCGCGGGGCTGGGGGTCATGAACAGCAATTAGTATGCCGCCTTGTCACCCGGTCGAGGGCCCTGGTAACGCTGCCTCCTCCTCCAGCCGGTTCGTTGTGATTTCCTGTTCGCTTGCCATTCTTACGTTTGATTTGGCTTCGTCTCGGCTCTTTCTAACGTAGTGGCGCAATACTTTGTAGGCCGCTGGCAGGTCCAGATGCCTGTTGACTGAGTTGGCATCTGAGTACCATGCCTCGAGTGTCAGCCTTTCGGCTTTTGAGGTTCCTCGGCCTACGATGGTCGCCCCTTGGAGATCAAAGTTCTGGCCAGTTTCTGCAATGTGTGCCGCCAGTTGTGAGTTTGGGTCCAGCTTCTGGGCCGCTCATTTGTGCTCTTGTAGGCGGGTTTGCAGTTTGCGGCCTGTTTCCCCAACATAATTGCAGGCTCCCTCATTTCATAGATTTATCGCAGTGGCTTAAGTATATAGGAAGGGACTTGAAGATGGTTATAGCTGTAAGATTTAATGGTACCATAAATTTCGGGAGAGCTCTTCAGTTACAGCCCCTCATTGCATTAAGGTCCACGAATGAGAAAAACACGAAATTGAAAATATACAGAAAGGTCATAGGTTCTAGTCAGATAGAAAAAGAAGGTTCAAACAAACTTGGAGGAAGAAAACAGGGAATTGAGTTGTGGGGAATATTGGGCTGGGGAATGTGCGAATCTGGGGCCTGTGGTTACCAAGGTAAGGCAAGGTTAACCACGTGCTCCAAATGTTTGCAGGGGTCCTGTTTAAAGCGTCTAATATAAGCAGCTTTCAGGTAATACAAGATTCGAGATGTTCGTGCTCGAAAAATAACTCGGAAAGAAGTTATAGGATCTACCGAATGACCCGTGTCCATTAGGTATTCAGTGACAGAGGAACGAGGGGAACGGTTTTCTTGCTTAAATAACCAGCTGGGTAGCTGTTCCTTGGCTCTGGTTGCCAATTGTCTTTGCGTACGCCCTATGTACGTGCATCCACAAGTGCAAATGAATTCGTAAACGCAATTAGAGGTGGCGTGCAAAGGAAAGGCATCCTTGACACAAGGAGTCGGCAGGGGCTTTGTTGGAGAGCAAAATATGAGGTCTGCGGCGTAATAGGTTCTTTCTATGCTCTTGAGCAAGCGCCTTTTGAAAGTGTTTAGGACGTTATCCCCCTTGAAGGGAAAAGATATAAATACTGGCTTCTTAGGGGCTAATTGTTCACTCATTTTCCGTCGTAGAGGTTTACTATATTTGTCTATAAACTGAGGTAAAAAAGCTTTGAGACAACCTAATTCTACGTCCAAAGTATCCACAGAACAGATTTTTCTAGTCCTCTGGAAAAGGTTACAAACCAGGTTACGTTTCCATTGAATGGGAACAAAACTTAGAAAATGTAAGTACTGACCTTTCCAGGTTTTCTTGTGGAAGACTCTCCGTGAAATGGAGCCATTTGTTTGTCTGGACAAGTGGACGTCAAGGAAGGAAAGTTGGTTATCACATGAAAGTTTCACAGCAAATTTTATCTTCAGATGCAGCTTGTTCATAGTGGACAGCAATTCCTCTGCTTCTTTCAGGTTCTCCACGATCGTAAAAACATCGTCTACATATCGTCCGTAGATTGTTGTGTGAATAGGAAGGGCCTTTGCCACCGTTATTTTCAGGCTCAAGTTCGCAAGCGGAAGGGAAGAAAGGGAACGCGAAGTAGGCGGAATGAAGTATTCTGTACATAAGTAGTAGGTTAGCGAAAAGAAGATGCAAACACTGGAACAAGAATTTTATTTTCCTGAATTTTTGGGACTCTGTCGAGAATCCTTAATAATAGGCAACCGTAGAATAGTTTGGGACATGCGCATGTTGGGGTGATAAAGGTGAAGATTGCGCCGTATGTAAAGTTCGTAGCGGCAATCCGCATGCGTAGTAACCACCACGCCTGAAACCACCGCTTCGGGTCGTAAATGGTGCGATGATGGCTTGAAAGTTTGCTTTCGAGTAATTAATTGGTGTGATTTCCTTGTCCGTTTCGCATGCGGGCTTGAAAATTGCGTGACAATTACGTTCGTTGTCGTGGGAAATTTTGCTGGGCCCGGGCCTTCCCACTTTACTGATTCCCCTATCTCAGTACGCAGTATGAGAACGGCAAATCGTTGAGCTTTTTCATTGACTCGGCGCTTTAGAACAATGACTCACAGTCTCTGTTGTCTTTTCCAGCAATAATATCTTCAATAAAAGAGGGAATTTGAAACCTAACCCATCATGCACTTATGGTCGTATTATAAGTTGGGGCTGACTCTTAGACAAGAATACGGGGCAAGGGATTGGCAAACAGCCGTTTCAGCAATGCGGCAGTGTAAGCAATCCAAAAAAACCTTTCTGCATTAGTTGGCAGACGCGAGCGCTAAGCCCACAACATTACCTGAACATGCCAGCGTGTTGATTGGTCTAGACCAGCCAATCAGATTGGCCTGAGCACAGGACCGACACAGGATGGCGCTGTTTGCCCCAAGTCTAACGTTTGGAAAAACCCAGCATGCCGCGGCGTGGATGGCGAGCCAGACAACCGCGCCAGCAGCCAGACGGCCGACATTTTAAGGTCATCGCGCGTCTAGGTCAGCACGTGGGCCATGATGCAACCAGCGCAAAGGAACACAGCCTCCAGTTCAGACCTACCCAGTCAACAGCAAACCTCATTTTAACCGACCTTCATGCTGGATTTCACTCCCACTTCAGACGACGCCGCTGGCCTATCTCCTGCCTGCGTTTGCTGCTTCGGGGACGGGGGAAGCAGTACTCTACCTTTGCTTCATAGCCATTTATGCAGTACGGCGGCGAAGCCGTGAAAAACGTGGAAGTTGGCGAAAGACTGATAATCACTCGCGGACCGGCATTAACGCATGTAGGAAATCTTAGAAATAATTATGAACAAGCTTAGGCAAATCTGTTAGGTAAGAGAAATAAAAACGTACTTATGGTTTGTGAAGAAGAATAAAATTTTCTTATTATCCTCAAGTTCCGGAGACGTAAAAATAGTTAAAAATTAAAATAAATTAAATTCTTTCCCTAAGCTGAATGCATAATCTTGTCAATTTCTTTATATAAAAAGATTCTCTTGCACAAAATATTTTTTAAATGAGCTTTTATTACTTATAGATTGACCTTAAGATGCCGATACAAGTACGAGCATTCTCAGTGTTGACAAGCTTTCAACAATAAACACCGATTCTTTTCAAAGCTGATATCAAAACCTTTAAAATAGGATAAATTTTAGAAGCAGTTACCGAAGGTAGCCATAGGGAAAACATTATGAAAATCTTCCAAACTGCCAAGCGCATTGTCGGGCATAAAGAACGTCCACAACAGACTTCTGATAGTGTTATTCTTAAGATTAATAAAAAACTTTCTACAACCATTTACCTCTGTTAAAGCACTTTAAGTAGATATTCAGCTTGCGAATGTCTGCGCATGCTACCTTCTTCCAAGGTAAGGTCAAAATTTAAATGGTGAACAATTTTGTAATTTACTAGAAGCTAGATGATACAGTTTGGCTGAAAATGAAAGCAGTCACTTTTCTTTATATATTGGAATATTTTCCGCTTTAGTGGATTACTTCCAGGTTCGGTTCTATGCTTGGAAATGTAAAAAAGCTTCGCTGAAGTTCTAGTAAGATACTGCTCCTTTTCTAAATTACGCATTAGCGGAAATTAGATTTAATAACACCTGTCTTTACCCTCACCTTCATGATAACCTATGGGCAACTTTGATATCGTCCTAAATACTCAAGGTGATAAAAAAAGTGGTCAAAGCATTTTTGTTACTGCATTTTGTGGAAAAGTCCTCACACGTTAGCAAAAAATAATTTTTAGAACCGAAGTTGTTCCTTGCTTCTAAAAATAAATGTGGTCCCTTAAAATGGGCTTCGCTAGCATTTAAGCAACTTCGGACTAAACTGTTCAGTTCTGGTAGAGAGGGATTTTAAAAGTGCACTACTCATCTTTGGATTCTCCCTAGCACACTGCATAATACATAGGCGCAGGAAATTTCTTCAATATCAGGCTACTGCTAGTTTAGCCAAAATTAATGCCCTTCATAAATGTAGATAAGGGTAGTTTTTTTAATTAAAGAATTTCTTGGGATTAAATCCACTCAGTGGATCAAAATAACGTGACATAATGCATGCATAATTTCCAAATCAAATTTCGTCATGACCCTTGTACGAATTCTTAGGCATACTGTATACAGCAGGTGGCCTAGCTCATGACATCTGAGGAATTTTAGAAGAAAATCCCTGGTACAAAAAAGCAACCCGAGCTACGTTCCCAAACGTCTGACAGAAGGAACGTAAACGTCTTAATAAAAAAGAGGATGTATTGTGTTTCATCAAGTAAACGTATTTTTTAGGTAGGCAGAAAATTCGGAAATATTGAAAAATCGGGGCTACTAAGTAAACCTCATGTCGGCCTAGTAAAACAAATTACGGTCTCAAAAGTTTATTACTTAACTTGATGGCATAAAACGCATCAGATTTGCAAAACAAAATATCACATAATTGCACTTACCTCACTTTTTATGAAAACAAAGCATTATCTTCTGTTCTCTGAGCTGATGGAATTAAACACATTCTGGTGTTTTTTTGTTTTTTTTATAGTAAAATACGCCCAAAAAAGAAGTCTTGCAGCGCTTAATAACATAGAAAATATCTGGAGATCCCGAAACATTAGATCCTCACCACTGACGCACCCAACACTGCTGTCAGCACAGTCTTGCGTCAAAAGGTGAATTATCAGTTGCAGCCGTGCGCAAAGACAAACGCCTGCCTCCTCAGCGTCTGGCCAATCACCTTTCTGAGACTTACTCATATAAAGACCGCTCTAACTACTTTTGACGACTCCCGCGCTCACAAATTGCGGATGCCGTACCTCTTGGGAGTGGACCTGCGCTCTCCCGACAGTCAACGTCCTCTAACCTATCCTCCACTAATTCTGTACATAATGAACCCTTCCTTCCAATCCGAATTCCAAATTCTTGTCTTTTTCACGAGGAAGATCGCAGCAGCAATGGTTTTACCTATGCAGTCAACCCAATGCGATACGAATTCAACCATAGGACCATATAATATCACTGACATGCATACGTCTACTTCTCTGCAGCCTTGAGATGCACCAGGAACGAGTTTGGGCACCAGGCACTCCTTGTTCTATTTTTGCGCTGACCTACCGTAAGGTAGCGTTTGACAACTTTCACTCTCTGTCGAATCCCGACGTTAGCATTGGACGCGAGTTAATCGGTGCGCCTTTCATATGTTCGAAGATAAATGTTGATCTTGCTCTTCGGACTACGTACTGCTTGGCGTGTTATAAGAACAAAGTCCACCGCCACATATATTTTCTCCCCCAAACACATTTGCGGTTCCGGACTTCAATTCCATCCGTTCCACTTGATTTTATTCCGACCGTTTGGTGTTCCACCTACGGAAGCCCATTTCTAGTCCGGCTTCTTCCCCAGGTGCGCGCACATAACAATCACAGCACACCCCCCTCCTGCGCTCAACGGCCGCGTGGGGACGTTTAAACCGTCAAATCAAGTCAGGGCTAATGTCCCACTCCAAACACGCCCCTTGGAGTGCAAAACTATCCCTCGTACTCGTGGGTATTCAATCATTCGTTGAAGAGGGCATTCACTGTACCGCTGCCGAGTTTGTATACACCTATCGAGTGGTGCTATGGCTAATGAGGTTTACACGAACGGCTGCGATTTTCCATACCCGCTTCCTTAGGAGAGGAGAGGGAAGTCTTGGGAAGACCGGATTAGTAGGAAGGATATATTACTTACAGAATGAATTGGAGAATAGTTAGGACGAAGTCTTGACTGCCAGAGTGTACGTCCAACCACGAGGCGGCCTAGGTCCGGAATGATGTCTGGGGGCAGACATTCGAGCGGCTGCAGCCTTGAAGGTCATTGGTTTGACCGCACGAGGTTATGAACCGGCGTGGGCACAGTCGAGACTGAGCTTGTTATTAGGTCGCGCCAGACAGGGTGCGGGCAGTCAGCGCAACTGCAGCCTTGGCCTGATGAGTCAGTGGTGCTAACGCCCATTACACACCCCTCAGTCTGCCCGGCGAATTCGTGCAGTCCTCCACTGTGAACACGCAAACGTTTACTATCGTTGTTAAAAACTGAAACAACATATGGCTCAACTGGGTCCAACTTTCACCCCTTTGACACCCAAACGTGTGTTAGTGCATGCTTTTATGCGGCACGACGTGGTTCCCAAACCTCTATTCCTCTTATATGATGGTCCATATTATGCGCTTCAACGGATGAACAAAAAGAAAATCATCCAGAGAGCTGGAAAAGTGACAATGACAGACTTAAACCAGCCTATTTCGGAGACGGAATGCGGTACCGGGTCCCTACAGAAATATTCATTTACCTCCAAAACTTAAGGACATTAGTCGTTCGTGCAATTTGTTTGATCTTCTGTCAAGTATTTTTTGTATAAAATACGCCCTAGTGGGGTAGTTGTTTCATTTTCCACATTAATTTTGTTCACCTGAATTTATCCATGACTTGTTAGAATATGCTAAAAAGCAAGAACAACAGCCAAGTTCTAATTTGGGCGAGGTGTTATTGCAGTGGGTTAAGTAAATGGAGAAAACCCTTGCCACTGCGTGTGAGCAAAGAAGGCGTTAGAGGCCAGATGGGAGGAATGGTGTATTCTCCGCAGTGGGAGTGGAAAAAGGATTGGAAAAATTTGACAGGCAGACGAACGTGCGACCGCTTTCAAGAGGGGCAGCATCCGAATTGCCTTACAGCGGCAGACATCGCATGAGGTCCTGCATGAGTCTGTTATAGCTGCGAGACAGGCAATCTATACTGCCATCCAACACTAAGAACACGTCAAGCTAAACTGAGTCCAATAGAAGAAGAATGCTATATAGAGGATTTTACAAACCTGAATTTTCAGCAAAAATGGCGCCATTCACGGATAGCAGATGGTAAGGTAAATAAAGGATCATTTTTAAAAGGACAAAGGTAAAAGTTCGTGTAATACCCACAAGTCAAGTATTTTACGACATTCACATCAAATATGGAGACAAATCGGCTTTAAACTTCTCCATTTCCGCTTCTTCACACGCTTTTTTCTTCGTGTTGTCATCCTACGGAGAATTGTCGATGTTGGTGTTGTTTGTGAATTGCATATGCGACAGATTGGCCGCATTTGACAAATATTGGGATGGTGATATGTTGTAGATAAAATGACTTGTTTTCGTGCATTTAAAAAGTTAGCAGCGTACTGTAGATATGACCTCATGATCACAAATGCAGACAAACAAAGCAGGGGATTAGAGAGGATGGTATAGGATAATAAATTCCCACGTGAATGGAGAGCAAAAAAAATGGGTGGCCCAAATTCGAAAGCCGCGCCAAAATATCCTGGATATGACGAAATCTACTATGCACCTGGTCTAGCGAAGAACAACAACAGCCACTTTTTGAAGTGATGTTGGCACTCTTAGAGGGACTGCTCTACTGGATTGGAAAGGAACCATGGCCTGGACTGTCGACTTTGTCGAAAGGAGTGGCAGTCGACTACGGAAGGTTCTCCAAGTCAGCCCGGTCTAGCAAAGAACAACAACAGCCGCTTTTTGAAGGGATGTTGGCACTCTTAGAGGGACTCCTCTACTGGATTGGAAAGGAACCATGGCCTGGGCTGTCGACTTTGTCGAAAGGAGTGGCAGTCGACTACAGAAGGTTTTCCAAGTCAGTAAGACCAATTAGTTAGGACAGTATACTGTAGGAAAATGAGCTAACAAAAGGCCCTGCAGAAAGGAGCGGCTCACAGTAGGCCAAGCAGTTGTTGTGCCCTGTTCTGCGTACTGTCTAAGAGTTAGAGGCGACCCCTGACTTGTCCTAAAACCAATCAGGAAATAGGTCACGCTGATTGGGGGACGGCGTTCACAGTTAATCGAACAACAGCGTCCAGGGTAGCTGCGAGCACGCAGGCGTCGCGGCAAAAGCACGATAAATCACACGGGCGGATTGTCACATGCGCGCCTGGCAGAGGAGTAAAAAGGTGTCAGTGCAAGGCTGATCGCACGACCAGCTTAACTAAAATCTCACTTCAAGATAGGACAACTGTAAGGGAATTCTCCATATATTGGACACATCAAATGGCATTAAAACGTTTTGCTGAAGTCAGTGGATAATATATGAGAGGATTGAGTTCCGCCTCATCAAGCAGTTGCGTGGTCGATCACTTCGGGATCGCCACTATCGTAACAGCTGTTGTTTTTGGAGAAGAATTTAGTCGCTAGGACCTTAAGGCCAAGCTCCGTGCGGGAAGAGGAAGACTGGAGGAAAAATATATTCCGTACAGCAGTGTTAGAAAATATATCGCAGGTTGTGGTGCCAACAAGAGAAGGATCCCCCAAATCAGAAGTCAAGGAAGACATTATTGGTAGACAGAGCCTTAGTGCTAGAGGAGGAAGGGTGCAAAGACTTTGCAACGAGACAGCTGCCAGCCGTGTCTGCACACCAGGAGTGTCCCCTCCTGCGAAGATCTGAATGCAGAGTGTGCCCTTAGTCAATTAGGTGGCATGGCGTGCATCTATTGGTTCAAAGGAACGTGCGCCTCAGAACGCCAGTCGTCGAAGGGATCGTAGGATTGGCAGGACATCGCGGGTCTCTCGCAGAGGGGAATTTTATCGCGCAAACGCGTGGCTGGCGAAGAGAAGATGAGCCAACGCCGCAAGCTCCCACAACTAAGCTAGAAGAAGGTTGGAGTTGGACGAACGCAATTTTAGAGCGGTGAGGTTGGCTTCCGACGTTGAGAGATCTTCACAGCGTTGTCAGCGTGGTAATAAGTGAGTCTGCCTTGAAGATTATTGACCGGCTAGAACGTTCGGATTGGGGGCCACTGGTGCGCATGCTCATGTAGTCGCGTAAAGCAAGAGGTTCGCATTGCAGTTTTCACTCAATATTGGACTCATACCACTGTAGCGACCCCCTTTATGCTTAGTCATGCTTTCCTCGGACGCCGCGCGGACTAGGTTATGTCTGGCGTGACCACCACGCGTTCACAAGATGCCATAGTCAAAGCCCCACTCAAGGTCAGGACTTGTTTGATCTCACTAGCCAATCACATCTCAACGTGAGACCAGTTCACTTTCTCCCGCAGGGAAGTTGTTTACGTTCAGTCACTTCCAGAGCCGATGACTTACTGTTCGGTTGCAGACTCTCTGGACTCCGGCTCATTCATGGCTGGCCTGCACTTGTCTGGAAGTCACTTTCCTATTGCTTACATACTACGCTTGTTCCTACCTTAGTAAATTCTCCCTGACACTGTGGCCTTCAACGCCTTATTCTATTCAACTAGCTTCTAAATGTTGGGATACGTTCTCTCGTGTTTTATCTGGCTGGATCACATTGTATCCCACATAGTTGACCCCGACGCTACTATATCCCACACCACCATGTTACATCGGTCAAGCACGTTAAACGTGCATGTACGCGTGTCAGGAAGGGGGACATAAGTAAATTATAGAGGGCTGCTATAGTTCAACGCTGCATCCTTCACTGATTGGCTGCAGGCAACAAAGCAATGCGCCCAACGTTGGGGTCCAGCAGCTGCCATGGTATCCCATCTCAACTCAGTGCTGAATAGCCTAAAGGCCGAAGTAAACGACAGTCATTGTAGCCGGAGTGTGGTGATCCTGTGGCGTATTTCACGTCCCATGCTACACGATGCAATGACGTCACGTGATCGCAGTTCTTGGCTTACCCCTGAGGCACCCGCAAACCTCGCGCGAACGCTTGCGTCGCAGGTCAGCCCCAATCAGGCTGGCCAATCACCTTCAAAGATCGCCCTGACTGCTGTGAATACTGCCAGTCTCATACACTTTGGATGCCGCCCCTTTTGGGAGCGGACCCGCACTCGTCCGACAGTCAACTTCCTCGTATATATTCGCCACATCTGCTGTGCAGAATTAACTATTCCTCTCATTTGTTTTCTCTCCAGAGGTAACCGGGCCTAAACATCGCAGGGCTAAAGCTTTTTCCTATTAACTCAACCTTCTGCGATATGAGTCCCGGTCAGTGTGCGGTCCAAGTTGACGCCATCAGCTAGCACGAATATCAGTGCCCACATTGAGAATCTAAGTGGGTATTCGACTGTGTATAGCAAAGGGGAGAAACTCAGAATCCGAGCCGGGCTGACATGTACCGAAGGACCTGACAAACTATTTTCTTTCACTCTTCCAAACCAAGCTAATAATGCGGACTTTATTGGATATAAATGAGCTGTATGAATGTCCATTAGCTACAAACTGTCGCAGCAATAACGAATGATAGAGAACAACAAACTTAAATCCATACAGACAAAATCCGTGCGAAACAGTTAGATAATATTTTAATGTCCTACGACCTACTAAGTAGAATTAGTAACTTGAAGCGCAATATTGTAAGGATATGAAAGGAAAAATTCATTAGAGCAAAAGGAAGGGGAAAATGTGCACATCTAGGAGCTCGAGGTTCCCACGGCAAATTAAGGTTAATCAGGTGTTCCCAACTGTTTGCATAAGCCTATTTTAACCCACCGTATATAGGCCACTTCCAAGTACCCGAACAAGTACTCGGACCGAAGCGTACCAAAATGCTCATTCGTCCAAAATAAAAACCAAAACAGGGTTTGAGCACAAAGAGATAGTGAGAGCGGTAGGTTGGAGCCCAGCTCACACAAGCAGGCCCTCCTTACCACAAACACCCCGTTATAAATCACCCAGTCACGGCCTAGTGGAGTTCTGCAGGGGTCTATATTATCCCCTCATCTTTTTTCCCTCCATACTGATAACCTACGATCTCCAAACGCATGTTTGTTTATCAAATACGCTGACGATATGGTTGTCGGCCATCCTCTCAAAAGCCAGACCCATCTCCAAACACTGAAGGATGGACTGGACCATGTCACAGCATGGTCGTCAGAAAATGGCCTTTTACTTAATGAGCGGAAGTCAGTCCAGTGCATTTTTCGGCTGCGACCCCCTACCAGCCCTGAAACCATTGACTTTCTGCCCAACAATGTACCCTCCTTCCGATACCTTGGTGTAACACTTGCTTCCAACCTCTCATTTACTCTTCATATTGAAGACCTTTTTATAAAAATCCGCAAACTTTTGTATTATGTCCGCCGCTTGCGTTCATATCACACCCCACAAGCTCTCATCTGGCGTTTTATAGATGCCTGTATCCTCCCTCTTATTCTTTATTGCTCTCCAGTTACTTTTCCAGCACATCTCAAGAAAGACTTGCTTATTATTAAACGTATTCTCCGCATGTTCTCTTCAGCTGCCGGTTATTCCTATGTTTTTTTAGCTGACCTCATCATTCAGCGACATTTTAAATCGGTCAAGAATTTCGTGGACCGTATTCTAAGTGAGGTCGCTCACCCTCTCCACTCTGAATTAATGGCTGCGAAATCTTCTCGTACCATGCGCCGAAGCTTCCGTCATATGACCTGCCGTACATCGGCCTACCAGTACTCGGTACTCCCATTGTTAGCACGATTCCTCACGTGTGAAGAAATGGAAATTGAGAAGCTGAAGGCAGACCTGTCTCCATAACAGATGTGGTAACCGTGTCGACTTCTTACTTTGAGCATTTTGTTATCTTTGACCATTTACTCTTGAGCTTTTTGGACCCCATAATTGATCTTATTTTACTCTCCGTGAATGGAAACACTTTTTTGCTGAAAATTTTGATATTATCATCAAAATATAGTTCTCTATCTATCTATCTATCTATCTATCTACATTTCACCAGCATCCCAAGTATGTGTGGTGACTCACTCCGCGCAGGCGAGCATACGACAAGACATACCAACGCCAACGAGGACACAGGCACTGGTGGCCTACGCCCATCCGTCTAGCTAATCCATCCGACCAATCACCTCTCAAGGCTGAATCGTACAAAGGTTGCTCCAAACGCTCTGGCGATTCCCGTCTGTAAGTGCCAATTCAGACAAAGGCCGCTCCAGGAGCTGTGGTCATTGCAGCAATCACTTCACTTCAGACGCGGCGCTGTGGCTGGCTGTTGTTCGCTCGTCTGACAGTCAAATTCCTCCAGCCTATTCTCTGACGATGGACCTTATAAAGAGCCCGAAAGCTCAGAACAGTAAAAGAATGATTCCGGTGATCTCAACCCTTTCTACTTCTCTATGATTTCTTATCGCCAGCCTTGTAAGAAGTTTTCTGGTTTTACTTTGTTTTCATACTGCCTCGGATTGTACAGTGACAACCATCTACAATTTCAAATTGACTCTAAAAATTATATTTGAACTTCAAAATAATAGGATCATAAAGGAAATGCCTTGCCTGCAACCCTTCAAAAGTTTACCTGATTTACCTATACAAGGTGAAAGTTTTTTTCACTGTCTGCTCCTATTTTCATCCTATGACACAGGACAACTGGCCTCGCTAACAGTCTGAGAAGCAAATTTTCTGCTACCACTGCACATATGTACAAATAGGGCACTCAAAGGAATTTTTCCTACATATCCCTCAATATACTGATACTGATACTGAACGCAATTATTAAGAGGAACCGTAGGACGTTAGATCGGAGGAGATTGCACTTTGTACAAATACCGTAATTGTGCTTACTCTTGAAACGTATTGATGGTCATTAAGATTGTTGGATTTAGGCGCCTAAACGCTGTTGTGCATTTTTATTTATTCAACTTACCGTTCCGAAACGGCCACCGTTTTTTATCAGTCTAATTGTTTACACCTCTAGGCGAAAATCAAAGTACGCTTTTTTATAAGCTGCGAGTAATATCCAGTTAAGTGCATTTTTATCAAACGAGACTGAATCTTTTTTTCCAAGTAAACAAGAATTAACAGAATTCGGACAAGAAGGTAAACTATTTTTAAATAAAACAGAGATTTTATCGATTTTGAAAGTCCAGTTTCGCAATTCTGTGTGATAATATGTCCAAAAAGTCAGTAATAAATCATGCTTTAGAGGCAACTGAGGAGAACAGGGTTTTCAAGTTATCCAAACGGTTGACATTAAGTTTTCGCTGCAATTAGGTTGTATTTTCAAGTGAACAGGCCCATGAAACCATATGCACTAGAAAAAATCTCCAAGATCTTATCACGGCACAGTTAAGTTAATGGAGAAAACCCTTTTCATTGGGATCCTCCGGCTCGGTTCCGTAGGGCAAGATAGGAAGTTAGACGCCATTTGAGTGGAATATCTTATTCTGTACAGAGGAAGAGGAGAATAACTAGGGGGATGTTGACAGTCAAAAAAGCGTGCGTCCGGATGCGAGGGCTGATATCCGACGTATGTGAGTGCGGTAGTTGTTGCAGTGAGGTCATGTTATTACTAGTCTCGATCTGGCTTTGGGACAGCCAATCACAGGTGCCGCAAACTGCGTCAACGCCCACACCAACGTATGCCTTCCAAGTCTGATCTAGCCAATCACCTTCAGGGCTGGCTCGCAAGAGACCTAATGTACCGGCTGCCTACGTCATAGACCTTGGATGCCAACCCTCTGTGGAGCGGCCGCACGTTCGTCCTACAGTCAACTTCTCCATTTCCTCTAAAATATTATATTCCTTCCACATGGAGTTCCAATTCTTTTCTATCCCACGAAGAACAGGACCTGAAGCTCACAGCGGCCAAGGCCTTCCTAGCGTCATGTCCTCTTGATATACACCAACTAGCATGCTGATGACTGCATGCTCGAAATCTTTCAACTTAATTAATTACTGACCGGTCTCTTAACATAAAATCCTGAAAACATTTACTCCTTTGCATCCGTATGAACGAATTCAAGCGAAATATTGTTTGCCTTAGTCAACCATATCTCAAGCAACGTAATAAGATGAATGAAATGCAGCCAACCCCCGGAGACCGTTTACGACTCTCTTTGGAAAATAAAGGCTGTTGGCTGTCGAAATTACACCAATCCTGGCAGTGGGTTTACGGGTGAATTTCCCCAGGGGATTTGCTTGAAATTTTATTCAAATTGCATTGTTTTATTCACTCAGTTTGTGCCCGAACAGTTTTATGGGCGTAGAAAATTTACAAGTTGTCATTTTACCTGACTCCTAGATTTCTCATCGTTGAGATTTCGGTATCAATATAGTTGGTCGTTCAATTTAGATATCCCTTGCCCCGGAATACTGTCTTGTGGATGGTATTAATTTAGTTTTTATTTTACCATTTTGGTTTATCTTAGTTTAGTTACTATAGTTTAGTATATAGTAGTTATTTAATTTTATTTATCTAACGTTGGCGCTTTCTTACTAAACTAAACTTAACTTAGCCTAAATGTAGATAAAAAAGCAAATAATAAAATTAAAACTTAACTAAATTAAGAAAAAATTAAAGAGTAAACTAAAAATAAAAGAAACCACGGGACTAGGCACAAGGAGTATCTAAGCTGGACCACCAACTCAATTGTTCCCAGGCTTTCTTTAGAAATGTTATTTCTCAATGACATATTGCTGTTATCTTTTCCTTTTAATTAAGGTCATTTATTAGTAAATGGGAACGTCGGTCGAGATATATGGGCCGGTTTTCGAATGATAAGACATGTCTCTTAAAATCAAGCCACTTTCCTAATTTAGTAAATTCACTGAATGGTAGGATGAAACCAGTTTGCGAACTGACGCTTCCGCGCGAGAGCGGCATTCTGAGTGATTGTGTAGTCGTTGTGGCGCCTTGAGCGAGGGCGTCTGCATGTCGGCCTTGAAGATGATTGGTCCGTTCAGATGGTCTTGATTTGCAGAGAACAAGCCTGCCACGGTATAGTGGCCTGTGCGTTTAACTCCCCAAAATCATCTAAGCGAATAAGTTTAGGGCCAGGGTAAAATATGAGGTTCCGGTCAGATTTAAGGTTGTGGTCCAGCTTAGGGGTAGATTTTTATTAAGATGCCGCTTCCCTCTGTAAAGGATGCACGTTCGTCCTACATTCAACATTCCCCGACCTAGTCTCTACTTTCTCTGTACAGAAAACACTGTTCCTCTCAGCTGGCCTTTCACCTCTTCTCTTCTTATGTGAGAGAGGACCTAAAGATCGTAGCGGCAGTGGTTTTCACCTATGCCGTATTCCACTGTGATTCTGTTTACCAGTTTGGGCTAAAGTTAATGTTGGGGTTAGGACAGTGAGCCTTTCCGCAATTTAACAAAAGGTCACGTGTGTTTCAGGGGACCCTATTCCGTGCCCTATCGGTGGGATCCACATAATTTCGTCCGACTCAGTGACGAGATACCGATGTGATCTAGAATGTAAGATATTATATATTGGCAATGAAGTCCAGGTGCGTGTGTAGTGAGTCAGTAGTGCTTTCAACCCCCAGTGTTATGCCGTGCACGAAGTCACGTGATCGCAAGTCTCGATTCGCCTCTGGAGCAGCCAAAGCGCAAATACTGCAACCTGTGCGGGAACGCTCACTGCAGCTGACGAGTGCACATGCACTGATGTCTGCCTAAACCGATCTGACCAACCACTTTCAAGGCTGATCCGCACGAAGACTGCTCTTGTCACTGGGATTACTGCAGCCACATTCAAGCACTTCGGACACTGTTCGGCACCGGTGCAGACCTTCCTCCTGCCTGCTCTCCACTCCTTCTGTAAAGAATAAACAAGTCCTACCACTTGCCAGCTCTCTTTCTTGTCTTTCTATAATGAACCAGACCTGAAGATTGTAGTGGCAAAGGTTCTGTCTTCCAACTTAGCATACTGCGATACGTGCACTGATAGAAATGTTACTCTACTGATTTGGATCGGAGCTATGGTTCGGAGTCGAAGGAGGGCGCTTGTTCCTTGACACGTATCGTAACTTATAACAGGTGGCAATAGCTGCGTTTTACTATCGACGGAAAAGTCAATTTCATTAAAGAAAATTGCGCGACTGGTGGTTTGGGTGGTTATTCGTTTCCGAGAGCGGCCAATGTGACAGTTAAGTATGGACACCATTAAAATCAAAGCGTTCTTTGACATCTTAACGGAACGACGTCCATAGATGCTAAATGTAAATCATAATTTTATAACATTATGTTCCAGTTGAAGAAATACAGAGTTGCCAATGTTTGCACCGGAGATGAAGCGCCACGGAAATTTTATTCCCTAGCTTGCATGAATAAAATTTCCGAAACCACCTCTCGACAACTTAGTCATTTTGAAATCTTAATCGCCCACAAGCTCGCATCCTCAGTACGCACAGGCTTATGCCGAGTAAAGGACCCTGTACCCATAGAACAACTAGGTAACGTTGTTTACCGCCCTTTTTGTTTACGTTGGCAACACAGACCGACGCCTCGGGACCAGCATCAACGAAAGTATGCTAGCAATTCGCTGAGGGGACCCTTTATCATTCGTATTTACGCTTTCTCTTGGGTGTGATCACCGTTTGAATTGGGATAGCACTGAGCTGGTCGACGTGGCTTATACGAAAACAGTGAGGGAATTCCTCGAAACCTGGCTCTCGAACCCGACTAGCATTAACAAGCACGTGGATCTTGATTCACACTACGCTGGTTTGCGTTCATGGCTGACTGACTCACATCCACAACAGTTGCGCATCAGTACCCGGCCAAATGGAACGGTACTGATGCGACACTGAGAGCAGCCAATCTGGCGGTTACGTATGGACACCACTGGCATCAAAGTCTTCTTTAACATCCGAAAGGAACGACGTCCATGGGCGCAGAATGGACATCATAATTTTATAGCATCATGTTTCAGTTCAAGAAATACAGAGTTTTAAATTTGCGAAAATTCCCATTGAAAATGGCAGAAGATAAATTGGCGAATATACGTTTGTTTTCAATAAATTCTCGTCAGGCCTTCCTTCTAAACGAGGAAGATCGTCTGATCGCACCGAACATGCCTTGCATAAGCCTCTTGTAAAGCCTCCGCGTCAGGTTCGTAAAGCAAGCGGTATTTTGGTGGTAGGTAGCAGTGGAGTCTGGACACGTGAGGAAGATAAGTATTGCGCCACATCGACCAATTCCTCAGAGGTCGGGGCTTGGAAATGTACCCACTGGGGTGGGGGAGGACTCCGTTTTGAGGCTCGAAAGTTCATTTAGGGAATCGCACCAATAAGAAATGCAAACCAAGGCAGGCTAGGTCATGTGTGTGTCACCCAAACGATGGCCTCTCTACGTGCCAGTCAAATGCGCTCTTTCCTGCCCCCGGTCTTCTTGGTTCTGTTTTGAAACTGAACCCTAATGGGAAAGAGGGGGAGGGATTATGGTAGAGGCAGCATACATCGACGTGCACTATAAGCTTATTCATGCGGATGCCACCGCGCTTGCGTCCATCCGGATGTGAAGTATGCAGTTGAGCTCGACGGCCAAGCTGTTGTGTGAGTCAATTATAACTTGTGTGTTTACAACTTATTTGCGCCCTTGCCCTGCTAATATGTTGTTAATTGTTGAAGGAACCGGTACGGGTTTTACCTACCGGTTCGATCGAATCCTTTTGCGTTTTGGATAGCTGTTACAAAAAACTTCATTGAGTGGAGTATCCCGTGTTCGTCTGTCCGTCTTCATCAGTTTGCCAACTTGGTTGGTGGACAGATGTAGTGTTGTTGTCATGGTTTGTCACCCATGTATTGTTCTCGACTACTCCTATCCTATACGGAGAAATCAAGGATTAATTGCCAGCCCTGACCACCTTTATATGCATATATTCATTTACCTGCTCCTGTGGGTCAGGATATATTGTTCGCACGAGCCGGAATTCGTCCAGAAGAGTAAGAGAGCACATTCTGGAATGATAAGGAAAGGGCCAACTTAAGGGTATAAATAGTTCCATTCTAGCGCACATAGTGGACTCAGGCCATCGCGTGGATACGAGACAGGCTTTCCGAGTGATCTACAAGGTGCCCTTCAGCTACTAAAAATGACTGCGACGGCGTCTGTTGGCTACGGCAGAAGCGGACGCCAGCAGGCTACGCCGACTGGTCCTGTACAACCAAAAGAACTACGTTGCGGCGCCGCAGTTATCATGGGCGAAACTAGCTAACAAAACCACACACGGTGGATCACTGGCCTCGGAAACGGCCCCCCGCAGAGACGAAAAAATCCCAAATCCAACCGCGCACACCTTATCACCTGTCTTGGACGCCGGTCCGTCTAGCCATTTTGACCGCAACTTCCCCCAACCTCCTCCCCCTCTCTAACGACCCTGACAACGACAACGACCAACCAGCATAGTTTATTTATTTAATTACCCTATAAACGTAAATACAGAGTTGCCAACGTTTGCATTTATAATCTAACATTTTAGACAACGGTGAGCATGCAACCTCCAACCCTTTTTTTATTTCTGCCAATAGTCCGAATCTAAATGATTTTTTACAATTTTCGAAATAAGGTGGTACTAGTCAAAGAGAGGTCATACCATGCACGAAAAATTTGATTATCTGCTACATAATCACACTGAGCAAACCACTGTAGACGACCGGGCTCTCTTCCCATCACACAGACTTTGTGCTGTTTTAAGTGTTCACCAATAGTCCACAGAGAACTGACCTTTTGTATTTGTAATTATCCTCCATTAATTTTTGGTTTTAATGTACCTCTTTTTTCAAACACCTTTATATTTAACTTTCGATCAGTGATATATAATATAGCTATTATCTGAAATGTAGGTAATTAGATTTATGTTCGTAAATAATAGTTTGTAAACAAACCGATAGCTTATTTTTACAGAACGGTCGTTCCATCACTGCTGTAGAACTTTAGGGGACTCAGAATGAGCTAATTTTACCCCACAGGGATTTTCTTCCCTAGATTCACGAGATATTATCTGTAAGCAAATCTTCTATAGATGTTGACACAGCTGCCCTTCTTAAAAGCTGGCAATGTGAAGTGCTTGCTTGAATGACATTTCTGACAGAAAATGACACATATTTCCATGACAGCTTAGTCACATACGAGGAATAGAGAGCGAGTAAGGAGCATGGACCACGCAAAATACTTTTTCAAGAACCCAATAGAATTTGTATTGAAAAATTGGCAGTTTCCGTAGGCAGAATGTATCCACCATGTGCATTGAAGAACTTAACTTCGACCTTAAAAGACAGTAGAGTTCAAAACTATTCGATCATTTGGAAAGTGACAACAGCAGTTTAAGGAGTACAACACCTATTCCCCTAGTTCCAGCATTTCCTCATACGGAAACGGTGGTTATAGAGGTTTGCTGGGTGAGGGATTGGAATAGGCAGTGAAATATACATAAATAAATGCTACATGCATTTTTATTTTATTCTATTTAGAAATGCTGTTGATTTATATCTATGGGTTTTCCAAATCTGTATTATCGTTAAACGTATTGCGGAAAATCTGATTATCAAAATGCAGGTTTCTTGAAATTCCTGAAAAAATATAAATGGTGATTAGGAAGTCATCTACTTCAATTTACCTGAGGTTCAAATTACCGTTCTGGAGTGAGCTTACTATAGTCGGCGGCGCGAAGCGCCGCACACACCTTCAGTTTGCATGGTGAACAGCTTACTCCCAGCGGCCGCGGAAACAAACTCAACTACATTTTTCCACTTTATACTTACCTCGTCAAATTTCCTTAATCACCTTTTCTATTTCCCCGTCCTTAAATCCCTATAACCATCGTTTTCGTGGGCCAACATGCTTGAACTAAGTTGGAAAGTTTCTTTAAAACCGAGACTACCCCTTTTTCAAATACACAATTTGCAGAGGGCGAACTCTGTTGCTAAATGAGTGCAAAAAACAATATTTTTTGCATTTGTTTCTGTAAAATTCCTATGAATTTACAAGGGCAAGCGAATCAATGAGACAAATGCAGTTTACATAAGTAGCATTTTTTTTAAAAAATCAAACTTTATGCAAGAGGTCAGAAAGAAGTCAGTTTTTCAGTCGGCATCCAGAAGTGACTGAAAAATTGCGATTAGGCCGCCTGATAACCATTATTTAAAGTCTACTCTACATATTTGAGAATTTCAGTTGACATTTCATGCGACAGAAATGCTACTGTTTCTCAGCTCATCCGCCTATGCCCACTTCTTGTCGCCTTCTGCAATTGGAGACCGATAGGTAGGCTTGGAGCGTGTGAAGTGCGTGCATCGCATATCTGGTTGCGGATACTGTGACCGAGAAGAAGACAATCCGATCGCTGGGACAATGCGCTTATTCGCCTGACGTTTCGACATCCCTTGTGAATTCATCACATTAGCGGAAAGCAGTGGTAGAAACGGGTACTTCATGCACAGGAGTTTGCAGTGCATGTATTTTCCTTTTCTGCTACTGTTTTCTGCTAATGCCTCTGATGATGAATCCACAAGGGATGTCGAAACGTCAGGTTAATAAACGTAGTGTCACAGCGATCGCGTTGTCTCTCTTACTTCCTGGGGCTCGCATGGTCGCTTGTATTGGTAACTTTTGTGACCAACGGTCACCGCAACTGTCAAATGATCGTAAGACCTTGATGTTACGATGTAGGGCAAGGTATTGACTTCGTGTTATTTGATGCAACTCGCGCCCCTTTCTGCAGTTGGCACTTTTATGCGTGCATCTATCGCAGGGAGTTCAGGTAATTGGGGAAACCCCAGCAACTACAATCTTCAAGCCCAGTTCATAAGGGGAAGAGAAGACATCGGAGGCAAGAGTGGTAGGACGAGTTTACTAAAAGAAGTGGAGAATAGACAGGAATTGGACTGTCAGACGAGCGAGCCGGCCGGAGGACCGCGTCTGAAATTAACATAGCGCATGGGATTCCAGGATAATCAGTACATGATTTGCTCCTGCAACCAATCACGATGTGGCGCACGTTCAGTGCCATGAGCTCGTGGGGCTAAGACCGGACATTGACCGAGAGATCTACTGGGTACGCGCCATTCACAGCAGATCGAACAAGAGCGCGTGCGACGGACAGTCATCGCAACTGCAAGCTTGGTGGGCGAAGGCACGATGAATCAACGATAGTGACACTAGCGGCTCTTTACACGTCCATCGGAGGTGTGCAATGGACACCACGAAGGTTTCCCGACTCAGAATTCATGCAAGACAGATAAGGTTAAACAGGCTTTTATTGCACTCTGCGGTGCAACCGATTGCTTCTCGCTGTCTCCTCAGGCAAGCTGGCAGTCGGTGACCGCTTTTGAGATCGCGCGTCTGCACTGCGTGTACATTGTCGCCTGCAGCCAATCAGCGAATCATCGCACGTTGATTGGCTCCCAACTCTCTCAGGGCCAGTACCAAGACTCATTCGGATCCTGTAGCGAATTGACCGGGCGTGATGCAGGCAGGCAATATGAGCCAGCGGCAGTGCTGCTGATCGTCGACATAACGACCGTTTGCCACCACTTGCTAGAGCGGTCTCCTAGGGGACCGGACACTGTGACCTATACCAAACGGTAAGGATTCCTTATAGGTAACACCGTAATTAACTCTGCACAATTAAATACTTATTGCGTTGTATTAAGCCTGTTCTCTGATATGCGTACCCAGAATTTACCAATCGACCGCACTCCTCATACGGAAATATTTAGCGTACTGAGCTCGTTTTTATTCTTATTAATTTTAGTTCAGTTTAGTGTTAAGTTTTTTATGTTATTAGTGTAGATTTCAGTTTATTCAGCATTGTTTCGATTAGTTTAGCTTAGTTTTCTCTATAAGGTATAGTTCAGTTTAGGTTTCATTTCATTTTTAGTTGATTAAAGATTTTTTTTGGTTTCAGTTTACTTTGAGGTCATTTTTGTTTTAGTTTCATCAGCAAAATGTGATTGCTTTTCAACTTATCGTTCTACTACACCTGTCCAAATGCATTGGAAACTATTTTGTGTTTAAAAAATCAGAAAAAAGCCTACCTTCTATAGTTTTACTTTAATCTCGAAAATTCGTAATTTTTTGCGCAGTTTCAAATTTTACGTTGTTCCACATTTTGTGCAGTTCTTGCTTATTATTGGTTGTACATCTTACTTCAGTAATCGCGCGCCAAACGTAAGGTCCTATCATTTTTTTAAATTTTTTTTGCTCTACCTTTTAACTTCTTGTTTATTTCCCTGATATGACCCACCCATTTGATCCCTTTTACCAACGGTTCTGCATTGCACAAACGTGGGGTTTTGTTTCTGTGGTGTTACCTAGAATGAATCCTCACCGTCGCCTGATATGATCTACTTATTTAACCCCTTTTGTCAACGGTGCCGTATTAAATAAGCGTGGGGTGTTTGTTCCTGTTTTACTTATCACGACTACTTACGCACCAGAATGCCGCACTCGGTCAAAATGGCTACTTCAATAGTATGCAAGGTTGAGATCACTGTTAGGGTTAAGATTAGGGCTAAGGTTAACGTTTGGGTAAGGGCTATTACCAGCCTAAGGACACGGGGCATTTACCCTGCCAGAAATGAAGCACACAAACACCTGCATTGAAAGTGGGGAATGTTTTCAGTCCCCCGTCTCGCCAGGGAAGCAGATAAGCAATTCGGATCTATTTTCTTTCTTCACTTTAGTTTTCCCTTCTAAACCCCATGCTGATGTTTTGTTTTATCCAACAGATGAGCAGGTTATCCTTCCGACATTTTTACTTCACGCCAACTCTTGACGTGGGTCATCTGAAGCCTGGTTGCAGAGCTTTAAGGTGTTATAGCTACGTATGTTATTCAGTCCATGTACGGCTGTTCGACCGTCAGTTCTCCGCAGTAGGATGGTGCAGGTGCGGTGACTTGCGCTCTATCTATCTGACTTTCTCTTCCGCTCCCATTTACGTCAAGGCAGAGGGCAGCGGGAGAGGGGGTAGGCACACGCACGGTTATCCACCACAAACAGAAGAAAACGAAAGCAAAAAAGGGGGCCGGCTCAGATCCCAGCTTGGTGGGAGTGCCATGAAGGCCACAGTAAGACGGAGCCATTGCAGTCTGACTCCCAATTCGCCCGTCAGCCATTCCACACAATCACACATCGGCCTTACAGTCCGTCTTCCTCACCCACATAGCCAGACATTTCTGTCAAATTCTTTAGTTCCGAACTTACTCAAAAGCATAATTATCACGTGTCCATCTCGCAAGCTCCGTTTTATTTGATCCGAGGTTTAACATGTGATTAGGTTTACGCAAAACTGCTGACCGACCCCGTACTTTGAACTCAGTGTTCGGCCATCTTAGTAATTTTTGCATTTAAAAGAACTGATAGATGTTTTTATTTCGTTGTGATGCATAATTTAGCGACATGGTTCTCGAAAACTGACCATATATTCGTGCTGCAGATGATAAGGCCCATATTCTGTTGACAATCGCAGTTTCGATAGGAATCAGGATCGCAAAATTTACTTCCTAAACCAAGGCGCCTATTTTACGAGATTTCAGGCGTTTTGCTCTGGTGGAATTTATTTTTGGAGGCCCTTAAGGCCATCGTTGTCGCTTGGCTCTAGCATGAAATTGGCCGAAGGAAGGTAGGACTGAATAAAGGGGAAGCCTGTTCATGTGTCTGAACTGTCCTTTTTTATTATTCTGAGTTTTCAAACTCGTATAGGATGTCTTCTTCACTGCTAAAAACACCAATGAAAAGGCGACAGATATACGGGGTGTAAGCCAATCAACTATCAGTGGTGCACTTGAGGGGGGAGCGGATGCCCAATAGGACCAGGGGAAGATGATCTCTCCAAGTCGATCGCTGCGCGTGGGGGGAAGGTTCATCAGCTGGCCGTTAGAACGCTCAATCATTACGTCTGCAACAAAATGATAGCTGTAATGTAGATGCGACTACATCCTAAAAAAGAGGGGATTGGTAAAGGTTCGACTCGAACTAGGCACAATAATCGGTCGTGATCGTAGGGCGAGCAACAAAGATGGCAACCGAACGACTAGGAAAAGCCTTAACACTGTTGAGACAGCTACATCAGACATAGAAATAGCTTCAGGCCACCGCATGGATCGATACACACGGGTGAAGAGATAGGAGTAGCCACTGGACAGAAGCAGGGGGGTCTACAACGTGCAGAGGACGTGACTGAACCTTGCATCTGGGCTGGGGAAGATGCCGGTGGGAGCTTTGTTCTGCCGTCCGACCTTACTTCGTTGGTAGCCGAGACACACCCGCTTTCAAACTTTCAGGTTGATGGCTTCCATCGCGCTGTGCGGCAGGACTTCGTTAACTTAATTGTTCATATCTTGGTCATATCAGATTACTAAGGAAAATGCAGTTGAAGTCGAGAGGGGGGCGAATATTTGTGGGGATTTAACTCAATCACGTCTAGCATGTGCGTGTTCAATTATATCGCTGTCGCCAGTATCGCAGCAGCTTAAGTTAGAAAGGAGACTCTATCCGTTACGACCCTCAAGCCCGGCTTAATATAAGAATAGAAGTATGATGTCTGTTGGAAGTTATTGTGTATTCTATACAGAAATAGTAGAGGATAGATGTGAGAAAGATGACAGGGGGAAATCCTATTTTGAGTCTCAGAGACTGTTTAAATAATCTAATGCTTTTGTAAGAAAATAGTGCGCCATAAATAACCACAGAAATTAACTCATATTTTTTAGTAACTTATATTGAATTGGGTGTGACAAATTGGGGAATTTTTTAACTTACCCTGACCTTATGGTTTATTGGGCTTCTAGATAGCCCTCAAAATAATCTGTTGGTTAGGAGGTCGTATACTTCAACTTGACATCCTGGAGTTAGAGAATTATAGTTAACGGAGCTTTGCACCGCGCATACCTCCAATTTAGGTGCGCAACAACCTTAAGTTAGTTAAGTTTATTTGGTGTATTTAACTTATTGATATTTAAAGTTAGTTTTCAGTTCATTATTATGTTCACAACTTTTATTTTAGTTTTAAATTATTTTTTTAAGTTCAGTCCATTTAGCTTTTTTAAGTTTGCGTTTTTTAGTTCGTTGATTTTAGTCGTAGTGAGTTACTTTTTTAATTTGGTTATTTCCCACTATTTGCATAATTGTACATTTTAATTATGGCGCGTTTTTATTGAATATTAAATATTCCGTTTTTCTCTCCCTTTATAAACTTTAATTTATATTTCTTTTCCTTTGGATTGCTCAGACTGTGCACTCTTTATTTCACCTGGTCCTGCATTACAGAAGAATATGGCTTTCCCGTGCTGGTCAAGGATCTAAAGTAGGATTCTACCGGTGGCAAGCGAACGAGTGAACGTCCACACCAGCCTAATTCGATACTTTGTCGTGACTCCGGGATTTGATTCGTCATCTCAAAAGGATGCCCGGACACCACATAGCAATTCTTTGGCCAAACCGGACTTCACAAGTTACTGCCAACACAACCCTGCGGTCTATGAAGTTGAACTTGATACGCACGCGATCGTTGAGGGGCGGGGCGATACCCATACATCAGTACAGGCTCTGAGGCTGTAGCTGACAGGCGCTCCCTTGCAAATTTATGGGCACAGTGCACAGATGGTAAACTTCACCGAGGCCCGCGCGTGTAACACATTCACTTGAATGGAATGTTGTAGTTTTAAAATGTTATTATTAGATTCGCCAGGCATTCCGAGATCTCTGCTGGGTGCGGATGGCAAACCATAGTTACCAACGTAGGAAAGCTGTCACTTGTAGTGGCCCAACGCCGAGTGCACGCGCACCCACGGATGCTATCAGTGAATGCCCATCCCAGTCTGGCCAATCATCTGTCTGAGGCTGACTTCCTCCAATATGGTGTCCAGCACCTCCGTACAGAATTCACTATTCTTCCCATCTGTCGTCTCAAGTCCTCTCTTCCCACAAAGAATCGGGCCTGCAAATCGCGGCGGCTAGGGGTTTTACCTTTTTACTTGACCCACTGCGAAAGCCCTACTGCGGGCGCCTGTTGCTATGCTGGACCCCTCGTACGTGCGCACCAGCGACAGTCTGGTTCTCGGCCAATCACGTCCTTCCAAACGGACCAATCATCTTTGAGGCCATCTAGGGCATGATTTTATTCGAGACGGCTCTTCCGCTCTTGCTCGGGGAGCAACGCTCACGGCCTGGTCATAGTCGCATGACGAGTACCTCCAGGAAGGACAGCTGCTGTCCCTTTTCTTCTTACCTCGTTAATTTTATAGCCGGAAAGATCGAGTTGAGCAGATCATGGATTCTCTGCAACTCTGACGATATCAGACATGCCTTCAGCGTAACGGCACCAAAAGATCGGATTTATTGGGTGAAGGCATCTGACATGCTTTAGCATATTTTGCTTTGAAAACATTTTTTGCGATTCGCAGATATTTCTGCCCTTGCAAAACTATCAACCACAAAATTTACATGCAAGGATATATAATAAATTCATCTATACTGTTTAGAAAACGTAAAGGAAGTTCATAAAATTTTGTAATAGATGCGAACGACGTTGAAAACTTAAAAGGCAAATTAATAACGGAACAGTTGATGCTCTTAAAAGTCTCATAATTATGAACTTTCTTACCCGATATATACCAGTTCTTCGATTAGAAAATTAAATAACACGTAATCTCCTACCAAAAGGGTACAAGAAAGGATAATACTGTGAAAGTTTTTCGTTAATTAGACTTAAATACGTGAAGACGTCTAAAAGCAGTGAAAAATGCGTACTACCTAGGAAGTATTTATTCACCCCGTAAAACTTTTGTAAGTGGTTGGGAAGAAGTGAATTTTGTAACGATTAAAATATTCAGGGATTTTGCTACAATATATCACATATTAGTAAAATGCTCCATTTCCTAACACGTTTAAACATTTCGATTAACATGTCATGGGATAAATTATTGGCAAAATTGATTTCCCCCCTACCCAACTGCTTAAAGTATTTCGTGGTCAAACATTTAATTGCTGGCTAGTAAGCGTAAAGTAATATGTAATTGTGGTGGAATTGATCAAAAACTACTAAATTAAATAAGATAATGTCTGTTCTACTATGCTAAATAGAATCGAATTCAGTCAGCATAAACTTTTTTTGCGCAGGAAACGAATGCTAATGGAGAGAAATTTGACCTTTTGTAGGCAGAATTTAACGGAAAAGGAAATTCGTTCTCCTATTGATAGAGTTTTACGAAAAAATTTAGAGTCAGGTTACAGATTATTGGAAAGTAGTTTTTTATTGTATGTCGACGGGATTGTGGGGCCTTTATAGTCAAACTTGCCAAATGGTTTACTCCACCCTTGGTCCATTTACCACGGACAATTTCTAACATCTCGGGTTGAAAATGTTTGTGGCAAGCGGTCATAGTCGTTCTGTAGAACGAGCCAAGCGGTGACACCCAGCAGCCGACCGCAGTGAAAAAAGGTCTTATCGCATGCCAGAGGCCACACGATGCAGTATCATTCATTGTGACTTTGAAACTATATCGGACAAATTCTCTCTCTGCACAGCCAACCAAAGCCGCGTACAGACAGAAAAAAATACTTTTTCACCTTTGCCAACTGTGCATGGATGTGAACAGTTGTTTTTCAGGCTTTCGCACGAAAAGCCCCTCTTTTTTGTACGGTGAGAACGAATATGCATATTTGGCCTGATTTTATATGGAGATATTTTGAGAAAAAGAAGAAGAAGAAGAAGAAGAAGGAAGCGACTCGATCGGTGGGACCATACCTTTATTCGCCTGGCGTTTCGACATCCGTCGTGGATTCATCCTCAGAGACATATTTAGGAAAGAGTAGCAGAAAGGTGTGCATATCGAGGCACGTAAAGGCATCAAAGGTTTAACCCTAACGGCTGCGATCATCCAGGCCCGGTCCCTTAGGAGAATGGTGAGAAGTCTTGCGAAAGCCAGAGTAGAAAGAAGAATGTATTGTGTACACAACAGTTAAGAAAATGTGGCCAATCGGTCCGGCATGGCGTTCGGCTGTGAGAGCCGCGTGAGCGCGCGGTCTCCCACCCATCCCGCTCAGAGCGGGATCCCAAATGTCTCGCAGTGCAGGAATTATCCGAGGGCCGCAGAGTGCCTCAGAACGCCAATTGGTGCGACCCAGCCGCCAAAGGGCAAAGGTTGTGCCTGGCATGCGGAGATGAGCCGAGCGGGTCAAGCGACTGGGCGGCGCCTGGCGTTTGGGGGAAGTGGGCTGCAGTACCGCTACATGCACACGGTAAAAGACGCATTCCTGATTGCGCTGGAGGGGCAATATTTGGCACCTCCACGTGTTAGTTTCTACCGGCCCACATTCGTCTGATTGACGGTTCTGTAGCAGCTTGAATGCGGTAGTGTTGCGCATATTCGTCTCCTCATTCTCCAAAACCCTTGTCTGCCCGCGCGCCCAGCGCTGACTCATCCTCTTACTTCCGCGCGCTCTTGTACTTTTGCACCACCGCTGTTGATGCGTTATCGCCCGCAGCTAATCGATTCCTCGCGAGTTCTGACACCAACACCTGCACCCTTTCCTGATTGGCTGATGATTGGACAAGGTTTCACTAAGCCCGCGCGCATCGACTCTGTTCACACCGACTCGACTGGTTTCTGTACGCGGTGCTTGCAGCAGCTACTATAGAGCCTCTTGAGCAGTAAGGTTGTCCGAATTCATTCAGTCTTCCCAGACTTGTGATTTGGGGATCCTTCTGGTGTCGAGACAACAACTAGCCCTCAATATTTCGATCGTCAGTCCCGATGAGTTGCACTGTATGTTCCACAGCAGGGTGATGCTGGGACGGTGTGAATAGACTTGCGCTGCATCTACCTCACTCTCTGATCCACTTTCCCATAGGGATCTGGTGTCAAGACATTTAAAAGACCTATAGCAATGGAGTAGGGTAATGAGTAAAACCTTTGCCAGTGGGATCTTCAAGCCCGCTTCTGTAAGGAAGCAGAAAAGTTGTGACACCGGGTGAAGGGATCAGTTTTTTTCTGTACAGAAGTAGTGGAGAATAGGTAGGAAGAATTTGATTGTCGGACGAGCGCATAACCGCAGCCCAGAGGGCCGCATCCAAAGTGTCTGAGCCAGGCAGTCGTCACAGTAAGATCCTTTGTGAGTCAGCCACAGGGAGGTGATTGGTCAGACCGGATTGGGAGGAGGATGCAGGCGTTGGTGTTTGTGCACATTCTCGTCACCGTAAGCGGTTGAGCGTTAGCGCAGTTTTCGGTCACTGTGATTGCCTGTCCGACAGGCGACCGAGAAATGTAATCAGGTGACTATACGCGGGGCGTCGAATGTACATGGCGCTACAGAGTCATCACAGATTGGAGACGTGAGAGGACACAGGAGGCTGGCGAGGCTGAAAGCCTCAATAAGCGCGCTACGAACACCTGGCACAGCACGCTTCGATCAAGTTGCCTTAAGTGGTTTAATAAAGAACCAGCTTGAACTGTCGTGACTGCTCATGCGACATAGGGTGGGTTTGAAGTGGGTGATCAAGACGAGCGTGCTTCAGGACTCGTTGCGTATGAGAAGTGAAATAAGCAGCGGCTTGGTAGGGAACCGGCGCGAACGAACATATGCAATTGCAGAGGTAATGCCTAAGGGGATAGACAAATTCACTCAATCACATCCGAGAAGGCAACGAGCCCGTGGTTCAATGGTTGGCGCATTGAACTTCTAACTAAATGAATGCGGGTTCAAACCTCCGTGAGTACAAGACCGGGGTTGCTTATGGACAGTTTATGACGACTAATAAACCATGGGTGGCTACTTTAGTCTCACTTATCATTGTGGATAGTCTTGCATACACCCTGTAGCACCTTCAAATTTCTGTACCACGCCACGCATGGGGTCACATGATTGCAAGTACTGACCCGCCCCTGAGACAATCAGTCACAGGTGCTGCTAACTGCGCCAAAACGTAGCCTCTCACGGTGGCACGCAAGTGCAAACACGCTAACTCGTCTCTTCCTTAATACCGTCTGGTCAATCACCTTCAATGCGGACTCACAACAGACCTCCCTGTGAGGACTGTCACACTAACATACTTTGGAAATTGCCTCGTTAGGTTGCATACTCACGGTCGTTCCACAGTCAACTTCCTCCAAATTAATCTCTACTACTTCCGTACAGCATATACCATTTCTTCCACTTGGCGTCTCGTTCCATTTCTTCTCCTGCAGTGATGCTGATAACAGGTTCCTAATCTCACCACAACTTTAGCTGAGCAAAGGGGGAGGGAGCTCGGCACCAGATGGAATTGTAGTGACCCAACTCAGTGTGCACGTTGTAAACTCTTGCGGTTGCACGCATCAATATCTGCTTACCCCAATCCGGTTTGGTCAGTTACCTTCAATGCTGGCTGACACAGGACCTCACTGTGGCGTCTCCAAAGCTAAAACACTTCAGATGCGCTCTCTCTCTCAGGTGCAGACGCATTCTCGTCCGACAGTCAATTTGCTCCTTGCTATCCTTTAATACTTCGGTAGAGAATACGCCATTCATTCCACCCGGCGTCTGACTTCTACTTTTCCCTAAGGGGCCGGGATGACGATTGCAGTGGGAAGGGCTTAACATCTTAACTTAACTCACTGAAATATCGTTGTCTGAAGTTTTAGGGCGCGGAAGTCGTCACAGCACCTCCAATGGGGTCATGTGTGGGTCACTCTTGAGGATGATTGGCCAGTGAGGACAGGCCGGATTGGCCACCGCTGTTGGGCATTTGTAATTAGTCACGAGAAGCGAGAAGTTTAGCGTTGCAACGGGCACCCGGAGTTGGGCCAGCTACTCCTTCTTATAGCAGTACTTTCCATAGATTGGACATAAGGCGGTTGGCTTTGATGCAAATGTTCATCGAATTTTCGGATCTAACCCTAAAAATACTTGATATGTATATGCATTTAGGCAGAAAGACATTACCCAGAAAGACATGGGAGGCTAGGATAGTCATTTCTGGCTTATCAGCGAGTCATAATCCAGAATTATGTTCCATATATTAGTGGCCCATCCGGGGTTCGAACCCACAATCTTGTAAGTTAGAAGTCAGACGCTCTAACCACTGCACCATGGCCACGTTTTCTTGCCCATTTCGACCAAGAATATGCAGTCGCGAATAGGTGCATACAGATAGGTTGCAGAACACACCACCTAGGGTTGTGTATGATTGGCTGACGACGGATACTCAGTCAGCAATAACAATCCTAGCCTCCTTAGTCTTTGTCGGTTATGTCCATCTGCCCATAAACTTAGCCACCTTGCAGCGTAGGCCCAAATGTGAGCCCGGAAGGCAACACGCGGGACGAGCGTGCCCTGTAACCAATCAGTGTGCGCCTATCTATGACTGTATGTGAAGGTTCGAACATATGTGGTGTCCATGTAATGGAATAGAAGACAGGATTGCACTTTCTGAGACCAGCTGTATTTGTAAATCCTACTAATCCATGCAGCAGACCTGGTAGCCGGCGCAATTTTAGAAGAGGGCAAGGCCCATCGTCCAACGCGATTTGGCGACACTCCTAATGCAGCCTCTGAGATTACCATGGTTGAGCATGACCAAAACAACTCGGATAGCCATGGTAATGCGACTAGAGCACTAAGCTTTACAGCAATTTCTGCCCACAGTTTCATCAAAACTTTCGTTCTGACCCCGTACTCTTTTTACAACACACTAAGTAGGAGACTGAGGGAGAAAGAGGAAAGACGAAAGGAGAACTATGCGTGTCTGTGGAGGTGGGGAGAACTGATGGGGGGAAGCAGGATACAAGGCAGACAGGGTGTCCGATCGTGCCTGGTCTTCACGTGTGTTTGCCATATGCCAGCCAGCCAGCCGCGCTACGTTGCACAGCCACTGCAGGGCTCGCACCATACCGTCTGCGCACCGTAGGCGTCTATTTGGACGCAGTATGATCGTGTGCCTACAACGATGGTAAACACCCAGTCACATGAACTCGCTGTGCATGTGTGTGTGTGTGCGTGGGTTTGCACCTTTTCGCGAATGCTGAAATGGGCTGAGGTAGTACTGAGGGACTGCGCGAACTGGTGTGGCGTCCAGCGGAAAAAAAATGAATTAACGGTGACGGTCCCTGTCCCGGTAACGAATGGCGCACACACACAGGCAGGCCTAAGAGGACTCTCGAAATATGTGATCGTCGTCTCCAGAAGGCTGCCTCGCACCGATATCCGCAATTGCAAGGCTCACCAGCTTGTTTCACTCTCTCTCTCTCTCTCTCTCTCTCTCTCTCTCTCCTTTTTAGCCCCACCCACGGACGCCAACCGGCAATGGAGTATGGATAGTGCTTCTCAGTCGATGACTGAATGGTTACTCCGTCTTAGAAGGGTGTTTGCCCAGGCTTTGTGCAAGGCTGCTCGCACCTTTTTGAGATGCAACGTCTGTGTGCATAAGAAATGCCAGATTTCAGCAAACTATTGTCCCTGAGACCTGGTAGGCGCTGGCACATTATCTCGGTTCTGATTCCGTGTCAGTATATGTGTTTGAGCTCCCACTGGGTTTTAGGCCACACCTCAGGTGTTCAAGCAGCTAGGCGGTCGCTAGACGGTGGGGGAGAGAGTGAAGTTAACCCTCAGCACGTTTCTCACCTCCCTACAATCAAGCTGCTGCACTTGTTTATATCCTGGTGCGCTAAAAGCCGAGGCTTGGAGGGTTTGCCAACTGACGAAATAACTCGGGCCGCCTACGCTGCTGCTCCTCTAGTACGCGTGTGTTTGTGTGTGCGTATTAGAGGAGAAGGAGGACTGAGAGTCAGGCTGCAATGGCCCCTTCTTGATGTAGCCTTTATGGCGCTCCTGCGCAGGCGGGAGTCTCCCTAGCGAGTTGGCTGTGCCAAGTGTACGCGTTTTTAGTGACTATCGCGTCAGCCACTTACATCCTCTCTCATCCGCGGTCTTATTGACTATGTCTTTACATGGGATACGGACGTGGGAGCGGCGAGCGAATGGGTGGATTCTCAGCGAGTCTGCTTTCACTCTTTTTGTCAACTGCGGTAGTTTGCTGCGTTGCTTCAGCTTGCTGTAGCCCTCCTGCAGCTTGCCCAGCTTGCCTCAGTGGCTGCCTAGGCTTGCTTCAGCGTTTACTGCGGCTTGTTGGGAGCACGCAGCTGCCCATCGTCAAAATCGGCGGGGTAACTGTCGTGTGTGTGCGTGTGTTTGCACCCTTTCGCGAATGCCGAAATGGGCTTAAGTAGTACTGAATGGGTGCGCGAAGTGGTGTGGCGTCCAACGGAAAAAAATGAAGTGTCGTTGATGGTCCCGGTAACGAATACGAATGGCGCACACATAAAGGCACACTCTAGAGGACTGTCAAAAGATATTATCGTCGTCTACAGAAGGCTCCCCTCCCGCCTAAGTCAGAAGTCAGTAAGACCGATAAGGTTGGTCAATTTATTAGACGAAAGGAGGTAAGAAAAGAATCTGCAGAGAGAGCGGCTCACAGAAGACTAGCCAGTTTAAGTGTGCATGTGCTCTGTGCCTCTGCGCAGGCTAACGGGTTCCGGAGACGCCCTCCAGCCAATCCTGAGAAGGTGCACAGCTAGCTAGGCCAAAGGCAAGGCATCGACTTTACCTTGACGCAGTACGCGACAGAGCAGCGGAGTATGTTGGTGCCTCGAACCTGAGTGAGACGCAGGCAGTCACGCGTGCAGATAGTTGGCGCGGCCGCAAACTTGGCAGGCGAAGTAACCATGCGTCAGTGATAGTAGCATCGATTCCAGGACCGTCACAGGACAACAAGCCCACCGTTCACTAGTTGGGGTGTTCTAACTAGAAACTCACGGGGTAAAGCCTTGGGAAATAGTAACACCTGAGTTTGGGTAGGGTGGATTTATGACGACAAGTAAACCTGAAATGGTACTCCCAGGTTCCCTTGGCTTTATTAGGAGGTTTGGCAAATTTTCTTCATTTGAATTGACCCAATTGTGAAAAAACTCGAGACATTCGGTGGGATTTTAACCCGCATAGTAGACAAGGTCGTTACCAGAAGCCACCGCTCGAACAACTCGAGCTACAATCGCCGCACCTCGCGTCATGAATTTAATCACACATGAGTCGATTTTACCCGCCCAAGCAGGGCTTCCAGCAAAGGTCTTCTCTACTATGCGGGTTCAAATCCCGCCAAACGCCTCGAGGTTTTTCACAATTCGGTCAAATCAAATTAAGCAAATCTTCCAAACCCCCTAATATTTAAGTCAGCCTAGTAGTCATTCTGGTAGATTCTAGATGATTGCTTAGGAAATCTTGCTTGGGCAGTCAGCCTGCGGTTCCTTATTGGTGGATTCCATAGGAGCGGTAAAGTTAGGGGGGGGGGTAAAATCGACCAAAGTCTGATTGCATTCATGGCGCGATGTGGGAAGTTTGTAGTCCCTTGTCTTTATCATTTATGTTATTCTGCCTGTGATACGAACTGGTGTGCAATTGCTGAGTGGTCTCGAGACAGAAAACCCTGAGGCACAAAGGTTTGAAACAATGTCTACTAATGAGATTCCTTAGGATTTTGAAATGTCCATTCATGAAGCACTTTGGGTGTTCATTTATTTACGCTGCTGATCAAGGTTACAACTTGATCCGCATCTGTCGCTAAATTGCACGACTCCTATATGAGGTTTTTCCAAAAGCGCAGCGAAATGTGCGACTTTGTCTTCGACGTAATATTTACAGCAGGTAGTTTCAAAACCCCGAATGCAGGTGTGACGGCATGCTGGTTTAGTGACCCAGCTCTGAGTGCACGCTCAAACTCTTGCCTTTCACGCACAAGTATCTGTCTAACCCAATCATCTTCTTGAGGCTGATTAACACAGGACTTCACTACGACGACAACTACGCTCACACATTTCGGATGCCACCCATCTCGGTAGCGGACGCATGCTCGTCCGACAGTCGACTTCCTCCAATCTATTCTCCAGTAGCTCTGTATAGAAAGCACTATTGCTCCCTAGCCGGCCTACCACTTCTACTCTTCCCACACGGAAACGGGCCTGAAGATCACAGTGGCAAGAGTCTTTCCAATTAACTGTAGCCACTGCAACGCCGGCTTCAAAATTACTTGCCAATCTTAACTTACTTTCGACCCGAAGGGTACTATCAACTGTTCGTGTGTGTTTTCCATAAAATATCTTTGACTTTATAAACGCTTTGGAAATCTCTAGGAAAAGTGCCTACAACTAAAACAGTTCCTTTTTACAGAACGCTGCTTTTGCAGACAGCTGGAAGGCTAGTTGTTGAACGAACAGCTGGCATACTATGGGAACTGAAATAGCTTGGGATTATGGAGTAATATCACAATCCTAATAAGGTAGTCGTTTCGAACCGAATCCACATTTTTGGATCCCAGTTGACGATTTCTGAACTGGCATTACCGCAGCGCCATAAGTTAACAGGGGAGACCTACGCTGCACGCTCTCCAATCCGGACTGGTCAATCATCTCCCACACACAGCGACAGACTAGGATGACTGCAGCCAGGCCCGCACTCCGGATGCTGCCCCGCTAGGGAACGGACTGCACTCGTCCGGGATTAAATTTCTTCCAACCTATTTTCTCACTCCTTCTGTACAGAATAAACTAGCCCTACCACTCTGGCCTCCCATCGACTTATCTTCTCATATGGAGCCGGGCCTGAAGATCATAGCAGCTAGGGGTAACCCTGTAAAGCTTAGCTCCTCGATAGACCCTTGCCGCTGCAATCTTTAGGTCCGGTTTCGTGTGGGAAGAGATAAAGTGGGACACCGGGTGGGAGTAATAGTGTATCCTGTAGTGAGATAGTGAAGAATGGATTGGAATAAGTTGACGGTCAGACGAGTGCACATCCGCAGCCGCCAGGGGTGGCGTCGGAAGTGGGAGACCATGGAGAGTCGTCACAGGGTGTCCAGCGAGGTCATGGGTGAGTAAACCTCAGGGAGATGATTGGCCCAACTGGATGAGGGCCAGCAGACACTGATGCGCATGGGCTAAAAGTCGCGAGAGGTGAGGAGTTTAGCGTTGCAAGCTGGATTCAGTCACTACAAGTGCTCACTCCCCAGACCAGAGTTTGGGTGAAAAACAATCCGAACGAAGGAAGAACAGGTAATTGGATTTATGAGATACATATCAACGGTGTTGTTGTTTACTGCAAGTACCGTAACGCGATCGGTGGGCGCTCTTCTGCGACTGTGGCGGAGTACCATAATTCTCTCCCCCTACTTCGTTCTTCAAGGCTCGCTGCCCAATAGTCGTGTTATCACAACCAACTGTTCCAATGCTTTCCTTCACTGGCGGCCTGCTCCCTGAGACTTGACCTCACAGCTGGTTATGGCTAACCGATAACAGCTGCGTCAGCCTCCCCCATCCTTCGGCTTTCCTGCGGTCCGGACAGTTGACCTCAGCTTAATAAGCGCACCTTCCTACGAGCCACTTAACGTGACACGTCTGGCCAACACAGCAGGGGGCCTTTGCTGGTGACATCCTCTCAGGCTTATTGCAACGCACCACTCACAGACACTTGAACTTGCTTCACAATCCTACTAAAGCAAATGTCATCACCCCCACATGACAGACAGTCCACACTCTCAGGCCTGGCTGGACGCAGTCAGGACCAACCCTGGCTTCGCCAGTGGCCACTACCACATGAGACTGCAACTAAGAGTTCTGTATACAATACATCACTCCTTCTGCTGACTCTTGCCTTTTAACTTCAACCTGAGATTCGACCTGATGATTGTAGTGATCTAGACACAACCACGACTTAGACCCCTACACGACAGCCACAATGGCTATCTCCTTCTTACTAACAACGATGGAGAATACCTTACAAATACGGGCGTTTGAGTACGATCCACTGCTATTGCACAGCTACACGCATAATCGTAATGGTCGAGAATATGCGAGGCTCATGTCACTGAATAGAAGAAGGTAGGACGTTCTCTGGGACCAGGGGTTTATTTGTCTGACGTTTCCGAGCTTCCTGATGCCTAACTTGCGTTGTGCGAGCAGATCGAGGACAGAAGTCAAGGGCAGAGTTCACCCCCGGCAGAACCGAGTTAAATACACAGTGAACTGTATACTTTGTTCGTTCCTTAACAATAAGCTCGCGGGAGGGTTCGAAACGTCGGACAAATAAACCCCTGGTCCTAGAGAACGTCTAACCTTCTTCTATAATCGTAATTGTGCGGTCTTTAAAAACAATCGTAGGTAAAAACAGTAAAGCTCTGGCATTCAGAGGGTTTGGCGCAGCAAAGCGTGCCTTTCTGGATCTGGGGAGGCCAAAATGTAACAAAAACAAGTCCAGAACGTGAGTCTCACAGAATCTACAATTGGATAGATTGTTCCCACCTGTTATTTGTAACTTAAATTTCGGACTGAACCGGAGCGTGGAAGGGAGAGGAGATGCGAACTACTTCCTGGTGGATCTAACGTCCAGTGATCATACACAAAGAGTGAAGAATGCGTTTGACAGGGAAAGGGCTCACTCACACTGCTTGCGATCTCATGCAAAAAAACTTCGGTGAGCTTTATGTATTAAAGTCAAGAGCAGGTATCCCAAATTAGAAGTAAGCGAGCACTGTGTGTGCGAGAGAGAGAGAGCCCACCTCCTCCAAACGCGAGACGCCAAAGACGTGGACGTGCAGTGGCAATCTTGGTCGCCCAGTCGCGCTCGACCCAGTGCGATGGCACATGCGACGCGCGACCTTTGTTATCACGCGATCGAGACGTACATACGTAGTGGCCGCTGACTGCAAACGACTGACTTTCCTGTCGTGACCTCAATCCATCTAGACCTCGAGGTCATGGCGGACGCCAGACTTACTGGCACGCGAGTCAAGGACCGCTCACGTCGTTGTCAACCCACACGCTGTCCAACCAACCTTCAAAGCCGACCGAGCCAATGAACGCTCTTTCTCTGTATACTGGCCGGACTGCTGTCAAACCAGCAATTGGACGTGGCTGGCTCCCCTGGCTGGTCGTAGCCCTCCAAGTCAAATCTCTTTCCATCCATTCTCCGTTCCTCTGTGTACACAATACACTGTTCTTTCTACTGTTCTTTCCCAAAACTTCTCCTTCTACTAAGCAACCATGGTCTGAAGATCGCAGTTGCCTGCGTTTAACTTACTTAACCCCCTGCGATACACACGCACCCCAGACTGTTCGAGCCAATCAGCTTCATGAAGCTGACACACACGAAATTAGCTCTGGGTCCCGTGTGACAATTCCTGCACTGCCGGACACTCCGGATTCCGCCCCGAGTGGGGCAGACGCAGGCAGCGTTTTTGGCAGCTGTGACGACGCCAAGCTCTCACACGGCCCTCACGGTCGAACGCCACGCCAGACTAATCAACCTTCGTACTAACTATTCTCCAATTCATTCTGTAAAGGATATATTATTCCTGCTACTCTAGCCTTTCCAAGACTTTCTCACTTCTCCTAAGGAACTGGGCCTGGAATATTGCAAGCGCTAGGGTTAACCTTCTTAGCCTTAAAACCAGGCGATAACTGGTGACTTCCTGACGTGTGCCTGCAATAACTGGTGACCCACGACATGAGATGAACCCCAAAATTCTGATGTGGCCAAGCTTACTCACCATCAGAACTCCCTCACCTTCAATTGAATTTTTCCTGTGTCGTCTCATTTGGCCGCGAAGTGGAGAATTCCATCACACACACCCGGCCATGATGCAAGAGGGAGATGCTCAATTGCTCACAGCCCACTTACCCCAGGCCTTGGTTCCTGTTCCCATCTCACGGAGCAGTTCCCGCCATGAGTGCCAGCACCCAGACCTCCTTTCCAAACCCTGATCCCACTTCTACCGCCAACGGTATTCCTTCCTCCTCTCAGCGAACACTGTCACAACTTAGCCTTAACACAACACGATAAACCCTCAAAGGATTCTGCGGACAGGTGGTGCTCGCATTCTCCTCAGGCCAGTTGTCGTTGTGTACGCTGATGGGATAAATTGACCCCGGCGTATGAACTCTGTCACCTGAAACTAATCAGCGTAATGTTGCATAATTCTTGGCTTCAACTATTCGTGCGGCTCGAGCTCTGAACCGACTGCAAACGTAGACGACTCGGACGGCTCCTGCAGCGAACCGAACAAGAACGCGGGGGGGTTCACATGCGCGTAAGCAAGGTTTGGCGGGCGAAGACAAGACGAACCAGTGGTACTGGCGCTGATCGCGGATGGACACATGGATGGATGTAATTTGAATGATGTGTTGCGCAGAACCTCGACCCGTACAGTCCACACTGAACGCATAAGTACTTTACAGACCATCGTGTAGTGGAAACACGAAAATTTCTTGGATTGGAGAACTGTAGGATTCTAAACCGTGAATGTGCGCAGAGCACGCGCCTAGTCCCATATAGAGAAAAAAAGGATGTAAGATCAGTAGGAGTTTTTTTTAATTGTATACAGCGGCAGACCCAGACCCTGCACACGCGTCTGTCTGCTAGAGTGCTATAGGCGTAAATGCATAAACGTCATGCGAATGTGCGTCACTGGTCACGTGATCAACAGCAGCCGACGGCACCTGTGATTGGCAGTCCAAGAAGCAAACAGAGGTGCTCAGTCACGTGACGGTTTGCGGACTTGGCACCGACGCTACAGAACTACGTGATTTTTTACTGTCTGAGACAAATCAGCCGGGCCAGTCGAACCTCAAGATGTATTATTGTTATTGTAATTGAACATTCCCTAATCTAAGTCTTTATCATTGGATCACAGGACCGTTACTATGCCGGATGCAACTGAGAATATTCACTATTGTGAACATTGCGGTCACCGATGAGGTGATTGGAAATGATTGTCTCCTTGCGCTTCACAAGGAATCGCACAGCGACTAGGAATCATGCAGGAATGAGAACCTCTAAAAACCAGGGAGGCTGGTGTGATTATTGGCGGGTCATTCGCTTTTGTACGACTGGCCACCGACGTTCAATAATGCGGCAACATCCATCCCAGTCTCCTTCGTGTTTAGACATACTCCTTCCTACGCCAGTACTGGTCGCTATAGGGCTGTCTGCCAATGCTCTCACCTAAACCCAAATGCACAAACGGCCAAACATATTCTCTAGCCTGATTGGTGTATGCGCCTCTCACGATCACCACCTCCAGCCAATTGAGATGCCACACCCGGAACAAAGTAAGCCACGAGTTGACTAATCATTGGCCTCCGATCGATAAATGGATCAGTAAACAGGCGTACAGATCCCTGCGCAGTCATCTCGGAACAGCCGTTTGACCGGTTCCTACTCGTCCTCAATAACTGCCGCTCATTTTGTTGTCACTTTCATCTCTGACGATGGATTCCATTAAGCGTTGTAAATCTCAGATGAATAAACAATTGTTCCGGTGACCCAAAACGCTTCTTCTTCTCAGGTTATACTTTGCAAAATCGAATTTACTTGGATGAAAAAGCTAAAAACTGCGGATTGTTAGAGAACTTTTCTTACGCACGTGTCAAGGGTTTTTCCCCGGCTCGTGCGCTACTCCAAGCAGCACTTGACTAATTAGTTCTGAGAGTTCTTCACATACATCAACATTAAATGGCACTGTACGCACGCTAGTACTTTGGCCTAAGCAGTTCTCCTACGCCATCTCTAAGTTCTTCCCCAACGTTTCTCAATAAAGTTTCCAGCCTACCCATTGGCTACGAGGAGCTCTCAACTATATCCTTCCTCGGCCATTTTGTGCAGCTCGTTTTAGTGCATTTCAATGCGACACTAGAAACCGCCTCACGGATTTTTTTGTGAAATTGGTTGCATGCTGAGCGCAGGAATGATTATCTGCCGCTCTCCCTCTCTCTTTACGGTCGCCATAACTCGTGCCGGCGAGACTAGCACACCTTCGTTGGTTGTCATGAAACGCATACCGGGGGGGATTGAATTCGGATGGTGAATGAGGCCAGCATCTGCTTTCGTTTTCGTTATCGCTGCTGGGTAAGTCCCGCGGACGGAAGACAGGTCAACTACTCACAGGGAGGGAGCTTTCTCATACCTAACAAAGCATAAATCAGCACAGTTTAAGAGGTTCGCAATTCGACGCTCAGTCACACCACAGGCTAACCCAACGAAGTTCATCTGACGTAAGGCACCGACTCGCTGATAGCTTGATTTGCGTTGCGCCCTGGCACCTTAACGCTGCATGAGGTTCTGACGCAAATGTCTCTAGAATGACTGTGAACCAAATTAAGATTGAAATTCCTAACGAAATGACTGAAATGGCCCCTTCTGGCTTATTAGTAGTCATCTGCCAACGACTACAGAGCACCCATAAAGGACTAGGCCCACAAATTCACACCATGCGATGAGAAGTCCGTCAGCCGACAACCATGTGATAAGCATAGATTCCATAAAGAAATTTGTTCAAGGGCGATAGTCAAGTTCCGCTGTCTACATCAAACCAGCTGTTGGTCAACTCGTGGCTCAAAAAGGTCACGAATTCAAGGTTGGTTAGCGATTGGTGAACGTTCATCAACGAGTGTGTCAATATCGCCCGATCTAAACCGCGAGACGAGTCCATGGCTCAATGTTTAGAGCCTAAGACTTCTGATCAGTAGGTCGCCAGTTCGAGCATCGTATAGTGCACCACTTGGGATTGGTTATAACAAGCTGGCGACGGCTAATGAGACAGAAATGGTCATTCCAGTTTCCTTGTCTTTGCCGGTAATGCTATCTGCTTGCTTAACTAGGAGGATGACGGACCTGCGAAAACGAATGTTCGACTCCTAATCACCCTCAACTCCCACTCTGAACCACCAGACACTAGCCCAGGCCACTGTGATTGTCATGTGATCTGACAAATGTCGCATACAGTACAGAGGGTTATGCCATCCAGCAAAAAGGTTGCTTCATCGGGGGCCAATATGTAAATCACACGGTATTTCAGTGCTACTGGTGCCGAAACAAAAGTACAACTAAAATCGCAGAAGCTAACTCGGTAAACGACAAGGACTGAGACTGTGATAGATTCAGACTTGCTTGTTGCCCTCCTCGGTCAGCTTGCTACTTATAAGACACGCATAATCCTGTGGTGAAAAAATTAAAAGTATCAAAGGAGCGTTCTCGCCGGTGCAAACTACACTCTAGCTAACCTACGAATGAGCGCGCATCCATTTGATTTCGTCGCAAGACAACGTAGACCCGCTCATTGGGGGCAATGAAGAAAACGGAACCAGATGCTGATCGAAGGGGGCAAGCAAGCATGCCTCTTGGATTTGGTCGATATACTTTTCTGTCAGCCAACGACAATGCAACGGTCGGTGTTCCAGCAACTGAATTCACAGGAAGCCCATTGCTAACTACATGGAGAAGCATTCTATCGCGATGCTCACCGACAGAACCACGCTGCTGAAACATACCGCACATTAGACAGTTTCTGGTGAAAAGAAAGGTAGCTTAATAACTTTTTGAATAGGATGTACAGTTTAATAATGCGATGAGATTGAAGAGAGAGGCTATACAAGGATATATATATTCCTGAGTGAATATATATATATAGATACAGAGAAAAGATAACCTTGGAACAAATACAGAGCCCAATATATACTCGAAAAAGAATCTGAAATTAAGTGTATGTACATAGAAGTAGAAAATATCCGAGTAATAGTAGGGAGACTGGAAGAAAAGAGAAGAATTATTACGAAGTAACCGTTGTTCTTTGTAAAAGGTGCAGAGTAAAAAATATCAACACCCGATGTTGGTAGAGTACACTGTGACGCGTCAGATCGGACTGTACAGGTGGGGAGAGGGGAGAGACCAGGGAGGCGGCGGCGGCAGAAATAATCTTAAAATATTACAAATGTGGAAATACGAGAAAGCTCTTTCTCTCTTTTGTGGATAAATGCTTCGTATATATATATATAGGAGGGAGTCAGATCCGGCTTGAGAGGGTTGCTTGTCTTAGAACGCTGCGAGCCCGACTACTTTTGGGGGCAGGTGGAGACGAGGACGAGGACAATAGGGTGGGGACGGGAATTAAGATGAGGATGCTGAAAGATAAGATAAACATGGCGTAAAAGTCGCTGAGAAAGTTGTCAGCGAAGATCATCTAGTATACAAACCCCAAATGAGGCACAAAAATGCCTTTAGCGCTGTCAACAAAAAGCCTGTAAATGAGAGCGGACTAAGTTATAAAATTCGATTGATATACAGGACAATCAAAGTCTCGGAGTGGTCGTCAGGGTGGTAGTAGAAACAGTACATTTTGTTGTTTTGAGGACGACTTTTGGGAGATTAAATGTAGCCGGGCTTGACATATGGCCATGACCAACGCTGAGTTGTAGGAAGCCCCATGCATCCATCCTGCAAGCACAAGACCTACGCTTTCTGCCGTGGACGTTAGGAAATCACGAACGTCCCTAAATATCAACACCTCGCATAAACTTCTCCGCCTACATGCTTAACTACAACTTTCATTGATTCCGAATTTCGACAGAATCGAAATTTTTTAAGTAAATCACAACTGAAGGTCTAAAAACTAATATGCTCATTTCTTGGTTGATCTGAAACTTACTGAGACGCTAAACTGATTCAATGTGGCGAGATTTTTCGCGTTCGAAATCTCAAGACATCTGTGTCACCAAGGAGAACACGAAGTAACAAATATGATTATTTTCCTGTCAAAACCTAATTTTGGCTGAAACTCCGCTAGAGCAGGCACATATTCATTGGCTAAAGAGACAGCAATAAAACCTTACAGGATTCCTTTAAACACAATTCATAACCAATAGAATGTTCTAAAGCGAGCAAAGTACAGTAAGCACAGCCTTGCCACAAGCTTCAAGACGCGTTTAAAAGGCTCTTTCATTTTCAATTACTTGCACTGCTTAGAGAATACTCAAGCCAAAATTCTGCTAATGAAAGTGTGATGACGTACCATGACGTGGGACAAAAATATCACGTGAATAGGGGCCTAGGAGAGGCAGACCCCCGTTAGGGACTACATCGTTCCGAAACCGTGCCTGCTCCAAAATCCTGTCGCCTGACTGAAGCACAGATGACGTCGACAACCGACTCTTGGCCGCTAATCCGGCGGAACCTGTGCTATTGCCTGTGGCGGTGGTGGTGACAACCGAAGTCGAGCCCAGAGTAAGGTCGAGTTGAGCACGCAGATGATCGCGATGTCGCCGAAGGGCCGCTTGGACATTCTCAATATTATCGGTTGAAAAGGAGCAGGCAGAGTTATAGGCAGGGGGCTTTGGAGAGTGACTGGGGCCAGACGAATCACTGCAATGACTACCAATCCAGCTGCCGCTAAATGCTTCCTTACGTTGTTGTTGTTGTTGGTGGTGTTGCGAGTCTAAATGCAGTCCAGTATGGGGATGGTGTTGGGGGTAATGAAGGAGTTGAGGTTGGGAGTGGTGGCGCAAGCACTGCACAGAATGTCGATTCGCCTCCAAGGAAGACGTCGAATTTCGAAGACTGCGTTGTTCGTGGGGATAAGGACGATGGTGCGAAGTGGAAGGTGGCGGGGTGAAATTGCGTCGTAGGGAGTGAGTCTCCTGCCAGACTCTTATCTCTTGGTCGCGTTTTAGGATAGTAGAAAGGGAATCGCTGGTGGTGCTTGACTTTGTTACGCTGTTTTTAGTACACTCCACCGACTGAGGTGACAATCGTGAAGATAGCTCCGACGATTTACAGGAATGTTCGCTCCACGAGGGCAACGGCGGAGGGGAAGGCGGTTGATTATTCTTAATCCGGTCGTAGCTCTCGAAGATGGACGTCGAGACAGAGGTATATTTGCTGGGGAGGAATGAATCGCCTGCTCGTCGAGACTGAAAGTCTGACCCTAATTCGGCAAATGTGCGAGAGGAGCCAAACATAGCAGGGTGGACAACAGTCAACTGAAAGGAAAGGGCAGTTGAAAGGCATTAGCAAAAGCTGGGGGATCGATCTCCATTTACAAAAATGCAACGAGTAGATTATTGCGCAACTTGCCTTCAATAGTTAGGCAAGAACATGCAAAAATTCCTGCGGCAATGTGGCGACAGCAACGTACGAACTTCTTAAAAAAAATAGCACGGCGGAAAAAACGTAGATGCTGGTAAGTCACTTTCTTCTGTTGTTATTTTGTGAAATGTAAACCCTAAGGTAATTTACTAGGGGCGATATGAGATCAAGCCGCCAAAACTAGTGACTCAAGCTTTTAGGCTGCTGTTGATGCTGACTGGTCCTATGTTGCAGTGCTGTGTTTGAAACATTTACGTGTAAGGAACGAACGAGACGTTGCGCCGCACTCATCTCCTAATCAGCTGAACGACAAGGCACCCGTAGACGGAGGGCAGCTGTAAGAGACTGAGGCATGAAATGCCCGTCTTCAAAGTGAAACCGGGGAAAAAAGGATGACAAATTAGCTCATATGAGGATAGAATTAGCCTTCGCTGGAAACACCAATCACGTACACATTCAGTTCGGGGTTAGTTGTTTTCGTGATTTCGTTATAACTTGGACTGCACGCTCAGCCAAGTGTGTCTGTGTGGATTGGCTGACAGGCTGCAATGACCCTTGTGGCCCTCCTACTGCGTGGAGCGGGGGGGGGGTTCAAGTCAGTTTGGTTGCTCTGGCCGCATCAGCGCCCTCTCCCACCTCCGCTCTTCTTGACCTGGTCATGACAGAGTAGGAGAGACGGCGGTAGATGCAACGCATGTTTACTCTCGCTATAATCTAATCCAGACACAAGTCACCGCGCTTGCTTGCAGCCTACTCTGGGGCATACGGTGGTAGACTGCTCGACGGTCCAACTGTCGTGTACAAGAGAACATTGGTATAGGCTAAAACGGGTTTCCTTCGCTATAATCCAATTTACGTACAAGTGATCGTTACTGACCCGTGCAAGGGAAGTGTTAGTTGATTCTTATAGACAAACTAGAGGTTAGGAAACAAACACTGCGAGGACACAAGCCTAAAAGCGGGGCTATGGTAGAATCTTAAAAATGTTTCAATGGGCAAACAGGGTGGCATCCCCTGGCAGATTATATATAGCCCCTATTCTCAGGCCGTCTAAGCAAGGCTTGCTTAGGAAGTACGCGAGCAAGCTTAATAATTGCAAGGGTATGAATTCCCATATAAGTTGGCTTTCCTTGAAAAGTCAGCTGCTGTGGTGGGCCTCTGTGACCTTCAGATAAAATGAACAGCAGGGGAGAAGCCTCTCTTGGGAATTTAAGTACGCATGGGGTGTTACGGTTCTCACTATAACACAACGGTAACTGTCTGTCCATAAAGTAATAATTGGGAACAACGGTCAAACAAACGCACAGCGGGATACCTACTATGGATTACGCTGCTGAAATACAGCGCTATCATTCGGCGGAATCAAATATGTACATGTCTAGGATGCATCTATGCGGAATACCGTTCATGTGCGGGGATCGCAGTTTAACAATGCTTCGTTTAATAACGAGATCTGCTAAGATTATTCTGCTGCTACGAACATCGACTGCGAGACCTATTAACAAACAGAACGACAAGACTGGAAGATTCATTTTGATTTAGTTTCAGATATTACTTAGCTGTACTCCAAAAATACGCTGGCGGACTTTTGATATGCATTAGCATAAAATTGGCTTAGCCAAAGTTCTAAAGATTCATGTCCCGTTGGCTGCGATAAAAAGTACCCAGTCTTTTTGGCAGGACTTCCTCCAGCTGAACTCGCGTTGAGCTAAAGGTCTTTCGCCAAATAGCCAGTATAAGGCCAACTGATGATGCAAGTAGGCCAGATATGGCCAAAATGATAATTTTAAGGTTAAAGGCCTGATGCTCAAAAGCACAAACGAACATGACAAGCACTTACTGTTGTTCCCTCGTTAGGACTGTAAGGCGCTTGGAGATCCTGATTATGCAACCCACTGTTGCAATGGGACCCAGTGAAGTCTACTTCATTGGTCACAGAATGGCAAAGATATTCATCTTTGCGGTGGGAGAAGACAGAACTCGGCTGGTCCCGGTTGACCCGAGGATCCTGGGGAGGGAGGCCACGAAAGTTGAGAGGTGGTGGTGGCGGCGGCGGTGGAGGAGGGGGAACGTCCTTAGGGGACACGAGAGGTGAAATGACTTCGTCATCGTCATCATCGTCAGGCGGTTCGCTGGGTGTCCGCGGACCGTGCTCAATTTTCACTTTTTCGACAGGTGCACTGGAAGACAGCTCCGGGGGCAAACCAGTCGAGACGGCTTCGCTCAGAGCAGTGGAGATTATAGCGGGGATGTCAACTACAGGGGCTTTCTCCGAAACCAGATGGTCAAAATCAGGCGGTAGGTTATCCAGCACGACTGGTGGTGCGTTGGAGAGGGTAGGGGTAGCCGACTTTACTTCTGAGGCAGGCGGTGCCTGGGAGGCGCTGGGAGGCTCTTTCACCTCAGTTACACTGAGACCGCGACGTCGCCTGTACTCGGACAAGGACATGCGAACTTTTCCAATCTCCTGCTTCCGCAATTCCTCTACCTGTCGTTTCACGGTAGCCTTCTTGGGAGGCAACTGCTGAAAAAAAACCCACAAGAATGAGATAGGACAGGAGGCAATAAAGGTAGCTTTCAGTAATTTTTCATCACCAGATAGTGGCACTATGCATCTCAGGTTCAATCGGCTACCTGAAAAATTGGAGAATTAAACGTGCTTCTTAAATGATACAAGCAAGGCGTTCAACGAACGACCTGCGTTTCACCTGACAGCATGGAAAGGCAATCTAGGATTATAAACGCACAAGTTTACTGAAAACAAAGCTTAGTTTAGATCCTAGGTTTTCGGGTAGTAAGAGCTTGTAGAACACGGTCGGTGGAGAACATCGACGCGTTTACCTCAATTTTTTCAGATAAGAAACTCCAGTGTGGAAAAAACTGAGGACAGAACCTAACGTGTACGAAAACTTAGAGGCTCCCTATGATCGTGATCTGCCATATTTAAAAGCCTGTGCGACCCACACCAAGCGCTTTGCCGGCTGCGGCCCAGCAAGCCAATGACGAAATGAAATTCCAGATAACATGGTCTTGACTCAACCACTTTTGGTCTAAAAGATACCTACGGTATTATGGAGTTGGTTTGGCAGATTTGCTTAATTTGAGTTGACCTAAGTGTGAAAACCTCTAGGCGTTCGGTGGGATTTGCACCCGCGCATCAGAGAAAGCCTTTGCCGGAGGCTAATGCTCTACCGCTAAGCTACAAACGCCCGCTTCACGCCATGAGTTTAATCACACTTGGATCGATATTAGCCGCTCAAATCCCGCCAAACGCCTAGAGTTTTTCATACTTGGGTCAACCCAAACCTACAGTATTGTTATTGCACAGTAAGGCGGTTTCAGACCACAGTTCATAGACAATTAAATGACACGGCTAAGTCCAAATTCTAATACGCACCGATGTGGGCGTTGGATGCGGGCCAGAAGGCGTAGCTTCAGCAGCAGCAGTCATTGGAATCCATGCGTGAGCACCATTCGTGGTTTTTGGAGGAGATCGAGTAGGATCAGTAGCAGTGGTTGGCGTTTCGGTCACGGGTGCCTCAAGAAGTGCGCTATTATCATGACCCTTCTCCTCAACCTTGTTTGCAATTCCAGATAAAAGTGGGGCCGATGACTCCGCAACTGCCGCCTCAGCCTCAGCCAGCTGAGAAATGATCCTTTTCTTGGGGTTTAACGATGGAGCACTGTGCCAAGAAGAAGCAGAATCGGGGTCTCCACTTGCAGGAAGGAGTTGGGGAGGCAGGCTGGGAACACTGAAGGCCACATTTTGATTGTTGAGGCTGTTTTGTACCTCAATGTCTCCTTCCATCAGAGCCTAGAAAAGAGAAAACGTACGTAAGGAAAGACCATTAGACCGCAGCATATCCACTTTCACTTACGGCGATTTATTGACCACAGACCACATTGATAAGCAATTTAAGACAGGAAAGAGCCGCGAAGCGACAGACTCACTTGAGAAAGCCAGCGCTTCTTGGAGGGTTTGGGAGTAGTAGGTCGGGAGGCGGTAAGGTGTTCCAGGGTGGGAAAGCTGTTCATCTGTGCGGTGGCAGGATGGTCATCCAGGAGCTCTCCTCCTTGAGGAACTTCGTCGTCAAAGTCCTCACCCTTGGACGAGAGGCCGTCAAGTGGGTGAGTCATCAGTTGGGAGACATCAACGGAGAGGACAGGTGGATTTGTGTAGGAGACGGAGCGCGACCGACTGAATTTGGCCATCGGGTCTACGTCACGCCGCCTGTAAACAATCAAGCCGCACTCCGCTTCGCCGTCTTTGGGCGAGGAAGCAGAGGTGGGGTCTGCCCTGGGGGAAGAGTATAGGGCTGACTCAGTAGATACGGGTGACCTCCAAGCCTGGTCAGCAGCTCCATCAACCGCGTCGAAGCCGCTTTCATCCGAGGTCGCAGAGGCACGTGGGTTGCTTGCTCGCCTGCGACGTTTACTTTTAGCCGGGGTTTGTCGAGCGGTTCGTTTAGCAGATCGTTGCTGTTGAATGCCAATAGACCCGCCAGATTCAGACGCAAGAGCAGTCATCGTGGAGATTGAGAAATTTATGGGTCCAGACGCCTCGGGTTTAGTGGCATTCGTAGAAGTGCCATCGGTGTAGGAATTCTTCTGGGCTGTTTTTGCCGGCTTCTTTTCCATTTCGGCAATTCTCTGCAATTGCAGTTGAAGCCAACGATCCTCGCGGGATAGACTAGCAGACTGCCCTGAACTATCGGCCGCAGCAGTGCCAGAAGCCTGCGACTTTTTACGCCGATTTTTGGGTTGGTCGGAGGGGGACTCCGGGCCTTCCTCTTTTGGTGGTTCAAATTTCAAGCTTCCTTGGGCAGACCGACCCAATTTGTTTAGTTCGCTGGTCGTCGCCGTCGCCGCCAACAAGTTCAAACCAGGTGGTGGGGAGAGGCGTGAAGCAGTGTCGTCAGGACCTACAAAAACGTCTTCGGCAGAAGAAGTCGACCACATTCGTGACTTTGTTGAGGTTTCTTGATCCGCAGACAGTCCGGTACTGTCGTCGGGTGCCGGAGAGGGAGAAATCGGTCTCACCAGATTTGACGTGTCTATGGGTTCATGAGGTGTTTTAGAGCCAGATTTCGTACCATCCTGGGAGACTAAACTAGGTCGTTTTTTCTGTTTCTTTTCCATTCGCTCAATGCGACGAAGTACTTCAGCCATCCATGTATCTTCGCGTGAGGCCTAGAACAGGGAAAATAGAGGAAAAACAGTCGTTAGCAATGAGGGATATCTCAAGGTATAGAAGACGACCTCCCGTCCGCCCATTCAGATTATATCTAGCATAATGCGGCTCCTACGCTTTTGTACAAAAGATGAAAAAATTTAGACCTCCACGTACAACGCTCTTAAATCGTTCTTGTTGCAGCAGCAAAAGGAGTGCGGGAGAAGAGGATGCGATCAACGCTGTTGAAGCGCCTCATTACCGACATGCTGTCTGTCATTATTCACGTTGGCCAATCGTACAAGGTGTCGCTGCCTGAGCGGTGGTACGTGTCCGGATAAGCAAATTTGGCGCCTGGAGTTGAGGTGGCAACTGGAGCAAGTTAGGGAGAGGAAGATTGACAACTGTTGGCGGCAATGATTCGTTGGCAGTAGGCAGTCTCCTTTGCTACATGTGTGATGCGAGTCTCAGACGACCACAATTTACCGTAGCCGAAAAGGCAGTTAGTTGACGCGTTTATTGAACACGCTATCAACCCAAGGTGTGCTGTGCGTGCAGACACCGATGAGTGGACTGGGAGTCAGACGGAGACGGCAACTTCTAATCCCCTGGTTGTATCAATCCTGGTGTGCGGGTTAAGGGGGCCAGGTCATGCTGTGGCGCGCGTAGACGAGTTCACCGGCCTCGTTAGCCACTGCCCCCTGCAGCCTTCTTGACTCTGTCTTGACACCGGGTTAGGGTACGTGAAGTAAGAGAGAGAGAGAGAGAGAGTGCGTTATATGCTGCGCGACTCTTCTATTACTTAAAACTAAGTCACGCGCAAGTCACCGTTCGTACACCATCCTATTGAAGAGCATGCGGCAGACATAATCGAAATCGGTGGTTAAACTGTGAAGTAGGCGTTACTATTCCTTTACTCTGCCACTCTAAACCTGCCAATAGGTTTCGGTTTGGATGGCTGCTGCTCCAACTCTGGCAGCAGACTAGATTGTCTGTCAGTTATGCGCAGGTGCTTCAAGATAAGCCTCGTTTATTTTGGCATGTTTACCAGGGCGAGCCCGTAAAGCCGCTTTTAACCACACCACCATCAGCACTGGTTGCAACGCCACCACCGTAGAAGACTGCCTTTGACATTGCGCTCATTGAATCCCAGTTAGCGGAGGAAAAAAGCTGCGCAGTCAGTCGGTTCTAGGAGATTCGTGTCTGGAATCCGTTCTTATCACGTCGATAGCGGCTTCTGGGAAAGTAGTTCAATTTAGTTGCTGACTGGCCCAGGTTCCGTAATTTATATTGACCAAAACATCGGGCCTGATTTCGCGGTTCCATACGAAACACTGAAGCCTGCCGAAGGCCCGATTAGCTTTAAGGAACCGGACTAAAATTGATTCCTAGATCATAATGATTCCCCAGATGGCGTTCCAAAGATGCGGAAAACTGGTCTACGATGGTGAGGCCAGTGTCGTTAACAATGATTGTGGGTTATATATACCTCACGGTGGTGCTGGTATGAGAACACTCTTCTCTGCATTTATGGTTCATTCTAACTTGTCGCATCTGGGGGTGAGGACGTCTGCGATTCGATAAATACTCAATTTTAGAGTAAGCATTTAGTGCGAAATTGTCAGCGAAAAGAGCCATCTATTCTGGCTATAAGGAAGAACATCGCCAAAACATATACGGCGGATAATTAATAACTTCCAGTGGTTTGACAATTCATATCGATTCTTAGACTTAAAACAGCGTTGTAGAGCGCGACTGGACCAAATATGTAAGCCTTCTTTATCTCAAGCGGCAACAAATGCTCCGGTGGGCAGGACGCGCACCATGATGCCGGTGTGACGTTGGATTACTAAAATGTGAAGCTTCTAAATGCCCCATTTGATTCATGGTGTTGAAGAACTCGACGGGATTTAATATATTCTGGGATCATAACACTGGAAATAAGATTTTGGCCGTTTATTGTTTACGGAAATCGCATCCAGTTTCTTAGAGTGGTTGTTTAGGTGTACAGTAAGACAAAGAGAATGAGTGACAATTTTACTAGCAACGCTGAGGACAATTGTCATGACGATTGCTGTATATTACATCGTTTACTTTCCGCTAACAGAGAAAGACAATGGTGGCAACATTAAGGTGCTGTGGCATTTGTCTATACCTTCAGTCTCCTGGAATAAAAATATTATTTTATGCAGGTCTGTTGTTATTCACTGGGTAGAGGCTAATCGATCACAGGTGGTTAGTTCAGAGTCTGTTTGCCCTTGCTAAAAATAAGCCTTAACAATTGATTTTCCACTGTTTAAATCTGGGTTCTGACGTAAATTGCAAGGCCGAGTGGACAACAGGTATGCGGTGCCGTAAGGAGGCTAAGTTGATAAACATTACTCTCACACGGTATTGATCGCTAACCAGCCTTATAGGACACAAACCGATGCTGTAAGAACTCGTCAAGGCAGAAAGGTTGTGGACTCACCGCTACAGAAGTCTTTCGTTTGGGTTCGGGCGACTTGATGGCAGCCGCAGCAACACTGGTAGGCGACAATTCATCGGTCAGCTGATTGGACGACATTATGGGGCCGCTATCGATCTCGCCGGTAGGTCGTCTTTGGCGTTTTGCGCCAGAGGCGTTGAAATTCTCCGAAGACCTTGGTGATGTCTTATCAACCTCACTTGACATCTGACGGGAAGGTTTTCTTGCTGCCGTTTTCTAACAAAGACACAAGAGTTAAGCATTGTGCTAACTAAAGGCCATTCTAGCAAGCTACTTATATGATCAGCCTACTTTCAGACTATAGAAAATGGGCGAGCAGGGCCAGAAGAACCTAAGTTATGCGAGAATCAGATTCAATGTAAATTCTTACCTTTGGCTCTTTTCCCATAGGTCTAGGAGTTAGAGGGAGTTCTTGGTTTTTGGTATCTTCCACTGCTGCGGGCTTCTTCTCTTCCTCCTCCGGCTCCAATTCTTTACCATCAGGTTTCACCTCGTTCTGAACGATACTAACTGCATCGGGTAGCTTATCAGAGTTCTCGGATATACTACCAGTCGCGCAAGATCTGACCAGCAGCGGTGGTGAAAGGGGCCCAGACGGCGAGATCGCAGGCTCTACAGAGACCGGGCTAAGGCCTGAACGACGTCTGCGACCTGAATGCTCACCCGGAGTGACTTGCCAGTTTTGCTGCTGCCTACTGGAGGGTGACTTGTACTTGTGCTTAGGCGTTTTCCGGGCAAATTTAGCTGGTGAGCTCAGCACAGGCGGTTCCTTGATTGATTCAGTAGCATCAGTGCCGACACCTTGCGAGTACACGGAGGACGGTTCAGAGACATCAGAGTCACTTAGCTCAGCGCTTCCGTTGGAGAAGTTTGACGAAGGTCGACGCTTACGGGCATGAGTTGGAGAGGCCGCGCTAAGAGGTTGGGCGTGAGATTCAGATGGGAACCGCGTGTGGCTGAAGAGTGGGGACACCTGATGAGGCCTGGTGGAGGGAAGCTCCCGATTAACAGATCGTCCTCGACCGCCGTGACGATTGCCTCGTGCCTTTCTTTGTCGCAGGTTGGTCGTCGGGGTCTTGCCCCGGCCGCGGCCGCGACCACGGCCTCTGGCTCGACGACGCTGACTCACTGAATCGACTAGTCCGGAGGGTGAATGCTTGTTAGACTGGTAGGATGACAGTGGAAAGCCTGCAGCAGACCGTTTTGGGCCCAACAGTCGTCTAAAATCAGGAAAAGAGAAGGTTAAGTGGAAATAGGTACACGGTACGTTGAGTGGGTTTTCAGCATTGATCTCAAAATCATAATCAGCTGCTGTACGCACACAGTAAAGGGAGTAGGCAACTCTTAACTCGCCTACAGACAAAACAACTTCATCCAACAAATACGGCAATCAAACACGACTCTTAGCCCGTCTAGCGATTCGTGTCTTTGATGTAGTCCGTAAGGGGTATAAAACGATCTGATTAGCTTTTCACAGAAAACCTGCAGTGGTGGGAACTAAGTAAATATTTGACGCAATGGGATTTGGGGTTGACCTGTCCTGTCGACCGCGCGCAGTGTTTTTTTACATACACACATTTGTTACAGTTTAGCTTAGGACGCCTAAAACTCATCACCCCAGATGGTTTATCTACTTCTCTTCAAACCCAGTTTTGTCCGTTGGCTAGATACGACCGGCAGTTCGACCTTCCTACTCGACGATGTCCACCACGAGCCTAAGTAGGGCGCAGGCGGCTGGCGCGACCAACACTGAACAGGTATACCAACAGCATATCTCGCTAGGTAGGCTTCCACCTGGGAGCGCCATTAAGGCCACATTGATAAGCCATTGAGCCTGACTCACAGGCCGCAGTAAGCTACTCCACACAATAACGCACACACTGGATTAACTGCAGAGTCCAAGTTATCCTGTCACTTAGCAATCCTCTAAGTAAAGGCGTTTAGCGCACGGTGATAGCTTCAAGCGCAGTTGAGGAAAGAAATGCGTAGGGGGTCGACCTCACTCTCTCCCCCACCGCCAGCAACAGGTCACCGCTTAGGTGATCGGTCGCCTGAGGCGGGATAGGCGCAGTGTTTACAGTGGCTAGATACACCCCCTGCAAGATGGACTAACAACACCAACAGCAAAGCCAACACATGAGCCTCAGTGGCAACCTGACATATTTTACGGTGTGTGCTCGCGGCGATTACGGTGACTGCATGGTACCTGAAATAAGCAAAGAAATCACTGGGCGAAATAACATTAAAGCAAGACCCAATTGGTTCTTTGAATGTTTAAACCGTCACGAGTTAGTTTGTTGGGGCCCAACTTCGTTAAAGGGGGGGGGGCAGAATACGTCGCGATTACTTTTTTTCAAATTGCTATGACTTCATTAACGTTTTATTCTGTCGAAAGCGAACGTGATTAAACAAGCTTTGACGCCCAAAGGGTTTTTTTAAATACTCGTGCAAGTATTATGTGGGTCGCAATGGCATCGAAATCGACCAAAATAACCGGCAGAAAAAACCAACACAATGCATTTTTGGTAATATGGCAATATTTCGTTGTTCAAATTAAAGTTATAAACACGCATGGTACCCCGTTGGGCATACCTGATTGGTATTTTGCCTCGAGTTCGGTCCGAAAGGGCAGATGTCTCTAATTTTAGATCTGGTCTAAGACGCCTATGAAAAGAACTGTAAGAACCGTAGGCTGATTCATCAAACGGCTTGGGCAAGTAGGCCTCCTCCTCTTCCTCGTCGTCGTCGTCGTCTTCTTCCTCTTCTTGCTCCCGCTCATCCTCATCATCGTCTTCACTGTTGTCGTCATCGACGTCGTCATCGGAGGCATCGTGGGACCAATCATGACGAGGAGAAAATTTGTCCGAGTGGAATTGAGATGGAGGGTCGTACAGCTGCTGGGGGTGTCCCGTGGCGTCACCGTCAGTTGGACTATTTGACCCAGGATGCAGAGTGGCTTGGTAGCCAGACTTGAACCATTTGGCTACTGAGCAGCCCCGCCGGGAACAGGCACATTTTACGGGGTACCAGCAGGAGGTGTAGTCGAAATCGAAGGGTATTGTTAACTCAGTACCACTTGGGATGACTCTGGTGGCCGCGACGATAAACTTGATACACTGGGGGTTGATGACCGCGGAGAAGGAGTCCGTAGGAGGAAATACAAGGCGAACCTAAACAATTTAATTAAGATTTGATTAAAAGACCGCGTCAAGTGCACTGGCCCAGCACATGGGTGTAGCTAACATGAAACTGCGGAGTTCCCACAAGTCTGTTCAAAAAAGTCCTACGATTTTGAAGGGTTTGGGTGTCAGTGGCCGACTTAATGGCGTGCGCAAACAGCCCTAACGAAGAGTCGCCAGACAACCACCTGTCCGCTCCACCCACATCCAAGCGGCGATAGCGCGGCCGGTGAACAAGGCAACCAGCCGGGCCGCCCACACACAAAGTGCATTGTCTGACGCACTTGCACCCGGCTAGCTCAGTCGGTAGAGCACGTCCACTATCATGACTCATTCAGCCAATGAAGTCATGACTTTCTTGTGACCAGCATCCAATTGGTCCAACATATACATACGCATGTTGCTTGCTTTAAATTATGCTGTACTAGGTTTTTCCAAGACTTCTGTTTTATATACACTCCTGTTGTGTTCTTCCTTCAGGGCTCACACGAGGTGTTAGTCAGACGGGAATATCGCAGCTTTTTGGCCATCGTTATAACATCAGGAACCTCAATTTAACGACTTCAACATTTTATGTGTTAAGAATTACGGCGATAGAAAGCAGCTGACGGTTTGTCATCAACAGTCAGCAGCGGACAGCCTTGTAGCTTAAACGCTCAGATTGTAAAAACTCAATCACAGATCGTTTGAGTGATTGAAAATGAAGGAATAGGGGGAAGGGAGATACAATTAAGAGTGGACCCCTGTGGGGGGGCAGAAAGGTAGCGAAAGAAGATTGAAGCACGCGCTCAGGGACATAGTTAACATTTGAAGATACCTGTTCGAAAAGACCCACTGCCCAAGCAACTCTGTGCTACACTCTGTGCTCCTCAGGCCCCTGGTGTTTATTAAGTGTCACATAAGATGCTTCCAATTTGTGAATTCCATAAAAACCAAGGTGAGGATCTGAATGTAGTTTTGCGGTTTCGGATCAGATAGCAGAAGTAATAACAAGGAGGACAAGAAACAAATGTAATATTTCAAGGCGACTCTGGGAGCAGCAATTAACTTATAAAAAAGATGGGCGACCTCGAATAAATCGCATTGGTACCTACAGAGCCGCACTTAAACCGTTTTTTAGACAACCAGAGAGCCGTGGTCTCTGTCCTGTCAACCGGAATCGATGGCACCGATACGAGCTTTTTTCCTTACTAGCACTCTTCGAAGACTGGTAAAAAGTATATTATCACACGTGAACTCTTGTTTCATACCCGTCATAAGTCAATTGTTTTTTTCTGTTTCGTTCTAGAACTCGCCGTGACATACATTTATGACGGTACAATTTGATTTCGATTTCGCTGTGGCGTTCAAATTTGTGCAGGATATGCGGTGCATGAATTTCAATTAAAATTCAACAAGACAGCCTAAGGCGTCCCTTAACGACAAGCGCTATATTGTTCAATTTATGTTTTACGCGTAACAAGTAGTATATACAAAGAACCCATATATTGGTTTTCAGGCTACAACCTAATAATTGCAATGTAGTAGGGAAGCGAATGCCAGAGAAAGATGCAGCAATACGGAGACAACTAAGTGCACAAATTGGGAACAGAGTAAACACTGCCGTCGTAGTAGAACGTACCTCGCAGTTAGGATTGCAGGACCTCCTGATGAATCGGGCCTCGTTGCCATAATTGCGCGCATCTACGCATATAACCGTCTTGTCCAACTTTTTGTAGAACAACATAAAAGGATTGTAACTGAAAAGGAAAGGTCAGCGGATTTGAATGAATAAACATACTTTCTCCGATAATCCTGTTGCTCATTGTACTCACTTAGGAGCATTGCGTTGCCTCGATATTCCACAATCGGCTGTCGCGGGTAAATGTGTTCGGTAGCAACCAAACCCTAGAGAAACGTAACGAAACGGGATTAAACTAGACGGACTGAGAGAAAGGAAGCAATGGACGCGGCTATCTACCGCCTTCGGTCTTCTTCAATCGATGAGGATCCAGGTGGGAGGGGCAGCATTCAGTGCGGTCGATGTCACGCAAATCTCGAGTCACTAAACTAGAACACGTGCAATTCACCGTCCCTGTGACACACGCACACACACGGTGGACAACGACAGTTGAAGTGTCGTGGCAGGCTTATGCAGTGGCTTACAGGATGCACATCTGTCCATTACTTAATTTTCTTCCCACTCACCAGCTGCCTTTGTCCCTCCTACTTACCGAATTACACATAAACCTCCACATGCGGACACGCAATGGTCTTAGAAGCTGTCCTCGCTGTGTGGGCACAGAGATGATCTCAGCCGTAAGCACAGAGAGGTAACTGTCGAGGAATAGAGAATCGGACGAAATATCTGAAAAGACCTAGCCATAACAAATTCTATGGGAACCAGTCATCTGTATCGAGCCTTCAGACTCGTGTCTATTCCTTCCGCAGATTGGATTCAATAAACATAGACCAACTTTATTTCTTAGCTTTGACTAATGCGAAATGACTACCGAATGACTACCCAAAATGTAAATGCAGAATGGCTCACATCCACATGGTGAGGAAAAGTTTGTTAACAATGTTCCCCATGGAGTGAAGGACAAAACATTTTGCATAAATGTGATAGGTTAATAAACGAGGTATTTACAAATGTTAGAAACAGCTAATGGACCTACTCATCCCTCCCACGTGGACTAGCCATGCAACCTATCAACAATAAGCAGCAATTACGTGAACAATGTACATATGCAGCGCATTCGACTAATACCATAAAGTGCATCCAATTATCATATAAACGAAGCAAGACTATGATCTTTGAAGACAATAATATTCCCTGTGTGAGATGATAATGCGGACGTGCAAATCAAGTGGACAAAATCCGGTAAAATTCGGCATATGTGTCGGGATTTTTCCAATAGGATTCCATGATCGAATTCCCTTGGATTTGCTACTAGGCCCCTCTAGCACAGGAGGCTGTCATTTTTCTCTCTCCTCCTTGACTCACGAACCTAACATGACTCACCCTCTCACAAGTCAATGGTTCGTCTGTCTTGTCGCACCAACGGATTTAGTGGGACAATCAAGATTTCTCACTGGTTTTACTTTTTTGGTAACGGTAAGGGCCATTGATGAATTCAAGAGCGACGATAAAATTATGATTGTCCCGGCAGACAAAGGACGAACAACCTTAATCATGGGCAATTTCAGCTGTTTGGAGTCTACTTGATCCACGTCCCCTTAGTAGCAAATCCAAGCGGATTCTATCATGGAATCCTACTGGAAAAATCCGAATACATATGCCGGATTTTGTTCACTTTGCTACTAGGGATAGTTGTAAGCCACCCGGTGCGTCCACTGGTGGTAGGTGGTAGTTAAGGTTGTGTGCAGGCAGGCACTCATTTAACAAATTGATTGAGAATGTTACACTTGGCAGCGGCATTAGACATGGTGAACTTTTGGGCGTTGTTTTGTGGGTTAGGAATCCATCGGGAGGTCGACGAGAAAGGGACCAAACTCTATTACTTCACACAAACGTTCATTAGAATTAGGGGCTTATAGCGGTCCCAACTATAGGCGCACTGATGGCAGAAGAAGTCTGGGTGCCCCCAGACCGACTGCATAGGAAAACAAAACAATAAGAACGAATTAACATCACCCGTACATCGCTAATGAAATTATACACCCTACCTAAATAAACTGGTGTATCTGGGGTTAATAACAGAATTTCTTTAAAATGTTGTGTATACGATAAAAAGTAGCTAGTTAACACAGCAGAAAAAGTCGGCCTCGAACATCTACGTTCTTGCTCTTGGTAAGAAATGCATGTTACTATTAATGACTGGGAAGCTTGTCAATGGCAGGATCTGGGAACCTAGGCCCCCTTTCAAGTTCGTGAAAAAAAGCAGTGTCTTCTGTAAATAATTACGAAATTGCAAGACAAAAAGGATACGTGAAGAGTACACAATTTGCATCTATATTAGGTACGTTGGCGCACCACATGGCTTTTTTGTGCGGGAAAATCGGTGGGCTAACCTTTTTGTTAAATTCGAGAGAAGCTACACGACACCGATGGGCGCGGCTAACAGAGGACAGTGTAGAATCTGAGATTTGAGGATTTTCCAGTTCATGGGCCGAAGAGGTAAGGAAGACGTTACGAATTCGCTGCTTCAGAGCGTCCGAGATACGAGTTTCAGAGGCCTCTTCATAGGAGTCGTTCCAAATAACTACATCTGGCGAAGCCGGTTCCGGAACGTTGTGAACTGAAGCGTTAACTATTGTCTCCTGGTTGACTATGGAGCGTCCGGTGTAGTTATTTGACACACGAGGAGCGTATGCAGACTTGTTGGTTTCAACCTCAGAAGTGCTTGAAGGTGCTCGGTAGAACTTGGGACACGGCAACTCTTCACTTTCTTCGGTACTTGCAGTCTCCTCAAATCGGAAATTTGTTGACATGTTGTCAAAGGCCGTGGAAGATTCTCCGGCTACTAAAATTTTAAGAGTAGAATATTGAAGCGAGGTAGCGGGGGAGGAGAATTTTGAAGAAACTGGAGAAGTCCTTCGCCCTACAAAGAGACGACTTAAAAACACGCATTTTTGCGTCTTTATACGACTGCCGCCGCAACAAGATATTAAAGGCTAATAGCTGACCCGTGGACAATCTGTGAAGGCAAGACACCTTGCCTTAAAAAATTAAGAGAACAAATTAGCTGATCTTGAAGATAGACTTCAGATCTGGAATTTAAAAGATCAGAGCAGTAGCATGACAGGCCCAAAGTTACGCAGACGTCCGAATGTGTCAAATAGTCAAATATGCTCTTGTCCCCATCAGGAGGATAAGGGAAAAAGCACCTGTCTGGTCAATCCTTAACGGCCCCTGAGGTATGTTTTTATGAGTAAAGGAGAAAAAGTATTTGATGAAGTGAGTCTGGAAACACGAAGACTTGATATCGGTTGGGACAGTGTGCACTCGATTCGGCAGCATCGCATATATATTTTACGTCATCCACAAAAGGCAAGTGAGGTCACGCATTTCAACACCCATCTAAGAAATTCAGTATTACTGTCCAAAAAATGGCACGCGTCAATGGTTTTGAGAAAAAATCCGGCGTGATACTGAGACGGTCTTAAGACCTTCGATATTTATGTTTGCATAATGGTGGGTTGAGTTCATTAAAACGGGCACTGCAGATCGTCACGCATAGACACAGCGGGCGCAGCAGTCGAGGGTGGCTAAACAAGACATGGTTACAGCCGAACCAATAAGTTAAATAGACATCTGCCAATTGTTGAACAGAATAAACGGTAGGCTTAACGAAAGTGTATCAACAAACTCCATATGCGCCTACTACTGTCAAAAGCATCACCTAGGGAAATGTCGTAAAGGTGTTTATTCTTAATAACCGACAGGCGTACGGCGGCGCAACAGTCTCATTAAATATTGAAACTCTTCGTACCTCTTCTCTGACTTGAGCTTTGTCAACTAGTTCGCCTACGAGTCCACGAGTTCCGGCCAGTAAAAGTTTTCCTGTGCTCTAGCACATCTCTTAATCCACAATCAAAAAAACTGTTCGTACACTAGCACCCCCAAAATACTTGACAGACATCGAGCGTGAGTTCAGTTGACGATTTGGAACAAACTGAACAACTGGATACTCGTCGTTCTAATCGCAACTTTAAGCATAAAGTCTCCAAAGTCCAGTTGTGATGGAAAAAAGAAAAGTGGGCTGCTGATTTGCAGTTTTGTGTGTTGTTTCAGATGTGATTTACCCAAAATACTCACTCGAAATAGTACGAAATCGCTCTGAAGGATAAATGACAAGATAACGAATAGTCAGTTGAAATTTGCTAAACGCATGAAAAAA
>JAYGXS010000004.1:8916580-8928414 GCA_036362985.1 Ligula intestinalis | reverse complement strand
CCAGCAGCTTGCCTTCTGTAGTCGGTCTCGTCTCGGCAGCAGTCTCTCTTCTAGGGCAACAGAGTCTCGAGGCGTCGGCAGTGTTTCCAACAACAGAGTCCCGTTCTGCTCATGGCCTCGCTAATTAGGGGACAGTGGTCATTGCTCCCCACACTCACTAACGCGCGCTTGTACATCTGTCCTCAGCGTGACCTCACTGATAACAGCAACGTGGCTCTGGAGCAGTCTCACTCGCTTGTGCCTCCTTTGTCCTGGCCTTATGTCCGCCCTTTGAAGGTCGCGTGATTTGGCCCGTTCTGTATGCGCCAAACTGGCCCGCTCGCGCGCCTCTGTCCGGCGTGACCTCGGCATGTCCTTGTCAGTCTTTGTCGATACAATAATTCTGCCCATAAAGCTAGCTCCTGTGCCGTTGTTGGCGCGCTTTGAGAGTGCGCTGGACGGGACTAGTGAGCACCGTCACCAATCGGTGGGCGTCCATCCACCAGTGTTAGTCTCTTGCTGGAATCGGCTACGCTCGCAGATGACAAGAACTTTAGGTGGTGCGAACTTGAAAATTGGGAAAACCGTGGATACCACCTGCAAAGTGAGAGCAGTTACCCCTGACTGCCATTCGGAGTGTTATGCTCGAAAATCATATCAAGCACGGAGTCGGATGTTCGGGTCACTTAACAGCGTTTTTGCCCTATCTGTGGAAGCGAACGAGACAACAGCTGCTTCAGACTTTTCCCTATCCTCTCCAGCCGTCTAACTTCAAAGCTGGACAATGCTGTACGCATGAGCGCAGTAAGTATGGGTTTCGTGATTGGGGTTTTTTAAGAGTTCAGCCTGCCCAAATGCTAGCAACATTTGGATGCTTTTCTGAAGCGTCGAGCTTAGCCAAATGTCTTTGTTTGTTCGCTCTGACCGCTTACACACGATGACTGTCCACGCGCGATGACCGTAACCTCTGGAAAGGACACATGCACGCGTGCCCACTGGTCGCATTAATCTCAACGCGTCCAATCGGGCTACAGGCAAATGCACATAAAAATCAGTTATAAGCTAGTGTCACCTCCGACTGGACTGCAAGGACACCGCCAGTCCGATCCCCATTGTCCGGGCGAGCCCTGAAGTGGCGACAATCAGTGCACTGGAGATAAGCCAGCGCAAACTACCACTTGAGGTAGCAACCCTGGCTTTTGTACACGATGAACTCTCCTCCGGGTGTATTCTAATTTTACGCCCTTCTATTGTGTTCTGCCTTTGGGATTCCAATGGACGTAACTAGACGGTGACAACACTCAGTGTCATTGTTATAACACTGGCCACGTAGGTGAGATCGTTCCATGGACGTAATGACAGGTTTAACTGAGAAGGCAGACGACACAAGAAACCGCATTTAAAGCAGCCTCGCTCGCTTAGTCGATGAAGATATTTGAGGTTTGCTGCCCTCTTCATTTTATGTAGCAGCAACTACAGCACACCGGAGCCATAAGCAACCTTTGCATGTTTATTGGGTCAGAATAAATTGGCATTTGAGCGTGCTTGTACCTACTCCATCAATGCTTTGGCACTCCGACGACGGTAGTGTTGCCAACAGGGACCTCACCGTTTCTCCTGAAATCCTACTCTTTTAAGTTAGCCCCTTCATTGACAGACCTTTTCGACTTGTCCTTCATGGAGTCTTAGATTCCCGATGAGTGGCAATCAGTGAGAATCAATCCCATCCCGAAAATACCTTTGTCTTCTGGTCCAAAATCCTTTCTTCCAATAGCCTGCTCTTCTGAACTACTGAAACTTGCAGAACGAGTTGACTTAGACATCATTACGCCGTTTTCCTCCGGTTTCTTGCGATTCCTTGCAATTTGTGTATATGGCTAGGCGTAGTAAGTAGACTCTGTTGCTCTGGTGCTCCATTCTGCTCTACGAGATTTAGATTAGGGCTACCGTGCATACGGTTGTGCCTTTCACGACTACTCCTTAGCGTTTAATACCATCTCGCACCATCTTCTACTTAATAAAACTTCTACATGTGACTCTCCCGGCTGGGCTGTCTCTTGGCTTGGGGACTATTTAACTTCTCGCACTCAATTCGTTCAGTGTGGAGAGCGAAAATCCATGGTCCTGCCCAACAACTGTGGAGTTCTCCTAGGTTATATATTATCCCCTCATATCTTCTCCTTCCACATTAACGATTTACGATCGCCAAACGAATGTTTGCATGTTAAATATGCTGATCCTATGATTGTTGGCTATCCTCTCAAAAGTCAGACATGTAGGGGTCTAGGTCGAGGTTGTGCCTACATCGTTACAATCATCAGGTCGAAGTCCCCAGGTTGAAAATAAAAGGCAAGGGTCACCAGAAGGAGTGGTTTATTGTATACAGAATTCCTAGTTGCAGTCTCATGTGGTAGTGGCCACTGGCGAAGCCAGGGCTGGTCCTGGCTGCGTCCAGCCAGGCCTGAGAGTGTGAACTGTCTGTTGTGTGGGGTGATGACAGTTGCTTTAGTAGGATTGTGAAGCAAGTTCAAGTGTCTGTGAGTGGTGCGTTGCAATAAGCCTGAGAGGATGTCACCTGCAAAGGCCCCCTCGTGCGATGGCCAGAAGTGTCGCGTTAAGTGGCTCTTAGGAAGGTGTGCTCATTGAGCTGAGGTCAATTTTCCAGACTGCAGGAACGCCGAAGGACGGGGGACGCTGATGCAGCTGTTATCGGTTAGCCAGAAGCAGCTGCGAAGTCAAGCCTCGGGGGGTGGCGGCGCCAGTGAAGGAAAGCATTGGAACAGTTGTTTGTGATGACTCGACTTTGGGGCAGCGAGCCTTGAAGAACGAAAGGGGGGGAGAGAATTATGGCACGCCACCACAGATACATCTCCAAGTATTAATGGATGGCCCGGACCACATTTCAACATGGTCGTCAGCAAATGGCCTTCTGCTTAACTAGCGGAAGTCAGTCCACTGTATTTTCGACTACAACCCTCTCTTATTCCTGAAGTTATTAACATTCTGCCCATTGAATTATCCTCTTTCCGATACCTGGTGTTACTTTGGCATCTAATTTTACATCTGCGTTTTATATATAAGGCCTTTTTGTTTAAGTGCGTAAACGTTTATATAATATCCGCCGCATGCTCTTAAATCGCATACCGCAAGCTCTAGTCTGGCAATCTATAGATAACTGCTTTCTCTACTTCACTCTTTATGGCTGTCCGGTTATTTTTCCAGCTTAACTTCAAAAAGACCTTGTCATTTTTAAATATATCCACCGAATGCTCTCCTTAGCTGCCGGTGATTCCTAAGTTTTTTAGCTAACATTATAGTACAGCGCCAGTTTAAAACGGTCAGGCAATTTGCTGATCGCATTCTTAGTGGGGTCGCTCACCTTATCCATACTGAACTAATGGCTGTGAAGTCTTCCCGTAAAATGTGCAGAGGCTTTCGTCGTATGCCTTGCCGTACATCGGCATTTTAGCCTTTCATACTCCCATTCTCAGCACGCTACCTCAAGTGTGAAAAGCAGAAATTGAGAAGTCGAAAGCTGATCTGTCTCCACAGGAGATGTGGTTATCCTGTAAAACTGTAATTTTGATTTATGACTTTATACTTTTGAAATTTTACCTTTGACCTTTTACTATGACCCCCTACTTACCTTTTTACTTGGTCTTCATGAATAAAGCCATTTTATTCCTGAAATTTTGGGATATTACATCCTAAATAAAAAAGGCTCTCTCGCTCTTAGCCCGCCCAAGAAAAAACGGAACGCTTGACAGTTTCTCCGAAAGTGCTGTTGTGGCCCTGTAGCCCTATTTCCTTCTATCGCGTCACGTCGCACACGAGGTCACGTGATGGCTGCCGGTCGCCCGGCCTCGGTGACCGCATCCTGCATTAACGCTTTTTTCTATTATTTAATCCTTTTTACAGAATAAAATGTTCTATCTACTCTGCCTCCCATCACCTTCTTACCTCCTAAGGAACCGGGCCTAAAGATTACACTGGCTAGGTTTTTACTTTATTGACAGATCTCTGCGCGCTAATGCTTCTTATTGCCATTGTGGATGGTTTAAACTATCGGAATTTTGACGGAAAGTCTGAGGCAGGAGGAGGCCCGATTGTCGAAGCGAAAACATACGAATATGCTGTTTCGGTTGCATAAACTTATCAGAGATGGCAACTGATGCACATGACAATGAGTTCTCAGAGGATGCATTCGTTCGCCACGCCGAACGAAACTGGTAGCCTTCGCATTCATAATTTACTTTCGTATGTGATACGAGGATTGTTCGATCGCTTGCTACACGTACGAGCACCGGCGATACATATGAGAACTGCGTGTGTTTGTGTGGCAGCTGTATTCTATCAATCACACAGCCTTTGGGTAATATAACCTTCTTCTTAGCATTATATCGTAATTTGACGGAAAATTAGCCTTCGAAAATTGCATGACTGGTTTTGAACAACGGTTAATTTTATTAGCTGGCTGAATTATTTGGGGATGTTGATGAGGTTTGAGGATAGGAAAAGCGCTAGCTTGAGCGGTTGGGTCTTTGTTAGATACTGAGTTGTTATCGGTAATCGTACTGCCGAATTTGATAACTGACGTAGATTTACTGGGGACGTTTGTAGGCTTATCGGAATTTAAAGCTATCACAGACGTGGTTGGCTTAGAAGGAGAACGACTTGCCGAGCCCACAATCTCACTCGAATCACGAGTAAGGTGAATGGGAGAAGTATCAGGGGAAACTGACATTGATCCAGAGGGATGTGGGCTTATCTGAGCGGGAGGGCCGGCCTCAGAGACAACATTTGGTTCTGTTGAATTGGAGTTAGTGTTCTCATTTGCTCCTTTAGATAAAACCCGACGCTCCATTGGCGTTTATTCCCTGCATAGGTAAAGTTTATTTTCCTTTAATTAGTTGGCTGACTGCTCATGCTGATAGAATATAATGTCTACTTCTATCGCCGAAAATGTTTTACGAGAATCGGAGGGTTTTTACTTCAGAATGAGAGTCTTTTGGCTTCTGCAACTTTAAAATTAAAGCTACAAGATAAAGAAACTGAACAGCAACATCTATAGGTTGTTTATCTTTTGAAGCATTTTTCAAAAGAAAATTAAAATTCATTTTTTGCCGATCACGGGTCTCAGGAGAAGCCAGATCCTCGGACCTCCACGCCGGCTCTGGTAAGTCAAGCTTTTGTAGCTTTTCTAGTCGTTAAAATAAGGAAGCTTTAAAAACCTTAAGAATTGCTCAGCTCCATGCGAAATCTGCTAGACGCAGAATAGAGGTAGATAGACGCGAAGCGAATGAACTTTTTACTATTTATTCCGAGCTTACAGTGGAATTCACTAGATTAAATGCAAAGGGCCCGCAGTGGGATGTCGACCTACGTAGGTGCTTATTGGCGAAAGATAGACAGAAAAATGAGCTAGATAAACGCGAAGCGGAGCTAGATGTACATGAAGCGGGCCAAGAAATGTTGGTCCTTGATGCCAAGAGTAAAATGAATCCCGCGAGTGCCAGAAAGAAGAGTCTACGTGCGAATACTGGCCGCAACATAGGGAGTTTGTTTAAGTTTTTTTCCGGTCTTCGAGGTGTTGGAAGGCGCCCAAGAGGTGCATTACCAACTCTTTACAATTGCCTGTAAACTGGCATGATAAACATATTATAATATGGAGATGCCTCAGGTAGATGTGAATTTATATATGTCAGGTGACGGGGAACTGCCGTCTGCGGATAATGACGTGCATGCAGACCCAAATTTGGATGGGGATTTTGGTTTCAAGATAAGCGGCATTGGCCAAATGAATGGACTTAAGGAAAGGGGTCCACTGTATCATGTGAACATAGGCAAATCAGGGTCGCTAGAGTTTTATGTGATGTTTCCGAGGTTGTTTTCATGCTCCCGTGTTTTTGTCACCCTCCCCCGCATTCGTTTCTAGTGATCAACCTAGTATTTATTTAACTTTGGCTCATTTTGCGCACGTGTGCATTGCTGACACTCAGTTACATTCGAGTTACGATTACTCCGCCGATTTGGATGGCAGTTCTGATTTCACCCTTCGTGAATGCCTATCTTCACCGACTGCTAAAGGTTCTCAACTTTCATCCCCTGCTCTCACTGGTGTATTGGCTGAGCCTGAGTCAGTTGAACTTGAAAAGACTTTAGCAGTTGAAGACTCAGCAGTGTGCGTGGAAGAATCCCCCACAAAATTGACATCTTCGTGGTCACACTTGAAAGGACTAAACCAGGACGATCTCACCGATTGTATGCCCATGGGAAGTGCTATCGGGAGGCTCTTTTGGTAAAATACCAGCGCCTGAATAAGGCAGGGAGACCGCTTGCCGTAGAAAGATTGCTTGAATTTGCATGGGACAGAATATTGCAGCTACTGCTGATAACCGTGTTGCCAACAGGGAAGGTGATGGGGCGGCGCACATTAAATCGTTGTACGACTCCAAGTTCTCGGACACTTCAGCAACGACCGAAAGTCACTCGTTAGAGAATGCACCTGCACTGGCTATTGCGCGTTCATTCTCTGTGCACAGAAGGGAGGCCCAGAATGTCGCACCAATCAGGTAACTTGGTAGACGCAATTAAAGACTTTCCGAATTAAAAACCCCGCTAATTATAGGCTCATTTTCCGGACCGAAAGTACAAAATGTACCCAGCACATCAACCACTCCTAGTGGGTATGCTAAGGCTGCATACAAATCCCAGAAGGAAACCACAAATGTAGAAGGGGGGCAGCACGAAGCCAGACCTGATCAGTGCCATCCCAGACTCCAAAAGAAGCCTATCTCTGGTGATGGTAGCGGAAACACAAAGTCAAAAACTATTCCTAACAACATCTCGGGGTCTTCCGATAGCAGTAAGACTGTAAACATATCACGGGTTTCCCTTGACCGACAAAACTGCATAGTTGTTCAAGACGAGTCAAACAGAACTATAGGTAAGGTATTACAGAAGTCGTCCATAAATCGGAAAACGAAAATTATCATACAAGGTGCTCCTGAGTCCACGTTTGACAGTACAACGGAACGAGTTGCACACGACTATAATCGAATACATGAATACGTCAGCGCTGTCCTAAAGAATGGGAAAACCTATATCGTAAATAAAGCCTTCCGTCTGGGTAAAGCAGACCTATGCCGCGACCTACAAACAAACCCAAGGCCTTTCAAAGTTATATTCAATAACAAAGGCTTGGCATCAAAACTGCTAAAAGGAAAAACGGCCTTACGAAATTCGCACAAGCAAGTGTTTTTTCAGCCAGAATACGAGCCGAGGGAGCGGATGAAAATGAGTCAACTAAGGATAGAATTGAGAAAGAGGACCGAAAGTGGGGCAAAGGGCCTGAAAATAAAAGATGGGCAAATAAAACAATTCAAGGAGCCCTTCCTCTGGCCAAAACCTGTCACGATGAGGGTTGGGCCTCACGGAGTAAACTCTCACTAAAGATCCTAACCACAAATGTACAAAGCTTGTTTAACAAGCTGGACGAACTAAAGAACTTGGTCGATGAGGTGAAACCAGACATCATGGCTTTAACTGAAACCTGGCTTTCAAAAGATATCGCTGATTCTGAATTATCACTAAGAGGATATCAGCTTTTCAGGAAAGACAGAACAACTAGGGGAGGAGGGCTTATAGTCTATGTCACTTGCAAGCTGACAGCCACGGCTGAAGTACCGGTCCCAGCACGAGATGTGGAAATGCTAAATATTACTATATCTGCTAAGTACGCCAGGCCACTGACGCTTTCGGTGACATACCGCCCGCCAAACCATTCTCATGACCAAGACACTATCCTCATAGCAGAATTGTATAGGGTTAGTGAGAAAAAAAAACATCCTCATCGTTGGGGACTTTAACGCTCCTGGTGTTGACTAGCAGACATGGACTGCATAGGGTCTTCAAGACAACTTCAATCACAAATTACTACAATGGGCCACATCAAAACTGTTCTGCCAAACCGTCGCGTTTGGAACGCGGGCTGGGGAAGGACAACAGTCGAACTGTCTGGACCTTATCTATACCCGAGAGGAGGAAACTCTGATTGACCTGCAGGATCGACCCCCATTAGGCTCAAGCGACCATATTATGCTGTATTTCGAGTATTCACTGTTCTCCAAACCTTACTCCTCCGACACATGGGAAAGTAACATTTGGAAGGGCGACTACCCACTTATGAGAAGAGAAATGTCAGAGGCATCATGGGAAACAGATCCCCAAGGTGGGGCAAATGAACAGTGGATGACCTTTAGCTCGACGTTGAAAAGGACTCTTTGTCTCAACTGTATCTTCAGAAGAAAGACAAGTACGAATCGCCCGAAGTGGATGAACTCAAACTTGCAGGCCGCTTTCAAAAAAAGAAACCGCTTCTGGAGACGCTACAGATTAACCGGCTTCGGTAAACACTTACAGCAGTATAAGCAACATCGTAATATTTGTAAAAGAGAAGCTTCTAAACTGCGCAAGAAATGCGAGTTTAACATATAACACAAGTCGTTGGAACACCCCAGGATCTTGTACGGTTACATACGAAGCACGAAGAGATCTCAGGAATTGATCCCTGCCCTTAGATCAGCCGATGGACAACTGGTGACCGAAGACCAGATGAAAGCCTCCCTCCTCTCCAATTTCTTTGAATCCGTCTACACCCGAGAACTTACAACTTTGGCTCACGGTCCGTCCGCTCATCGACCGATAACTGCATTCTTACCGTCCTCCTTATTGCCCAAAATAGAGGACCTAGAGTTTTCACACAACACTGTCAGGGCCGAATTACTCCAACTCAAGCCTGCCAAATCACCCGGGCCGGACTAAATTCCTGCACTAACGCTAAGAGAATTAGCTAACAAACTATACAAACCACTGGTTGCCATCTTCCAGAAATCCTTTGACGAAGGCGAACTCCCAGAAGAATGGAAGTGGGCAAACGTCATCCCGATCTATAGGGGAGGTTCGCGACTTGATTGCGCAAATTACCGTCCTGTCAGTCTAACTTGCATCGCGTGCAAAGTAATGGAGCCCATTATTAAGAAGTATTTAATGTATTTCCTCGAAAGCAACAAAATACTATGTGATGGGCAGCACGGCTTTCGCCCAGGACGCTCTTGCCTCACGAGTGCTCTTTACTCACAGGAAAAGTGGACAAAGGCCGCTGATAAAGGCTATCCAATTGATGTCATATTCTTCGACTTCAAAAAGGCCTTCGATAGTGTACCACACAGGCTTCTTCTGCAGAAGATTTGGGACGTGGGAATCCAAGGAATAATGTATAAATGGACCAGTAGTTTCTTGTCCCTCAGAGAACAGAGGGTCGTTGTCGGAAACTCAACCTCAGAATGGACAATGGTCGAGAGTGGTGTACCACAAGGCTCAGTTTTGGGTCCGCTGCTATTCCTGATTTACGTAAACGACTGTCTCAATGAGCTTTATTGCGCAGCTGTCATGTTTGCCGGTGACATAAAAATATGGGCTGAAATTAGGTGCGCCGACGACGCAAAGAGACTACAGTCGAACATCGATAAACTGGTTATCTGGTCATCCACGTGGCTTCTTAACTTTAATTTATCCAAGCGTCTTGTTCTACACATAAGCCCGGGGCGAAAAGTGCCACCGAAACACAGTTATTTTATCAATGGTACCGCATTAAACGAGGTTGAGACACACAAAGATCTAAGTATATGGACAACCGTGAATTTGATGCAAACAGAGCAGAAGGCAACACGTACCCTGCACTTGTTCAGACGAGCGTTCAAAATCATTCCACCTGAACTCTTCGGAAAAATATCTGGCACCTTTGTGAGACCACATCTTGAATATGGAATGCCAGTTTGGACACCGTGGTTGAAGAAAGATGTGGAGCTTCTTGAACAAGTGCAACGTGGGGTGACAAAGATGGTCGACGGTCTCAGGGACTTACCATATCAGGAGAGATTGATAAAATCTGACCTTTTTCCTTTGTCTTACAGGAACGTTCAGTGCAGCCTGCTCTGGACATTCCGGATAATCCAGGGCCACATTTCCTCCCTTAAGTTGGAGGATTTCTTCCAATTAGCCACCACTACTCACCTGCGTGGCCATTCTTACAAGATCACAAACGAACGCACCCGATTAGACCTCCAAAAATATTTCTGCAGTCAACGCGTGGTCCAGCCTTGGAACTTGCTGCCAAGCGAGACGGTTTCCGCTGACACAATTGTGGAATTTAAAAGAAGACTTGATGTGATTTTATTTGACAAAAGGCGACTTTTACAACACGATTTCCTTCTGCCAGCACTGTGAACAATTTGACCCAGCAACCACCACCACTGATTTCAAACGCTTGCAACTTCTCCCCTTGCCGCAACCGTATTGTCTCTGTTCACGTATACCCACACCCTTTGGCACTGATGTGTTCAGACCAATGAGAGCCCTCAGGAACTGCCTTCTGGAATCTTATAAAACCAGATCCATGCCCCTTTGACCGACTCCCAGTGCTCTAGACTTCGAATATCCATTGTTAGGTTTTGTGTATTTCTCTGTTACTTTTTCTCTCAATAGTACTGTACCACCTTGATAGTTGTTATGGCGGGTTTTGGCGTACGCGTGACTGCTGGATACAGTCGGTGAAGGCAAGGGACGAAACACATATATATATTGTGCAAGATATTTTATCTTGCTCTTGAAATCGGAGCCTTTCCTTCGTTGTGCAAGGAATCGCACATAGTAACTATTCCCAAGCATGGCCGATCGACGTCATTTGACAACTTTAGGCCAATGAATACACTTTCCGCAGCCTCGAAGATCTTGGAGACCTTCATCAAAGAAAATATGATGCGCCACTTGACAGAGAACAGCCTGCTCAATGCAGCTTAACATGGATTTCTCGAGAAAAGATCTTGTGATACCTCAATAAATAAATAAATAAATAAATTTTAGATTTGAAGTCCCAAAGGGCCGCATCATTGCAAACTTCGTGCTGTGGAAAAGTAACTAGAAAGTTGATAAATTCTTCTCTCCGTGAACAACCACATAGGCAGCGGGAGCGTTAACTGGTGTTGGCTGATAAAATTAATACCCACCAACATATTGTTGTTTTAAAATCGAAGTCAATGCTCTCTGAAAACGCATGGTGAACTTAGGAGGAAGCAGTGGAAAAAATCCTACCATTAAAATGGGGCAGAGTTGAGCGGACCCCCGCTTAAAATTTAAAAAAACGTGGGAGAAAAAAAATTGCTTCTGCAAAATTAAGGAGGTTGGTTGATAGGGTTGATTGTAGTGCAATGAGACAGGACTGTTGATGAGAATGAATGAAGGTTGGAAACGCTTCTTGTCAATTTGAGAAACCATATAACAGCAGAGGCTGTCGTTCACCACTGTAATACCGCCCGACTGGCTTCATGATCAACCATCAAGGAGGTGAGACCGGAGGAGGCCATCGCGGACAACAGGGTTGAAAAGAAAGTGAATGGCAGAGGTCACCTGATCATCAAGCGCGAAGTCAAGCGCGAAGTTTGAAATTTTTTGCGAATTTCAAGTCTGTCGAGCTTACGTGTTTTTAGTCTCTATCTCAGTATAGAAGACACGCTTCTTGGAAATTATTCAAGAATTGAGTATATATTTCCAAAATTTGGAATGTTCTACGTGGAAATCTGAATCCGGTCGCTCTGAAAAATTCCTCCGCTGTGAATTATTTCCAAAGTTTGGAAATTGCTTCTTGGACGTGTCTATTTTGTGAAAAACTCCTCTGCGCCACAAAAATCTGCACATCTCCGAATTTCACGCCGAGGCTGAGTCCTTATATCACTGTGTTGTTATATACCCTTATCCTAATATTGTCATAATATTAAGGATAATAGTGACTCTCACGT
>JAYGXS010000004.1:8904856-8916480 GCA_036362985.1 Ligula intestinalis | reverse complement strand
GTTCAGTGCAGCCTGCTCTGGACATTTCGGATAATCCGGGGCCACATTTCCTCCCTAAAGTTGGAGGATTTCTTCCAATTAGCCACCACTACTCACCTGCGTGGCCATCCTTACAAGGTCACAAACGAACGCACCCGATTAGACCTCCGAAAATATTTCTTCAGTCAACGCGTTGTCCGGCCTTGGAACTTGCTACCAAGCGAGACGGTTTCCGCTGACACAATTGTGGAATTTAAAAGAAGACTTGATGTGATTTTATTTGACAAAAGGCGACTTTTACAACACGATTTCCTACTGCCAGCGCTGTGAGCAATTTTTCTGGCTTTAGACCGCTTTCATTCTTTTACGTGAATATTTACTCGAAATTCTGTTATGATATCATATTTGCCCCCCCCCAACTGCACATAAACGGTAAGAATAACCTTTTTTGCGTTGCATAAATAGGTTCCTCAAGGGCATTTCTTGCCTGTTACCTTTAAAAAAATATACATATAAGCATCTCGCGGCCGTTGAGTTAGAGAAGGAGTAAACACACTTGAGATCACCTGCATAAATATAAGATTGGGAGTGTTTAACACTCAATGAGATATCATTTTTGTAAAGCAAGATAAGCAAAGGACCTGGCACGGTACCTTGAAGGACACCACTGAAAATTGCGGCAGGAGAAGAGTATGAGGATCTCACTAAAACCCTTTGTTGTCGATTTGAAAGATAAGATCTGACGAAGTCAGTAAGAGGACTACAAAATCCTATAGCCTCTAGTTTGGCTAGGAGCCTCCTGTTAGTAACTTTATCAAATGCTTTACTAAGGTCAAAATAGATAACTACCACAGATAGATTATCATTACGAAGAGAAGTAAGTAGATTTAGAAAAGACATGCGGCATGTTTCACAAGATCGGTACGGTAAAAAGCCATGCTGTGAGGAGCTGAGAATGTTATTGTTTATGCAGAAATCTGTAATTTTTTTGGCCATTAGTATTTTAAAGAGTTTAGACAGAGAGGGCGTTTTATGAACACTGCGATAATTGTGAATATCTGATCGGGAACCAGATTTAAATAAGGGAATTATAATAGCAGTTTTCCAGTAGTCCGGGAAAAAGCCATTCTCAAGAAACACTGAAAATAACTTACTCAGTAACGGTGGGAAATCTCTTAATTGTTTGATGAGTGAGTTTTGAATGTTATCAGTTCCTACCGAATGTGAATTTTTAAGACGAATTATTTATTTTTCAATACAAGCGGGTGAGAAATTAAAGGTACTGAGATTTGAATCACACAGCAGGGGGATTAGAGGAGTGGGGCTAATTTTGATGTTAAAGAACTTGGCGAAAAATGAATTTAGCAATACTGCTTTCATCAAATCCTCTGTAACAAAATGATTGTTGCCATTGAGTAAGGGTGGAATGACTTTCTGAAGCTTAGCCGACGACCGAATACGGAAGACTTGAGCAACTGATCTGGAAGAATTCGCATCACTTAATGCTTTGGCCTCTCTACGCCTATCACGTACAAGCCTTATTTTTAGCACTAATTCAAATATTTGCGCTATTCTTAAGTGAACTGATAAAGAGCAATTAGACGTATGCTTTAGTTGTTTTTGTAATATCTTAAGCCTATTTTGGAGAAAATAAGCACAGTAGAAGAAGCTGAATTTGACTTAAAAATCTTAAGCGGGGTAAGAGCCTGAATATTTTCTGTAAGGTTTTGAAAAACCTCCTGGAAGAAGTATGGATCGTTAGATGAAAATAAGCTATGCCAATCTAGGGTACTTACCAAATAATTAACTAATTCATGGTTCACGTTACCAAAGTTGAGGTTATTGCATTTTACATCGGGTTTTTTGGAAACAGAGACTGGAAAACAACAGTTAATTAAGGCATGGTCACTTGTGAAAATATCACGATGAAAATTCATAAAAATAGGGTGGACATCATTTGTAAAAATTTAATCTAATATGTTGTCATATCTGGTCACTGAACTGACCAGTTGTGACATGTTTGAAAAGTTAATAGTGTCAACCAATTTCTGAAATCGTGGTGGACAGGTATTTGCATGCCAGTCAATGTCTGGCAGATTAAAATCACCTACAATTATTCTGACATCGAATTGAGTCGCTGCAACTTTTTCAAACATTTCACATAGCTGCCTTATATTACTTGAGTTACAGATTAGATTGTAGACACATCCAATTATCGCTTTTATATTGTGTGGCAGGATGACTGAAATCAGAAAAAAATTTCCAGAAAATGACAAAATGCTCAGGTGATACGGGAAATGTACAAGTCACCGTTCCTCGACGTGCTTGTGTTCAGAAACGATGGTGGAGAATTGAGCAGAGCAAGTTAAAGGGAGGCAATGAACGCCTCTAGCTTTCTGAGTTTCCTTAACAACCATCCCGTCTCATAAAAACGCCGCTACGTGCGAACGCTAAATCACCTAGTAGAAACCCACTTCAGCGAGCAAGCCAACAAGGGGGCCTAGGGCCAGTTGCTGTGGAAACTACTCACGATTAATATATACCCTTGCAGTTTCGTCAAAAAATGCGGATGATAAGCTTAAGGAAGAAATATAACGGGGCAGTCAGAACCAAAATGCTGAAAAGCAATACTTTATGCTGTTGGTGGATTGGAAACGTTCACTCGAATGGTCAGCGAATTTGGGATTGGTGTCGCTTACAGAACGGAAGCGACAATCTGCAGGTAACTCACACAGCCTAAAGAAACAATACCCGTTAACAAAAAAAAATACGGTTTCATTTACCGGATCGACTGTGTTTTTGGTCAAGCGAATTATGTTGGTGAAACTGGTAAACAGATTCTTACGAGATTACACGAGCAGGAAATGACCGAGCTCTGGAAGGACAGGCTTTCCTTGGTAGCTGCTCACGCATCCACGCCAGAGCACGGCTTCGATTTCAAAAGTGAGGGAATAGTTGGTTAGTCGGAAGACCGAATTTGACGCCTACTGCAGGACCCATGGTGCCGCAGGTGGACTCTAGTGGTAGGCATATCAATTTTCTTGATGTTCATCTGGCGTTGCGCGAATGAACAATTGCAGAGGATAAGGTCACCTCAGGCAGTGCTGAGATAAGTATACAGTGTACTGTTCGCTCTTTTATTCCTCGAGCAAATACACAACTGGTCCCAGAAAGCGCTTTCCCGTCTTCTATTTAATTAACTGAGCCTCGCATAGTTTCGAAGGTTCAACGTATGCAAACATAATGGAGTGGGGTTCCTCTTTCTTACACAGGAATTACTTAATTTGGTAACTTACACATTTCATAACCATTACGTCTCAATGGACACAAGGTTTCGCAATGGCCTAGAGTCAAGGTGTTCAGATCTCCTCAATAGTGAAGATTTAAAGTGTATCCTCAGCTTGAGTTATCGGAACCTTTTTGGTCGTTCTTGCTTGGAAAAACAGCCATTCTTCTGGAGATTTCGTTTAAGCAGTGAATTGAGGGAATGTGTCTAAAGGGGACTTCACCAAACTAGAACCATTACTAAGTGAAATCTAGCGGAACTCTTAAAATGTATCTGGCCAAAATGCCGTCTGGTGCTTCTTTGAGGACTTGACACAACACTTAATTGCGCAAATTACCGTCTTGTCAGTCCAACTTGCATTGCGTGCAAAATAATGGAGCGCATTATCAAGAAGCTTTTAATGGAATTCCTGGAAAGCAACAAAATACTTTGTGCTGGACAGCATGGCTTTTGCCCAGAACCCTCTTGCCTCACGAGTGCTCTTTACTCACAGGAGAAGTAGATAAAGGCCACAGATAAGGGCTATTCAATTGATGTCATAATTTTCGACTTCAAAAAGCCTTTGGTAGTGTACCACACAGGCTTCTTCAAAAAATATTTAGGACGTGGATTCAAGGAAAAATGTATAAACGGATCAGCAGTTTCTTGTCCCTCAGAGAACAGCGGGTCATTGTCGGAAACTCAACTTTCGAATGGACAAAGGTCGAGAGTGGTGTACCACAAGGCTCTGTTTTTGGTCCGCTGCTATTCCTGACTTACGTAAACGACTGCCTCAGTGAGCTTGATTGCGCAGCTGTCATGTTTGCGGATGACATAAAAATATGGGCTTAAATTAGGTGCGCCGACGACGCAAAGAGACTACAGTCGAACATCGATAAACTGGTTATCTGGTCGTCAACGAGGCTTCTTAACTTTAATGTATCCAAGTGTCTTGTTCTACACATAAGCCCGGGGCGAAAAGTGCCACCGAAACACAGTTATTTAATCAATGGCACTGAATTAAAAGAGGTTGATACGCACAAAGATCTGGGTATATGGACAACCGTGAACTTGATGTTAACAGAGCACTGTAAAAAGGCCGTCCATAAGGCAACTAGTTGACTGTATTGGATCAGACGAGCGTTCAAAATCTTTCCATCTTAACTTTTTGGAAAATTTTAAATAAATAAATAATAAATAAGTTTTATACTTAAGGCCCAAGCGGCCCTTTCATTAAAAACTTATTGCTATCATAAAAATAATAAAATGAAATAGCTACGATTAAAAACAAACTCTTATAAAATAATTATCTGAGCAGTAAAATAACTCCTTATCGGTGGCTGATTTCAGCAAGCCACCGACTTCCAAAAAAATGTTGGAGAAAATCTGTCTCAATAGGTAGCATGTTATGACATGATGTAGTTAAATTGGATACTGCTGTTGAAGGTTCGGGACGCTTATTGTCATGGGAAAAAGTATAACGCCGACTTATGAAGGGTCATCCAGGATGAACAGGAGAAGACAGTAGAAGTCAAGGCAACATCACAGAGATGTGACCCACCAGAATCCAGAGTCCACCAACAAGTTGGCGACCAAGCACTAACCATCAATAGTGACCTCGAAGATCACCGTATCCTGGGAACAGTTTCAAATGCCAGAAGGACCCTTTTCGAAATCTATCAGTTGCATGTTTGTAAGGCAAACAGGAAGTAATGAATTTATTTCCTCCAAATTTAAATGCTTTCGCAACTTGCCTTTGAAATACGATAATGTAGTAGACAACCTAATTTCGAGTGAAAGATTGTTCCAAGTAAAGGCATATTTGGAGATAAAAAAGCGAGAACTGTTAGATGTTGAGCTACGGGGTGGTTAAATTATCTTCGAAGAGTTACAAGTGGCATAAGGTCGGTCTACCGGAAGGAGAGCGTTTATTTGTGGGGGATAAGAACTTTTGTTAACACGAAACAGAAAACATTTCCCAGCTTCGAGTCTTCTTATCCAAAGAAATTTAATGTTTTCTAATTGACATCTATCGATAACACATACCAGACCCAGAAACAGCAAATATTTTACAAGTGACAACACGCTGAACCTTTTCAATCTTACTACAGTCACTCGTGTTAAAAAAACGTGGGCGGCATTATTCTAGTATAGGGAGAACAAACATGCGCTATAGTTTGAACTTTATTTCTTGAAGGAAAAAATTATGCGATACAAACCCACACATCTGTCGGGCCTTGGCAGAAATTCGATCTGCACGAGGTGATAATGCAGGCATATTCTTGTAAGTAAGACCCGAATCCTTGACCTTAGATCGTTCTAACAGTGGACTATTTTGGAAGATAATTGGTCCAGGAAGCTTTGCGGGACCAAAACATATGAAACTACATTTGGATGGAGAAAACTTTATCTGCCATGTGGCGCTCAAACTTGAGAGGGTACGCGAGTCTGTGTTAACTTAATTAACGCAACTACTGGCCGTGTTCTTAGAAAATGAGTCATTACACTTAAAGTCATCAGCATAAATGAAATTTTCCAAATTATTTAGCACTGTTGACATTTCATTTATGAAAAGAATGAAAGGGAGGGGACCTAAAACCGGGCCTTTAAAAACGCCACTCGTGATGGGCTGAGGCATCGAGTAGCTATCGCCTACTAAGACCCTTTGGCTGCGTTTAGAAAGGTAGAAAACAATGAAATCAAGGAGAGGACGTCTGATGTCTAAAGCTTTAAATTTCACTAAAAAACGCCTGTGCGGCACCTTGTGAATACCTTTACTAAGGTCAAAGTAAATCACAATGACTGATTGCTTCTCTTTACGAAGTGGAGCAACAAGGTTAAGTAATGCCAAGTGGCAGGTTTTGCATAAACTTCCTGATAGAAATCCATGCTGTGAGGCGCCTAACATTTTATTTTCTAAACAAAAATCGAGAATTTGATTAAAAATGATCATCTCCAAAACTTTAGCTGGGCCGGGGTTGATGAATACCTTGGTAGTTATTTACGTTCGAACGAGATCCTGACTTGAAAACTGCAAGAATAACAGATATCTTCCATGAGTCAGGAAAAAAACCGTTAAAAAGATAAGCTGAGAATAGATGACTTAGCAATCGGGGGAAGCTTGACAACATCTTAACAAGTGAGTTTGGAATACCGTCAGTTCCCGAGGAGTGTGAGTTTTTTAGACGGATAATTTGCTTACAATTTACTTCTATGGAGGAATCTATGGTACTGATAGTATTGACTTAGCATGGCTGAAACGACGGGACCTGTTCAGATTCCGTCGTAAGATGCTCTGCAAAAAATTCATTAAACAGTTTATCCTTGCTAGACTCATCCAGCACAAAGCTTTTATCTTCATTCAGTAAATTAGGGATTTCGTGACCTCGTTTCGCGGAGGACCAACGACGGAACAGTTGGGAAATAGTATTTGCAGAGTTTCACTCGCTTAGGGCGCTGTTTGTCACGTGCAAGACGAATCTTAGACGCTAATTCGAAAACCTCTGCGATTCTTAGGTGCACAGATAATGAACTAGTGGATTGATCTTTCAATTGTCGTTGCAATTTATTTAGTTTGGGCAAAAGAAAGTAAGGAACGGTGGAATACGAAGTATAAGGCTTAAAATTTTTTATCGGCACAAATTCAAAATGCTATTTGAAATTGCCCTCATTAAGTCACAGAGAATTGTTACACTGTTCGTGGACGAAAGATCCTGCCAGTCTAGAAAGTCCATAAAATTTTTAATTAAATATATATCAGCTAGGTCAAAAGCATAGTAGGTAGGAACGCTGCTAGTCTTTTTCATAGAGGCATGCGAATGACAACAATGGATTAAAGTATGGTCACTTTGGAAGGGGTTCCGATCGTAGTCATAGAAAAGGGGAGAAATATCGTTCGTGAAAATTAGGTCTAAAATATGTTGATCCGCCTTTGGGGAATAGACCAAACTGCGACCAGTTTGAAAAATTCATTGTATCTAGGAAGGGCTGAAAGCTGGGTAGACAACAGCTCAATATCAATAAATTTTTGGAATGTTGAAATCACAAACGATGAATTTAGCATCAAAGGCGGGCTCCAAAATCAGTCTAAATATTTCACAGGGCTTTCCATCATCTTCGGATGATGAGTTAGGGGGATTTTAAATGCATCCGATTATCGCCTTGTGACGGGGAGACAGAATGATGAATGCAAAGCAGTAATTACCCGAGAATGACTCAGCATCTAGATCGAACGAGAAATGCTTAAAATAGCTTTAATATAGAGAAGACAACTGCCGCAACGCCTACTGCGGCGGTCTTGACGGTAAAATCATACTCGTTTATTATGAGTAAAACATCAAAAATTATTGGATGTGTCCACGACTCTGTAATGCATAATACATCCGGCTTCAGCTTGAATTCACTGACTCTAAGTTGAGCCATCTTTTTTATAACAGATCCTGCATTAAGCAAGATGATATCTAGTGAAGCTCGAGTAATCAAACTAGGGTTATCTTTATTTAGTAATAAAAATTTGGAGGTTGGTAATTGAATTGGAAGTTTCAAAAATAGCCACCAACTGGATCAGGACAGTTGACATTAGAAGGCTAAAGAGAATAGCTAAAAGCTGCAGGTAGATAGCTCTGTAACATCTACGGGCCATAGGGATTAGTGCCGTGGTTGGCTTGCTGATAGCTACCGGGAAATCGGGAAAGCAAAGACGGAAAATAGAGGCTAGTGGGCGAGGTGAGGTAACTGTGGGGATTAAGTGGTGGAAATCCTGGCCTTGTATGATAATTGTGATAAGAAGGGTAACCTATATATTTGTTATTTTCCTGTTGTATAGGCTTGCTTAGTGTTTGGGAAGGTTGCATGCTCGTGGTTGGGTTCCGGATCACATCATTTCGACGACCTTAATTGGTTGATTTAAGAGACGGTTTGGGAGGACGGTTTGGGAGTAACGAAGCTGTTGGTCTACCTAATATAGAGGGCTTTTCGCAATTTCTAGGAAGACTACGAGAATTATTAGCTATGGCAGCTGGTGAAGCATCTAATTTGGAAGTAGACGGGGATGTCTGGTGACTTGAGGGGGAGGAGACGGTTGCAGTACTGAGGAGCGGTAAACCAGGGTTGCCAGGAGTAAGAGTACATGGCTCCCTAGGCTTCCAAGGGCTACAACCAGGAACTTGAGCACGTTGCGGTGAATTTAAAATTCTTATTTAAAGAACTCAAGGCTTTTTTTCGCTACATTGGGGTGAGATCATGACAGAGGAAGTACTTTGTATTTTTCATATATTTGGAAACACGATCTTGGTGCTTAAAACAGGAGCCTATTACAATGGGTAAAAATGGCTGAACTTAAATAATGGGATTGTTACTGCGAGATGACAGTCTACTATGTCTGCTATTTTATAGTTAAATCCGCAGGAGTAGAGGAAATGCATGGCAAATTCCATTGGTCGAAGGGATTTTTGAACGTTTTTCAGAATAAAGTTGTACGTCCTTTTTTGCCTATCCTGCGACTCATTTGCGACAATATAAACCAGAGTATCTAAGCGTTTGCATTCCTGGGAGGAAGCTGCAGAAATATTCCCTTCAAAGAGTGACCCAATAATTGAGAGCACTGATCAAAATTTTAACATTAATTCATTGCAATTTTTTATTGCAGACAAATCTATTTGCTCGGCCTTCAGATCTGGCTGACAACTTAAGTCAGGCTGAAGACTGATATCAGTAATGATGTTTGCTTTTCGCAGACACCGCTTGGGTCTGGAAGTCTGAGGCTCCCTACTAAATGAAAATGTCGCCTCCATACTTTTCGAAGCAGCAAGTAGATTAACCGCAAAAACAGTCGGGAATTCAGAATAAACTAACTGTTCTAGCTTATATAAGTTACTGAAAGCAAGACAGACGTATAGCAGAATGCTAGGTAAGAAAGCAGAAACCAAACCACCGAAGGGAATGGAAGCAGACTTTTCAAAACGTAAGAACTGGTACGGACGGTAAATTTATAAAAGAAAATGAAAGACTGATATTGGTATCTTCTCTTAGATATGTCGACTTATACAAACTGTAGACTTAGCTTAAATTCGAAACCACTGCTCGACCTTGACCTTGACCTTAATGACCCCTTTGGCACCTTTGTGAGACCGCATCTTGATTGCAGGATGCCAGTTTGGACACCGTGGTTGAAGAAAGATATTGACCTTCTTTGACAAGTGCAACGCAGTGCGACAAAGATGGTCGATGGTCTGAGGGCCTCACCATATCAGGAGAGATTGATCAAACGTTACCTTTTTCCTTTGTCTTACAGAAACGTTCATTGCAGCCTGCTCTGGACATTAAGAATAATCCGGGGCCACAGCTTTTCCCTGAAATTGGAGGATTTCTTCGAATCAGCCAACAAACATCACGTGCGTGACTATCCTCTCAACGTCACGAACGAAAGCACAGGATTAGACCTCCTAAAATATTTCTTCAGTCCAAGCGTTGTCCGACCTTGGAACTTGCTACTAAGCGAGACGGTAGCCGCTGACACAATTGCGGAGTTTAAAAGAAGACTCGATATCATTCTGTGTGACAAAACGCGACTTTTACAACACGATTTCTTACTGCCAGCATTCTGAACACTTTTCCTGTCTCTAGACTGTTTTCCTTCTGTTCCATGAAAATGCATATCCTCTACCAACTGCGCATTACCTGTAGGAATAACATTGTTCGCTTTACATTAATAGGGTCCTCAAGGGCATAACTTGCCTGTAACCCTTAAATATACACATATACTTGCCAGAAAACTGCTATCCACCTAGAAAGAGCTCGTGCGTCTCCCGGTTGGAGTTTGGTAGAGTGAACATCAAGAATAACCCAAAGAAGACAAGAAAACTGTGAAGACAAGCCAGATATCATCAAGCTCACATTTTTCTGTCCTTAAGAAACAGCGTCTGTCTCACAAACGTACGTAATTCGCATTCTTTTCCAAAGAGTAAAAACACATTGCAACACAGAAGCTAAAAAATAAGGGGAACGAAAATACCTACGTGACCTCTTGTGAGCTAATGGATACCCGAATATTTTTATCAACCAAAGCAAGTGCGTAGTGAGCAGACTACTGGCAGAAATACCGCAATTCGAAGTATGGAGTGTCATTCCTTCCATAAAAGGAGTCTGCAAAGCAGACTTTCGACTGTTTCAATCCGCTAGAGTAGGCATAGATCATCGACCTCAGGCAAAAATACGCCGCCAAGTGATGCAACCTTAAGACAGATTGCCCCCTACTGAAATCTTTGCAGGTGTCTACAAAATACCTTGCAACCATGAAGACTGAAAGTACGCTGGAGAAACAGGGCGAAAATAGCAAACACACCTAAAAGAAAACGAAGCAGTGGCCCTGAGAGCAGACCCTAAATTGGAGAGACCTAGTTCACTTTTGATATTATGGGAATAATCATAGTAGGCCGAATAGTCTCATAAGCTAAAAGATTGGTCCTCGAGGCATGGTACTCAGACGCCAATTCTGTCAACAGGCATCTGAACCTACTTGCAGCCTACAAAGCCCTACGATATTACGCAAGTAAAGGACAGGACGTTGCCAAGCCTTAGTCAGGATGTGCAGATGAAGACGACTCTGTGAAGAAACCACCAGTAGAGCCAGCAGGATTACTAGCATCCCCTACCGTGGGGACAGAACAGACCACCAATTGCCGGCACACCAAGCCAAAATCCACAAGCAAGGGCAGAAAGCGAACGAAGGAAAATCGATCAGCAGAAGGCCAACACTTACAGCCGCAATCTTGAACTTGATGATCGATAAAAGTCAGTATTCGCTTCGACAAAGGATAGCCGGCACAGCTGTTCGAAACGTCCACACATTTTCAAATTTATTCGGGTGGGCGAAAGATGAATTATCAGCCAATATCTTTGTTAATATAGCGAAATTTAATGGAACCATTAATTTCTCTAGCGCTCATCAGCTCGTCCACACTTTTGGCCATTTCTCGTGACATTGCCGTTTTGCATCGAATTTTCTGTATGAATGCAATTATGTATTTCTCATTCGTTACTCGGTTTATGCAGTAAGTGGACGCAGCTGATGAGCTCTAGCGGAATAAATGGTTCCAGATAATTCTGCTATGCATGCAATCTTCAACTTTGTACCTGGGAAGAGTTGCTTCAAAATCTTTGTTTATCCAGACAATACTGAACCTTACTCTACTGACCTAGAGCATCCTTTTAAACTGTCCGAAGGTTAGCCTCCCTGATTGAAGTGAGATGCCCTAATCGCACACCGCACGACTGTTTTGTTGAAGTTTGCGCTTTATGCGCAACCAAAAGAACCAAAACGTAAACAAGAAAAAGTGCAGGAAAACAAATCTTTTTAAAAAATACAGGAATGTAAATAGAA
>JAYGXS010000004.1:8890497-8904756 GCA_036362985.1 Ligula intestinalis | reverse complement strand
GATGTTTGAAAAGTTAATAGTGTCAACCAATTTCTGAAATCTTGGTGGACAGGTATTTGCATGCCAGTCAATGTTTGGCAGATTAAAATCACCTATAATTATTCTGACATCGAATTAAGTCTCTGCAACATTTTCAAACATTTCACACAGCTGCATTACATTACTTGGGTTACTGGGAGGATTGTAGACACACCCAATTATCGCTTTTTTATTGTGTGGCAGGATGACTGAAATAAGACAAAAATTTCCAGAAAATTACGAAATGCTCAGGTGATACGGGAAATGTACAAAGGATGATTTAATATAAAGAAGGCAACCACCGCCACGCTTTTCAATGCGGTCTTGTCTGTGCAAACTATAATTATCTACGGCGAGTGTCGAGTCAGAAATAAGAGTGTGTCCAAGATTCAGTGACACAGAGCACATCTGGATCAAGCTCAAATGCTACTGTTTTAAGTTCTGTTATCTTATTAACAACTGATCTCGCATTGAGTGAGACTACACTGAGCGTATACTTCAGATTCAGGTTACGCTCGTCAGTTTTTTTTGAAAAAGGAAAACTTGGTGGCGGAAAGGGAAACGACATGGGAGAAACAAAAGGCGGAAAGCAAACTGGCCCTGGTCTACAGTTTGTCAAGTAATTATTATCAAATGAACGGGGCATATTGTAGAAAGGCATATTAGAGGGGGCTACATAGAAAGGGCGGCTGAAGTGTGGCATGGGAAAACCAGGAGGGGGCATGAATATAGGATTTTGAGGCATTATATCAAAATTTTACGGAAAATTTGCCTTCGAATATTGCATGACTGGTTTTGAAAAACGGTTAATTTTATAAGCTGGCTGAATTATTTGGGGATGTTGATGAGATTTGGGGATAGGAAAAGCGCTAGCTTGAGTGGTTGGGTTTTTGTTAGATACTGAGTTTTTATCGGTAATCATATTGCCGAATTTGAAAACTGACGTAGATTTACTAGGGGCGTTAATAGGTTTATCGGAATTTAAAGCTAGCACAGACGTGGTTGGCTTAAAAGGAGAACAACTTGACGAGGCTACAATCTCACTCGAATCACGAGTTAGGTGGATGGGAGAAGTATCAGGGGAAACTGACATTGACCCAGAGGGATGTGGGCCAACCTTAGCGGGAGGGCCGGCCTCAGAGACAACTTTTGGTTTTATTGAACCGGAGCCAGTGTTCTCATTTGCTACTTTAGATAAAACCCGACGCTCCATTGGCATTTTATCCCTGCATACGTAAAGTTTATTATCCTTTAAATAGTTGGTTGACCGCTCATGCTGAGAGAATATAAGGTCTACTTTTATCGCCGAAAAAAGTTTTACGAGAATCGGCGGGTTTATACTTTGGTATGAGAGTCTTTTAGCTTCTGCAACTTTAAAATTAAAGCCACAAGAGTAAAGAAACTGAACGGCAACATCTGTAGGTTGTTTATCTTTTGAAGCATTTTTCAAAAGAAAATTAAAATTCCTTTTTTGCCGATCACGGGTATCAGTAGACACCACATTGACGAAAGTCCAAGTTTCTCACATTGGTGAGAAGTGAGCGTAGATACCTTTCCATCAAAGATGGCACCAAGGACCGTAAACAGACAAGCATATTGGTTATAAAACTTACTCAAGTTGTCTTAAGCATCAAGATCAAGTTTCTTCATGCTTAAGATGGGTTTATTGTTAAGAGAATTGGTATTCCGGGTTAATTTACGTCTCAGTTGTGGCTTGGGTATCATATTGAATAAAAGGTGAGTGATAGGATAGGTTCTCAGTAAAGTTATGCACAAAATTGCGCAACAAAATTTGAATTACCGAAGAGGCTACGCAGGATGAAAATTATCTCTAAAAGCATGTCGAGTAATACAAACTATTTCTTGCTAGAAATTGATAAAGTACCAAATTTTTAGATATAATTCAGTATTTACGCAATAGATTACTTGCTTTTTACGTAAATCTACTGGAACTAGAATGAGGCTACGTCGGTGAAACAGTATAAAATGTATATTTTGACCTATCGGTAAAAAACGACAACTACCGGTATGTGCAGTTTCGAAAGTGTTAGATATACAAATAAATAGCAACAATTAAGCTAGTAACTTCAGCAAGAAACGATGAAATCTGATAAAAATATCTATTTCACTTAGCTTTGAAAGATAAGTTACGCTCCTTGACCTTGATGCACTTACCCCACTAAAGATTTTCAAATCAAATTCAGCTTCTTCTACTGTGCCGCATTTTCTCCAAAATAGACTTAAGAAATTACAAAAAACAACTTAAGCATACGTCTAATTGCTCTTCATCAGTTCACTTAAGAATAGCGCAAATATTTGAATTAGTGCTTAAAATAAGGCTTGCACGTGATAGGCGTAGAGAGGCCACAGCATTAAGTGATGCGAATCCTTCCAGATCAGTTGCTCAAGTCTTCCGTCTTCTGTAGTCGGCTAAGCTTCAGAAAGTCATTCCACCCTTACTCAATGGCAACAATCATTTTGTTACAGAGGATTTGGTCAAAGCAGCATTGCTCAATTCATTTTTCGCCAAGTTCTTTACCATCAAAATTAGCCCCACTCCTCTAATCCCCCTGCTGTGTGATTCAAATCTCACTACCCTTAATTTCTCACCCGCTTGTATTGAAAAATAAATAATTCGTCTTAAAAATTCACATTAGGTAGGAACTGATAACATTCCAAACTCACTCATCAAACAATTAAGAGATTTCCCACCCTTACTGAGTATGTTATTTTCAGTGTTTTTTGAGAATGCTTTTGTTCCGGACTACTGGAAAACTGCTATTATAATTCCCATATTTAAATCTGGTACCTGATCAGATGTTCACAATTATCGCAGTGTTCGTAAAACGCCCTCTCTGGCTAAACTCTTTGAAATACTTATTGCCAGAAAAATTACAGATTTCTGCTTAAACAATAACATTCTCAGCTCCTCACAGCATGGCTTTTTACCGGACCGATCTTGTGAACCATGTCATATGTCTTTTCTTAATTTCCTCACTTCTCTTCGTAACGATCATGGATCTGTGGTGGTCATCTATTTTGATCTTAGTAAGGCATATGATAAAGTACCTCACAGGAGGCTCCTAGCCAAACTCGAGGTTATCGGATTTCATAGTCCTCTTACTGACCTCATCAGATCTTATCTTTCAAATCGACAATAAAAGGTCTTACTGGGATCCTCATACTCTACACCTACCGCAATTTTGAGTGGTGTCCTTCAAGGTACCGTTATGGGCCCCATGTTGTTCTTGCATTTTATAAATGATATTTCAACAATAGTTTAACTTTCTCTACCGTATATATACGTAGACGACTTGAAATGTGTATACACCTTCTCTTATTCTACGCCTGAGCGATGCTTAGAACGCATTCATTCGGTTTTGAACGCTCTATCTGCGTGGATCTCCACGTGGCAGATGCAGTTCTCGCCTTGTAAGTGCCAGTTTATGTGTTTGGGCCTTAAAGGCTGCCACAGCCCAACATTTTTCAAGGTTGCCCGATGAATGAATGTTCTAACATTAAGGACTTAGGTTTAAGTCACACCAATTAATTAGATCTTTCACCTCACGCTGATAGAATTGCAGCAAATTCTGCTCAGATATGCCGCTTCATCTGTTATAATTTCTTCCTTTTTGAAAAGAAGCTAAGGCTTTATCGTATGCATATGCTTTCAATTCTTGAATACTGCTGTCCATTCTTCGGTCTAACGAATGGAGGCAACCGTTCAAAAATTGAACATATACAAAAAAAAATTCATACTAAAACTGCTGTATCAAACAGCTTATAATACTTGCTACTCAAATAGATGTCAATTAACAAAACTAAGGTTCCTTTGGGTCAGGAGATTGGAAGCAGACTTTTGTCTCCTTTTTCGGCTTAATAATAGCACAAATTAACCCAGGACTTCTGTCATTACCCCCGTCAGCCGTCCCTACAACCTAAGAAACTCGGAACTTGTTATACCCCCTCCTGCATCTTCCTCATGTAAATGCTCTTTGTTTTTTACTTCCAGATATAGCTTTCTTTGGAATAACTTGCCAATCGAAATCAGGTCATTAACTAGACTGTCTGCTTTCAAACGGAAACTGCACATTTATCTTAACACTGATTCTATTAACCTTCTATTCTCCTCATCTTTTCCGAGCAGCTTTCTCCATGACCCCGAGAAAGGACCATCGGGAATTTAGGAGATCTGCTTGAAACTATTCTCTCTGCCTCGTGTCCCCGAGAACCTAGATGTGTCCATTAACCACCGCTGAATTAAACGAAGCCACGTGGAAGTACTCAGTTTAAAATGCTGCAGTTTCGTTGACTACTAACCTTCATCAGACCACCCACACCTATTTCTGATCTACTACTATGTTCCTACTACTATCTTCCTAAGCAGTTTTTTCTCTTGCCCACTTTTTGAACATGGAGGCCAGGTGAACAATGTCTCCATTTTCACTGTAAGAGTTTTTTTAACTGCCATACGTTTTCGTTTTTAGTTCAAATTACCAGCAAAACATTGCTATATGTTGCCACAAAAGGACAACTTCTGCTGAAATTATTACGACTTTCTACGTCTACCTGCACATATTGTCAAATTTTTTTTTGAATTTTTATTTTTTCGAAATAAACTTTGTGCATATATTGCCGTACCGGCGCTGAAAAATATTAATTCCGAAATCCAAATTGTTCCTTTAGTCTTTATATCAGGATCTCGTTCGGAAATAAATAACCACCGCGGTGTTCATAAACCCTAGCCCTAGCTAAACCTCTGGAAAAGATAATTTTTCATCAAATTCTCGATTTTTGCCTAAAAATAAGCTTCTAAGCGACTCGCAGCATGGTTTTCTACCCGGGCAGTTTTTAAAGTCAAATAACGTAAACACTTAACTTCGGAAAATATAAAGTCCTTGTTATCCGTCTCCTTCCCAAACACACAACTTTTGGATTTTGAAAAGAGTCCCCCTGGTATCTGAGGTGCCGTGTGTTTATATAACATTTTTTTCCATAAAAGTCTATTTCTTCCGCGTTTGAATGATATTTGCAACGATGTTTCGTCCACATCTCTGTCCACTCAGCATTGCTGTTTCTCCATTCTCGTTCTACAACCCTGACGATAGGCCTCATGGTCTTTAGTGAGGCTCGTGGCGGTTCTGCTATTTTCGCCAGTTCCTCACTGGCCTCCGCAGTCTACAAGGTCACATCTGCGGCGTTTCGTTGATGATCAGGTGATATCTGCCGTTCTCTCTCTTGTCGACCATGTTGTCCATGATGGCTTCCTCCGGTCTCACCTCCCTGATGGTTGATCATGTAGCCAGTCGAGCGGTGTTACAGTGGTGAAGGACAGCCTCTGCTGTTATATGATTTCTCCACTTAAAAAACTCGCACGCTTCGGGAACGGATGGTATCCCCAATTCAGTTATCAAAAGAGTGTCAACCTTTCCCAAATTACTTAGCCATATATTTTCAGTCCATCTCTTAAATGGTTACTTTCCTGACACTTGGAAGACATCCATTATTCTTCCAGTCTTTAAATCAGGATCTCGTTCAGACATAAACAACTACCGCGGTGTTCATAAACCCCGGCCCCAGCTAAACTTCTGGAGAAGATAATTTTTTATCGAATTCTCGATTTTTGCCTAAAAAATAAGCTTCTCAGCGACTCGCAGCATAGTTTTCTACACGGGCGATCATGCGAGACATGTCACCTAGCTTTTCTTAAACATGTAACTTCCCTCCGTAACGAGTGGCAATCCATAGTTGTTACCTACTTTGATCTGAGTAAAGCCTTCGACAGGGTACCGCACAGACGGCTCCTAGTAAAATTGAAAGCCATTGTCATCCGTCCTACTCTCCTTGACTTCATCGGTTCCAACTTGTCTAAACGCAGCCAGAAGGTCCTAGTAGGTAAAAGTTACTTCACTTCTCAACTGATCACGAGTGGCGTTTTACAAGGCATTGTCTTGTGTCCTTTACTCTTCATCCTATACATAAACGAAATTTCGACTGTTCTTAAAAATTCAGACAATCTCGTTTATGCAGACGACCTCAAATGCATATACTCATTTTATCAGGACATGGCAAGTATGTGCGTTGATAAAATAAATGCAGACCTACTTACACTCTCACGTTGGAGTGCTACCTGGCAGATAATTTTTCATCAAATTCTCGATTTTTGCCTAAAAAATAAGCTTCTAAGCGACTCGCAGCATGGTTTTCTACCCGGGCAGTTTTTAAAGTCAAATAACGTAAACACTTAACTTCGGAAAATATAAAGTCCTTTTTATCCGTCTCCTTCCCAAACACATAATTTTTGGACTTTAAAAAGAGTCCCCCTGGTATCTGAGGTGGTTTTTTTATCTAAAAAATTTTCCATACATGTCTATTGCTTCCTCCTTTGAGTGATATTTGCAACGATATTCCGTCTACCTCTCTGTCCAGTCATCATGGCCGTTTTCTCCATTCACCGTTTTACAACCCTGACGATAGGCTTCATGGTCTTAAGTCATGCTCGAGGCGGTTCTGCTATTTTTGCCAGCTCGTCGCTAAACTCCGCAGTCTACGAGGTCACATCTCAGGCGTTTAGTTGATGATCAAGTGTCCTCTGCCGTTCACTTCCTTGTCAACCCCGTTGTCCGCGATGGCCTCCACCGGTCTCATCTCCTTGATGGTTAATCATGAAGCCAGTCGGGTGGTGTAACAATGGTGAACGACAGCCTCTGCTGTTATATGATTTCTCCAATTACAAGAAGCGTTTCCAACCATCATTCATTCTCATCAACAGTCCTGTCTCATTTGTACTGCAATCAATCCTATCAACCAACACTCTCAATTGTGTTGAAGCAGTTTTTTCTCCTACATTTTTTTTAAGCGGAGCTTAGCTGAACTCCGCCCCAGCTTTACTGGTAGGAGTTTTTTATTCACTGTTTCCTTTTTAGTTCACCATGCGTTGACTACTATTTTAAAACGACGATACGTTGATGAATATGAATTAATCCACCCACACTACTAAACGCTCCCGCTGTCTATGTGGTTGTTTCATGAAGAGCAGCATTTATCAACTTTTATTTATTTTTCCATTGCACTAAGTTTGCAATGACCAGGCCCTCCGGGCATAAAATATAAAATTTATTCATTTATTTATAGAAGCGTTTCCATTATTATGAAAGAAAATAATTTTCTCGTCAATTATACTAAAATATACATTGTTTCCTCTTATATTGTATCAGAAATATGAATACTAATGATGTAAATCTCAATCTCACTTAGATATTCGACAAACGAAAGGCCAATTGTCTTCTGCCGATGCACTTGAATGACGATGGTGCTTCGCAGCTGCCTCGACCCACCTCAGACATCTGCAACGTCCCATCTAATTAGCAAACTTGTGCCACTGGTCAACGATTGTAATCTCCGTATCGAGCAGACCCATGCATACGGTAGATGCCATATCATCAGCTGATATTTTCACCTTCAAACTAACCGCGGCTAAGTATACCTCAGTTAAAGGACATTACAGTTTTTCCAGACCCCAAGTATTCTTACTATAAAAACTGTAACACCTACAATGTACAGCTATGTTATTTCATGTTTTCCTCGATTTGTTCCCTAGAAGTCAGGTTTTTTTCACTTAAAAAAAACTCCTTATTTCGCACACTATTGACCTAGCAAAAGACCAAAACAAATATAATGGTCACTGCGAAAGAAGGGGTTTGGGTTAGGTTTTTTCCTGCCTTCCGGGGTTTTTTGACGGTGCCAAAGATGTTCTTTACAAATAAACCTTATTATTATTATTATCCCTCTTACGCTCTCATCATTAGTCCTGTCTCATTTGCACTACAATCAATCCTCTCAACCAACGTCCTTAATTTTGTTGAAGCAGTTTTTTTCTCCTACGTTTTGTTTTTTTTAAGCAGAGGTTCGCTGAACTCCGCCCCAGCTTTAGTGATAGGAGTTTTTTTCACTGCTTTTTCCTTAGTTCACCATGCGTTTTCAGGGTGTTGACTACTATTTTAAAACGATGATATGTTGGTGAAAATGAATTTATCTACCAGGGCCAAGAGGCCCTGTCGTAACAAACTTTGTGCTATCTTAAAAATAAAAATAATTATCATAAACAATGAACTATTATAAAATAATTGTCATCGGCAGTAGAAATAACTCCTGAATCGGTGGATGAGTTCAGCTGGCCACCGAGTTCCAAAACACTATAAGAGAAAAAACTACCTTCGTAGGTAATAGGGTTTGATTTGGTTAGATTGGGATGTGATGTTGAGGGTTCAGGACGTTTATGGTCATAGGAAAAAATATATATCGTTGAGTTCAGAAGTTGTCATCCTGGACAACAGGAGAAGGCAGTAAAAGTCAAGGCAACATCACAGAGATGCTACCCACCAGATTCCAGAGCAAATATCGAAGACCACAGCGAAGGTTGCAAAAACGGAGAACAGTTCGCAGTCCTTGGAAGTGATGCTGGACTCTGCAGAGGAAAATGTTAGCATATTGAGAAACCATTTTAGTATCCTGGGATAAGCTTCAAATGCCAGGAAAACCCTTTTCGAAATTTAAAACTTGCGTTTTTGGAAAGGAAACCGACAGTAACGACTTTATGTCCTCTAAATTTAAATTCTTATGTAATTTGCTTTTAAAAATCGATAGTGTAGAGGACAGTATAATAGCGAGTGGAAGGTTGTTCCAAATAAAAGCATATTTGGAGGTAAAAAAGCGAGAACTGTTAGATGTGGAGCTACGGGGTGGTTAAATTATCATGGAAGAGTTAAGAGTGGCGTAAGGTCGGCATACCGGAAGGAAAGCGTTAATTTGTGGGAGATTCGGACTTTTGTTAAGGTGAAACAGAAAGCATTTACCAGCTTCGAGTCTTCTTACCCAAAGAAATTTAATGTTTTCTAATTGACATCTATCTGCATAACACATACCAGACCCAGAAACAGCAAATATTTTACGAGTATAAACTCGCTGAAACTTTTTAATCTTGCTACGGTCATGCTGGGTCATGAGACCAAAAGCGGACAGCAGTATTCTAGTATAGGGAGAACAAACATGCGGTATAGTTTTAACTTACATGTGGAAGGAAAAAATTATGCGATAAAAACCCACATATCTCTGCGGCCTTGGCAGATATTCGATCTGCATGAGGTGATAATGCACGCATATTCGTGCAAGTATGACCCAAATCTTTTATCGTAGATCTTTCTTACAGTGGAATATTTTGAAAGATAATGGGTCCAGGAAGCCATGTGGGACCAAAACACAGGAAACTTCATTTGGATGGAGGAAACTCCATCTGCCATGTAGCGCTCCAACTCGAGGAGGTACGCGAGTCTGCGTTAACTTTATCAACAGAACTACTGGCCGTGTTCTTAGAAAATGAGTCTATACACTTAAAGTCATCAGCATAAATGAAATGTTCTGCAATATTAAGCACTAGTGAAATAAATGGGAAAAGGAATGGACCTAAAACCGTGCCTTGTAAAACGCCACTCGTGGTCGGCTGAGGCATCGAGTAGCTATTGCCTACTAAGACCTTTTGGCTGCGGTTAGACAGGTAGGAGGCAATGAAATCGAGGAGGGGGAGGCCTGATGCCTAGGGCTTCCAGTTTAACTCAAAGGCGCCTATGCTGTTCCTCGTCATAAGCTTTACTATGGTCAAAGTAAATCCCAATGACTGATTGCTTTTCATCACGAAGTGAGGTAACCAGGTGAAGGAATGTCAAGTGGCAGGTTTCGCTCGATCTTCCAGGTAGAAATCCATGCTGTGAGCCGTCTAATCGTTTTTTTTTTCTACAAAAAAATCGAGAATTTGATTAAAATGATCTTTTCCAGAAGTTTGGCTAGGGCCAGTTTTTTTTGAACAACTCGGTAGTAAGTTACGTCCGAACGAGATCCTGACTTGAAGACTGGAAGAATAATAGATATCTTCCATGAGTCAGGAAAGAAACCGTTTAGAAGATAAGCTGAGAATAGAAAACTTAGCAATCGGGGAAAGCTGAATGCTCTCTTGCTAAGTGAATTCGGAAGGCCATCAATTCCCGAGGGGTGCGAGATTTTAAGACGGATAATGTGCTTATAAATTACTTCTATGGAGAAATAAATATAACTAATAATATTGACTGAACATGGCTGAAACGACGGGACTGGTTCAGATTCCATCGTAAGTTACTTTGCAAAGAATGCATTGAACAGTTCAGCCTTCTCAGACTCATCTTGCACAAAGTTTTTATATTCATTCAGTAAAGGTGGGATTTCGTGACCTCTTTTAACGGAGGACCAACGACGGAACAGTTGGGCAATATATTTTGCAGAGTTTTACTTGCTGAGTGCGCAAGATTCCCTCTGTTTGTCACGTGCCAGAAGAATCTTAAACGCTTATTCGAAAATCTCTGCGAATCTAACGTGCACAGATAATAAACTAGTAGACTAGTCTTTTAACTGTTTTTGCAATTTCTTATGTCTAGACAAAAGAAAAATGAGGAACGATGGGGTCCGAAGTATAAGGCTTAACATTTTTGATTGGCGCAAATTCCAAAATGCTTTTTGAAATTGTCGTCATAAAGTCACAGAGAATTATTGTACTGTTCGTGGAGGAAAGCTCCAGTCTAGTGAGTCCATAAAGTCGTTAATTAAATAAATATCAGCTAGGTCTAACGCACGATAGGTACGAGTGGTGCTATCCATTTTCGTAGAAGCAAGCGAAAGGTAACAGTGGATTTAAGTATGGTCACTTGGAAAGAGGTTCTGATTGTAGTCAACAAAAAGGGGGGAAATGTCATTCGTGAAAAATAATCTAAAATATGCTGATCCCTTGTTGGGGAACAGACCAACTGAGACCAGTTTTAAAAATTGATGGTATCTAGGACGGGCTGAAATCTGGATGGACATCCGTTCAATGACCAATCAATTTCGGGAAAGTTGAAATCCCCAGCGATAACTTTAGCATCAAAGGTCGACTCCGAAATCAGCTTCAATATTTCGCAAAGCTTTTCATCATCTTCCGACGATGAGTTAGGGGGACTATAAATGCATCCAATAATCGCCTTTTGACGAAAAGACAGGATTATGGATGCAAAGCAGTAATTGCCTTAGAATAACTCAACATCTAGATCGAACGGGAAGTGCTGAAAAGTAGCTTTAATATAGAGAACATAACCACCACCACGCTTACGAGGGTGGTCTTGACGGTAGAAATCATCCTCGCCTATTATGAGTAAAGCATCATAAATTAGTGGGTTGTTCCACGACTCTGCAATGCATATAACATTTGGCTTCAGCTCGAACGCAAAAGCTATAAGTTGAGCAATCTTATTCAAAACAGATCTTGAGTAATCGAACAAGGGTTATCTTTATTTAGTGATAAAAACTTTGAGGTGGGTAATTTGGTTGGAAGTTTGGAGAATACCCATCAAATGGAGCAAGACAATTAACATTTGAAAGCTGAGGGGAATAGCTAAAAGCTGCAGGTAGAAAGCTCTGTGAGATCGATGGGCCATAGGGATTATTGTCGTGGTGAACCTTTAGATAGTTTTCAAAGAAATTAAGAAAACCAAGACGGGAAATAGAGGCATATGGGGGACGTGAGGTAACTATGAGGATTAAGCAGTGGAAAGCCTGGACCAGTACGATAATTGTGATGATTATGGTAACCTATATGCTTGTTTTCTTCCTGTTGTATATGCTTAATTTGTGCTTGGGAAGGCTGGATGCTCGCGGTTGAGTTCCGGATCCAACCCTTTCGACGACCCGAATTAGGTGATTTAATAGGTTTGGGAGGACTCTGATCGAGTATCGATGCTGTTTGTCTACCGGACGTAGTAGGTTTTTCGGAATTTCTGAGAGGGCTACCAGAATTACTAGCTATGGCAACTGGGTAAGCATCTAAGTTGAAAGTAGACGGGGATGTCTGGTGACTTGAGGAGGATGAGACAGTTGCTGTACTGGGGAGCAGTAATCGAGGTTTGCCAGGACTAAGAGTACATGGCTCGCTAGTCTTCCTAGGGCTACGACCAAGAACTTGAGTCGGTTGTGGTGAATTTACTATTTTATTAGAAGAACTGGACGCTATTCTTCGCTCCATTGGAGTGAGATCATGGCAGAGGAAATACTTTGTATTTCTCAGATATTTGGAGGCAAGCTCTTGCTGTTAAAAAATTGCATCTATTTCAATAAATGAAAATAGCTTGACTAAAATGGTTGGGTTTTACAGCAAGAGGACAGCCATATAGTCGCTGCTTTTTTATAGTTAAAAACGCAGGAGTAGAGAAAATGCATTGCAACGTCCATTTGCCGAATTGATTTCGGAACATTTTTCAGAATAAAATTGTACGTCGTTTTTTTGTTTATCCTGTTACTCACTTGCGACTAAATTAACGAGAGTATCTATACGTTTGCAGTCCTGAGAGGAGATGGCAGAGATATTCCCATCAAATAGGGTCCCAAGGACTGAGAGATCTGACCCAAATTTCAACATAAACTCGTTGCAATTTTTCGTTGCAGACAAATCCATTTGCTCGGCAATCAGATCAGGCTGAGTATTGATGTCAGGCTGAAGACTGATATCAGTAATGATGTTTGCCTTTCGCAGACAACGCTTGGGTCTGGAATTCTGTGGCTTCCTACTGAATGAAAGTGTCGCCTTCATACTTTTCAAAGCAACAAGTAGATTAATCAGGAAAGCAGTCGGGAATCCAGAATAAACTAACTGTTTAAGCTTATATAAGTTGCTAAAAGCAAGACAGATGGTTAACAGAATGCTAGGTAAGCAAGCAGAGACCAAGCCAACAAAAGGAATAGAAGCAGATTTTTCAAGCGTAAGTAGTGGAACTTATGGATAATTTATATAAGAAAACGACAGACTTATAGTCGTATCTTCTCTTAGATAAATCGATTTATAGAAGACTGATGACTTAGCTGAAATTTCGAAACCAGCGCTCGACCTTGATTACTAAACACTCCCGCTGCCTATGTGGTTGTTTCACGGAGAACAGCATTCATCAATTTTGCATTTATTTTTCCACAGCACTAAGTTTGCAATGAAGAGGCCCTCCGGGCCTTAAATATAAAATACATTTTATTGATTTATTTCTTATATAGAGAGATTTCAGTTAGCGAACATGACATTTTTTGGGTTAGAAGACTCGAAGCGGGCCGCTGCTTCCTTTTTCGCGTTACCTTCAACCCTTTCCACCCACAGATCAACGCTCTTATGCCATTTGCCATTCCTCCACACCTTGCACACCCCTTTAGCTCCACAGCGAACCATTCTCGCTTTTTGTTTCCAAATATGCCTTCCCCTGGAATAATATTACCCTCGAAATTGGGCTGTCGTCTAACTTAGCAGTTTTTTAAAGCTATATTACCTTAATGCTAAACTGTAGAAGGTATAAAGTTCTTCTTATCCATCTCCTTCACAAATACACATTTTTTGGACTTCAAAAAATGTCCCCCTGGTATTTTAGGTGGTTATATTTATTTTAAACTGTTTTCCATATCTGTCTATTTTATTCTGTATAGAGTGATATTTGTAACAGTGTATCCTCCCCTTTTCTTTCCAATCAATATGACCGTTCTCCGTTTCCCATTTTATAACCCTAACGATGGGCTTCGTGATCTGTAGTCATGCTCATGGGCGTTCTGCTATTTTCAGCAGCTCGTCGCTGGACTCCGCTGCCCACAAGGTCGCATCTCCGGCGTTTCGGTCATGATCACGTGACCTTTGGCGTTACCTTATCTTGTCGGTTCTTTTGTCCGCGATGACCTCCTCCGGTCTCACCTCCCTGATGCTTGATTATGAAGCCAGTCGGGTGGTGTTACAGTGGTGAACGGTAGCCTCAGCGGCTATATGCTTTCTCCAATGACAAGAAGTGTTTCTAACTCTCATACGTTCTCATTTACAGTTGTGTCTCATTGCACTACAATCAATCCTATCAACCACTTTCCGTAATTCTCTAGAAGCAGTTTTTTCTCCTACGCTTTGTTTTTAAGTGGGGCCCGCTAAACTCTGCCCCGCTTTAATGGTAGGAGTTTTTTTACAGCTTCCTCCTTAGAGTACCATGCGTTTCAGAGCGTGTTGGCTTTTATTTAAGAATGACGATACGCTGGTGAATATGAATTTATCTGCTTAGATTGCTAAACGCTCCCAATGGTACGCCACTCATAACTTCTCCATGATAATTTTACCACCCCGTAGTTCACATTTAACCGTTTTCGTTTTTTCCTCCAAATATACTTTTATTTGGA
>JAYGXS010000004.1:8836870-8881106 GCA_036362985.1 Ligula intestinalis | reverse complement strand
AATTGTTTAGAACAGTCGAAATTTCGTTTATGTATAGAATGAAGAGTAAAGGACCCAAGACAGTGCCTTGAACGTGCCTTCACGGAGCATTTCAGGGAGAGTTGATTATTGTTCTTATTATTATTTTTGACGATATATTGGCGGATATGTATTTATCTGCCTACCATACTGAATACTTCCACGGCCTATGTGGTTGCTCACAAACAGCAGCATTTATGAAATTTTTATTTATTTGTTCCACAACACTAAGTTTGCAATGACGAGGCCCTCCTGGCCTTAAGTTTAAATTATATTCATTAATTTATTACTAAGATATTGAGTGCCCTGTAGACTTTCCATCTCAACTGTCATCTAACTAAATGCTGGGTTTGTCACATATTGCTTTTATGAGATGTGCCTGTGTACACATGTTGAAGGCAACACAGTAGTGGTCGCTGACGGTATTGAGTGTACTAACGGAAATGTGGAGTCAGGTCCGCAGTACGAACTGACGGTGTCGATGGTGCAGACTGACCTATGGCAATAACGACATGAAGGCTGCCACGTCAAGGTCACACGCCATAGCTCCAGGGACGTGAATAGGAGGCGTGATAAGTGAGCGTGAGAATCAACCTGGCGTGGACATGGATCTATCACAATTTGCCAACTCCCTACTAACTCCATTTACGCGTGGCAAACGCTTGCTAATTTCTCACTTTCTCTGACGATGGCTTTCTGTGCGGAGCTAAAAGCTCAGAATAAAACAACCGTTCCGAAAATAGCGTTTTCCTCTTCTCTATAACGACACGTGGCGTTGAGTGACATAGGGAAATGGGCACGGCATTGTGGAAGCCTCATGCCAAACTGCTAAGCATTTATAACTTAGCCGTATTTTCATTTGTGCGCAAATTTCTAGATTAACTCTTGCCATTAAGCATTTCTGTAATGTCTATTTGTCACCTTCTGTTTAGGTCGGCGTACAACCGTTACCCGCTTTACTTCAACTCATTTGAATGTTTATTCAATAGCGGATATTTTCCACCTATTAGCCTTCTTCACTAGACGGGGTACGCAGTCGTTTTTCACATATTCAGGGTATCCGATTTGGCTTGGCTTGACGTGTTTTTGGCATGGGATTACCTTTCTCATTTAACCGAAAGTACTTACCCCGAAAAAAGACAGCGCATCTGTTCATCACGTGTGTTAAAATTTTACGGTTCCCTAAGCCAGTCCACTGTCAATCAAGGCAGCCAATCACATACAGAAACATCCGCAGCGGGCATTTTCTGACGCGTCGCTGTTACAGCTATGCTGAACGAAGACTCAATCTGCACCTTCGCACTGGCGCACGCAGAATATTGGCCAAATGCGCCAGAATGGTACTTCCTTCGCATGAAGTCAGCTTTTTACTCTACGAATATCACCAAGGAAGCGATCAGGGCTCTGCGAGATGACCGACGGAAGGATGGAAGTGCAAAGATTTCAGCCATCATCAATATCCTAAATTTCTCCTGCACCAACACCAAATAGCGGCCATGGCAGACGAGATGGCCTCCCTAAAACTCCAAGTTACCACCTCACCACTCGCCAGTCCTCCAGTCCCTGCTGTGGTCGTTCCGGTTCAAGAGCTCGTCCCGATGGCTTTTGCCATTTGCATGCAAAATTAGGTACGGAAGCCTTCAGGTGTGCATTCCCTTGTTCATTCAATTCAACATCGAGAAACCAGTGTGCCGGAGAATAGAGGCAAACACTTTCTCTGGTTCTGCAGGCTCAGGTTGCACTTTCTCGTCTATAGCACCTTGGCACGCAGATGGTTCTTCATCTATAACGGGGCCAAGATCAGTGTGGTACCGCCGACTCCAGCCGACCGCCGCTGTCCCAATTCCTGCCTTCATCTCTAAGCTGTTAACTCTTCCTACATTTTCACATTTGGCAGCCTACTCCTTATCCTGACCATCGGCCTGCGTAGATCTTTCTCTTGGATTTTTTGATAGCCGATGTCCCTGACGCTATTCTTAGCGCAGTCTTCCCTGCCGAGTTTGACCTCCTGGTGGACTGCCGCCGTTCCCAACTTCTTGATCGCTCGACTGGTCTGTGTGTTGGCGGATTGAGTCTTTTTACGACTCCCAGCAATCTATCCGTACTGGACACAGATATTGCTTGTGCATACGGAGAGCTTCTTCTCCAGCATCCGAACATTACTTACCCCAGTTTCGAAGCGGCAATGTTTAACACGGTGTGTTCATCACATCCGTCCTCCTTCTTTCGTCTGGCCAAGACGACTGGCACCTGCCAGCCTGCAGGTCGCTAAGGCAGAGTTCGAACATATGCTGCAGCTGGGCGTCATCCAACCTTCCGAGAGCCCCTGTGTGTCACCTCTGCACATGTTGCCCACGGCAAAATCGGGCGATTGGTGACCCTGTGGAGACTACCGGGTCCTCAACAATGCGACATTGCCCGATCGGTATCCCATACCTCATCTTCAGGACCTTGCCGAAACGCCGTTCGGAAAAGAAATTTTCTCGAGGATTGACTTGGAGCGTGCCTTTCATCAAATCCCTGTTGCTCCTGAAGAAGTCTCCAAGACAGCCATCACTACATCTGTTGATTTGTTTGAGTTCGTCCGCATGCCGTTCTGTCTTCACAATGCTGCCCATACTTTCCAGTGGTTCAGCGACCAGGTACTACGTGGTTTGCCGTTTGTGTAAACATACATAAATGACCTCCTTGTGGCTATTCGGATGGCGGAAGAGGACAAGGAACACCTAGCCCTGGTTTTTTATCGCATCGACAAGTTTGGTGTCATCATTAATCCCTCCAAGTGTGCTTTTGGTGTGCCTTCACTCGAATTTCTCGGCCATCACGTTGATTCCGAATGTCTGAGTTCTCTGCCCTCCAAGGTTGACGCAATTCGTGATTTCCCTCTACCCTACTCAAAGCGTCAGGTGCAAAGATTCATGGGTACGGTCAATTCCTATCGCCAGTTCCTATCGAACTGTGCCTACCTCATGCTGCCGCTCACAAATTTGCTGGCTGGTCCCAAAGGTCCTCTTGAACTTGCTGGAGAAGCATTGACTGCTTTCGAAAGAATAAAGACTTATCACAGGGGGTTAAGTGAGTTAAACCCATCAACTGCGATCTTCAGACCATGGTTACTTAGGGGATAAGAAATCCGTGAAGGCCAAAGTAGTGGGAAGAGTATATTGTGTACACAAATGAACGGAGAATATATGGAGATAGTCTGACTTGGGAGAGCCTGACAACCAAAGAGATCGACCGGGTCCCATGTGAGGTCTTAGCAGCAATCAGGCCAGAAGACAGAGAAAGCGCGTTCATTGGCTAGGTCAGCCTGGAGATTTTGGGCAAAGAAGCAGCTTGCGTCGGGAACGCGTGCAAGCTTGCTATTCGTCGCTTGGCCCAAACCGCGTAGATGCGGGAACTGTGATTGGCTGATCGAGACGTCGAAAAACCGCATCGGTGAGCCTTTGGGAAAGTGCACTTCGACGTCAGCTAGTCGGCCAGCCACGACCCACTACAGACTGCCCTGGCCGACGCCGCTCTGCTAACGCATACCGCTCCCGAGGCACAGCTGTCCTTGATGGTAGACGTTTCGACGGTAGCGGTGGATGCAGTCCTGCAACAACGCCTGGCTGGTTGACTTTCTTTTCGAAGATACTCTTTCCCGCTGAGACGAGCTACAAAACTTTTGGCCATGAACTCCTCACCATTTACCTAGCAGTAAAGCATTTCCGTCATTATCTCGAGGGCCTGGACTTCACAGTCTTCACGGACTACAAGCCACTATTCTGGGCTCTTCAGTCCCACTCCGATAAGTACAACCCCAGAAAGATTGGCCACCTGGACTTAAACTCGCAGTTCACTACCGACATCCGCCATGTGGTTGGCACGGGGAATGGCGTGGCTGACTTGCTGTCGAGACCCTCCCTTTCTGCACTCCAACTGTCCCAGGGAATCGACCTAAGTGCCATGGCCGCTGACCAATCAGGAGTCGGTTGTCCTGGCGACTAAGCCGTTAGTGGTCTCCAGCTTACAGAAGTTCCACTCATCACCGGTACTGGCACCATCATCTGTGATCTCTTGACTCCCTTCCATTGCCCTTTTGTGCCCCCCTTGATGCGTCGAGCTGTGTTGAACACTCTGCATGGACTTGTAGTGAACCTTACCGCCACTGCTGCCAGACGAAACTGAGGCGCACCCAAAAGTTCGCACAATGTCTCCCCCATTCTGGCCTATACCCACAGTGGCTTGACCTCAATCGGCCTGGACAAAGCTCTAGGTCGATGCTACTGCCAGACGCACTGACGCACTTACTAAGGCGTCCATGCCGGTTCGCCCACGCGTAGTCCAATCAATGACCTTCACTTTTGTAGCCAAAGCTGGCGGCTTGAATGTCTGCTCCCTAGACAGGACTTCGGAACTGGCCCGCCTCGCGGCCAGACGTGTGTTCCGATAGTCAACTCTCTCACAACCTATTTTTCTGTCCTTCTGCAGAATAAACTATTCCTAACAATCTGGCCTTCCTAACACTTCTCCCATCTCTAAGGGAAATGGGCCTGGAAGATTGTAACTGTTAGACATAACCGTCTTGGCCTTAACACCTATAGTCTCTCCCACCCTGGGCTTCGAGCCTCACAGAAGCTCCTCGCGGAAAGCTTTGTCTGGCCTGGCATGAACAAGGATGTCATAGCATGGGCCCGGTCGTGCCCGAGTTGCCAACGATCCAAGGTCAATCACCAAAACAAGTCTCCTACCGGCAACTTCTGCCTTTTCCAACAACTTGAGATTTGTTCTGAGGAACTTCACGCTCTGAGTATACATAACATTGCCTAAACGCTACATTTATTCGCTGTGTTGCATACTGTGAAAAAAACAGAGAATAATTTAGCTCAGATTATACTATAGCTAATCGAAAATGTCAGAGGTCATCCTGAAAGATTGGCATAACTATCGATGTACACTTACCAGACACAGCTATACCTTGGATATATTGACGTAAGCGTTGGAGATTAGTGCGGCAATTTTGTTCAACTATCTCCATGAAGACCTCACTTCCCTCGATCAATTTTTCAAGTCCAAGGGCCTGTGGTGACTCCAAGCTGGCAGCAAGTACGCACGCACAAGTACCTGCGTACTCCAATTGTTGCCAATCATCTTCCTGTGACTGGCTGACACATGAATGTAGACGATGTGGTGACACCCGTGCTCTCATACTTCGGATGACACCCCCCTCGGCAGAAGACGCACGTTCGTCTGACTGTCGACGTTCTCCAATCTGTTCTCCACTCATTCTCTATAGAATATCCTACTCCTGCGACCGGGCATTTCACTTCATTTCTCTCTTTACACGGAGCGGGCGTTAAGATAGCTGTAGCAAGGGTTTTATCTATTAACTTAAGTCACTGCGAGTGTTTTCTATCCAAAATTGTACAATTTTGTAACTTTCACTCTCTAGTTTCAAATGTTTCCTGATCAACTATTCGTATATTTCTACTCCTGTTGTCAGATATATTATATAGGTATTTTGGCTAATTTGAAGATTTCAGCTGATTCGTTTTTTGAAAAAAAACTCGATCAGGAGCTTAACGTTCTGGCCGTTGAGTCTTCTGCTCAAAAGGTCGCGAACTCGATTCTTGGGTGGTGCACCGCTGGCCAGAAATAGCCATTGCAGTCCCCCTTGTCTTTGCCAGCAGTGCTATCTGTCTGGACTCAAAACCACTGTGCGGTTGCTGGCAGGGTCCGCGAATGTGTTCCAAAGCAGTGCACGCCTAGTGAGTTCTCTTAGCAATCGGAGAGCGTTCATTAACGAGTCTCAATATCAGTTATCTTATTCCGCTGTGCTTAACCCAAGTAGCAGAAATGTGAGTCACCTAGCATTTCACATTTATCCTCAGAGCCATCAATAAAAAGAGGGTAGATTACGGACAGTGTGGGAGAATGATAGAATTCATTTGCCACGCAAGCAAAAACCCATTTAAATTAGCAGTTCTCATCCTTTTCACAAGTGCTTGTAAATGGTGCAAGCGATCTAGCAGTCTCCGTACCAGATACGACCATCAATGATAAATGCAAGAGCTGCTACCTTCGTTCATTATATGCCTGTGTAGCGAGCGACTTCATCCTCCGTTTGACATTCACCACGTCAATGTCATTCCCGGATTTTATTTGCTCTGAACTGCATGCCTTAGTCCCCTTCCATCAAGAATTCTCTACATGTTGACCCCTTTGTTTCCCGTCGAGTGTACACTGGTGTTAAAACTAGCTTTCCGACTAAGTACCACAGAAGTGCTACTTGAATACTGTCCTTACTCTCCATTCGGCGTTCTAGCCTTCTGATTAACTGTTTTAAGAGTAACTTGAATATTCAGTTTCTCTTTCTCTCGACCTTCTACAGGAAAGTGGACTAGACACAGCGGCCGTCGGGCAAGGCTATCCTAAACACACTTGACCCAGTTGTCTCTTCACATGGTGATATAGAAGCAACTGCCGTGAGGACCATTTGAAGAGCCACTTTGTTCGACCAACGCATTCTGAAGGCCATTTGCATTCCCCCGGCTGCTGGCACTTCATTTTACTCGCCCCTTCTCTTCGGGTTCGCTTACAGCTGTCACCAACGCTGACCTCAAACTCTTCCAATTTACTTCCCTGTTCCAGCACAGAAATGCCCCTGTCCGTGTCCGACCCACGGGCTTTTTCCCCGCACCATGTTCTTATCTTCTCTCTGCCTACCCTGTGCGCCAATTATATTATAAACTGGCATCAACACGTCTGCGTCATCCAAAGGACTGCTTGATACGCACCTTGAATGTACGTCCATCCTCCTTTTGCTTTCTACTTTGTATTTTCTGCCCATTGTGCACTGCTTATCTTACTGTTTATTGCGGTAGAATCACATTCAGTTATCCTGACCGCCTCTTAACATATACAGAACATTCGAACGTTCTGACTGCCTTTTGATATAGCAACCTTGAAATTTGGAAATTATGTTTGTTCACGCTAGAACGGCACTGTTCATACGAAATTAGTTTTTTAAAAAAGGTAAGAATTCAAAAACGAATTTAACGATGTACGAAAAATATACGTAGCAAGTCGAAATGATATCAGCAGAAATTGTCCTTTAGGGACAACATTATGCAATGTTTTGCAGTTAAATGGAAACTTAAAGCTTAAAATTGAAGACAGTTAAAAACCTCTTATAGTAAAATAGAGGCGTAGTACAGCGTGCCTCCATTTTAAAAAAGGTGTGTTAGAGAAAAAAGCCGCTTAGGAAGATAAGACTAATTAGAAGAGTAGAAATAGGTGTAGGAAGTCTGATGATGGTAATTAGCCAACGAAACGGCAACAACTTAGACTGAGTACTTCCACGTGGTTTCGTTTGATTGAGCGGTCGTTAATGGAAGCATCTAGGTTCCCGGAGGACACGAGACCGAGAAAATGGTTTTAAGAGGATTTCCTTAATTCCCAATGTTCCTTTCTCGGAGTCGTGGAGGAAGCTGCTCGTAAAAGATGAGGAGATGGAAAGGTTAATCGAATTAGTGTTAAGACAAATGTGCAGTCTTCGCTTGAAAGCAGACACTCTAGTTAATGACCTAATTTAAATTGGCAAGTTATTCCAAAGAAAGCTAGATCTGGAAGCAAGAATCAAAGAGCAGTAGGAACATAGTAGTAGAGCAGAAATAGGTGTGGCTGGTCTGATGAAGGCGAGTATTCAACGAAACTGCAGCATTTTAGACTGAGTACTTCCGCATGGCTTCGTGTGTTTCAGCGGTGGTTAATGGAAACATCTAGGTTCTCGGGGGACACGAGGCAGAGAGAATAGTTTCAAGCAGATCTCCTCAATTCCCAATGGTCCTTTCTCGGAGTCATGGAGAAAGCTGCTCGGAAAAGATGAGGAGAATAGAAGGTTAATAGAATCCATGTTAAGATTAATGTGCAGTCTCCGTTTGAAAGCAGACAGTCTAGTTAACGACCTTTTTTCGATTGGCAAGTTATTCCAAAGAAAGCTATATCTGGAAGCAAAAAACAAAGAGCGTTTACATGAGGAAGATGCAGGAGGGGGTAAAACAAGTGTCGAGTTTCTCAGGTTGTAGGAACGACTGACGGGGGTAATGACATAAATCTTGGGGATATATTTGCTTTAGTTAAGGCAAAAATGGTGACGAAATCCTGCCTCCGATCTCCTGACCCGCAGAAATCTTAGATCTGTTAATTGGCATCTATTTGAGTAAGAAGTACCAGAAATTGTTGGATAAAGCAGTTTTCGTGTGAGCTGCTTTTGTACTCTTTCAATTTTTGAACGGTTAACTTAACCCATGAGTCCGAAGACTAAGATGGGAAGCACAAACATACCATGAAGTCTTAATACATTGCAGGGAGATAGAAATTATAAGAGATAAAGCCGCAAACCTTGAAGGACACCACTCGAAATTGCGCTGGCATTAGAGTATGAGGATCTCACTAAGACCTTTTGTTTTTGATTAGAAAGAGATGATCTGATAAAGTCAGTAAGAGGACTATGAAATCCAATATCCTCTAGTTTGGCTAGGAGCCTACTATGAGGGACTTTATCAAATGCTTTACTAAAATCAAAATCGATAACTACCACAGATAAATGATCATTACGAAGAGAAGTAAGAAGGTTTACAAAAGACATGTGGCATGTTTCACAAGATCGGTCCTGTAAAAAGCCATGCTGTGAGGAGATGACAATGTTATTGTTTATGGAAAAATCTGTAATTTTGATTGGCAATTAGTTTTTCAAAGAGTTCAGCCAGAGAGTACGTTTTATGAACACCACAATAATTGTGAATTTCCGAGCGGGAACTAGATTTAAAAACGGGAAATATAATATAAGTTTTCCACTAGTCTGGGAAAAAGCCATTCTCAAGAAATACTGAAAATAATTTACTCAGTAAAGGTGAGAAATCTCTTAATTGTTTAATGAGTGAGTTTGGAATTTTATCAGTTCCAGCCGAATGGGAATTTTTAAGACGACGTATTTCCTTTTAAATACTAGCCGGTGAGACATCAATGGTAGTGAGATTTGAATCACGCAGTAGAAGGATTGCAGAAGTAGAGCTATAATCGAGGTTAAAGATCTTGGTGAAAATGGAATTTAGCAATGCTGTTTTCTCCAAATCCTCTGTAACAAAGTGATTGTTGCTGTTGAGCAAGGGCAGAATGACCTTCTGAAGCTTAGACCTCGGGTGCGTCTATTCAGCTGAGGAAACACAGCAATTAATTAAGAACTCCTGTAGAAAGCCATGCTGTGAGGAGATGAGAATGTTATTGTTGATGGAAAAATCTGTCATTTTTTTATTAGCGATTAGTTTTTCAAAGAGTTCAACCAGAGTGTACGTTTTATGAACACCGCAATAATTGTAAATGTCCGAGCGGGAACCAGATTTAAAAACGGGAATTATAATAGACGATTTCCGGTAGTCCGGGAAAAAGCCATTCTCAGGAAATACTGAAAATAACTTACTCAGTAAGGGTGGGAAATCTCTTAATTGTTTGATGAGTGAGTTTGGAATGTCGTCAGTTCCAGCCGAATGCGAATATTTAAAATGACGTATTTCCTTTAAAATACTAGCCGGTGCTACATCAATGGTAGTAAGATTTGAATCACACAGTAGAGGGATTGCAGGAGTAGGGCTATTATCGAGGGTAAAGAACTTGGCGAAAATGGAATTAAGCACTGCTTTTTTCTCCAAATCCTCTGTAACAAAATGATTGTTGCTGTTGGGTAAGGGCGGAATGACCTTCTGAAGCTTAGACCTCGGGTTCGTCTATTCAGGTGACGAAACACAGCAATGAATTAAGAACTACTGCATTATAAACAGTGATTCGAGCTGCCAAATGTAAGGCTCTTCAGACAAATTTACAGTTAAAAGAAAAGCTCGTGAACAGCTCGTCAGACAATTCTCACACTCCATGTCATGTGCATAATTTGCCGTCTCCTTTTTTGGCTTAATAATTGCACAAATTTACCCAGGACTTCTGTCATTACCCCCATCAGCCGTCCCTACAACCTAAGAAACTCGGCACTTGTTATACCCCTCCTGCATCTTCCTCATCTAAACGCTCTTCATTTTTTTGCTTTTAGACATAGCTTTCTTTGAAATACAGTGCCAACAGAAATCAGATCTTTAACCAGACTGTCAGCTTTCAAACGGAGACTGCACATTTATTTTAACACTGATTCTATTAACCTTCTATTCTCCTCATCTTTTCCGAGCAGCTTTCTCCATGACCTCGAGAAAGGACCATCGGGAATTTAGGAGATCTGCTTGAAAATATTCTCTCTGCCTCGTGTCCCTCGGGAACCAAGGTGTTTTCATTGACCACCACTCAATCAAACGAAGCCACGTGGAAGTACGCAGTCTAAGTTGTTGCCGTTTCGTTGGCTTATGACCATTATCAGAATTCCTACATCTATTTCTTCTCTTCTAATCAGTCTTATCTTCCTAAGCAGTTTTCATCTTTCACACTCGTTTTAAATGAACACCCGTTGAACTCTGCTTCCATTTTCTTTTAAGTTATTTTAAATACCTTCAATTTTAAGTTTTTAAGTTCACAATTAACTGCAAAACACTGCTAAATGTTGCCTTAAAAGGTGAATTTCTGCTGACATCATTGCGACTTTCCACGTCTATTTGCGCACATTGTCAAACTCGTTTTTGAATTTTAATCTTTTCTACAAAACTAATTTTGTATGGAAAGTGCCATTCTGGGGATAACATATATTAATTCCAAACTATGTAAAACTGAAATGTCGTGATAGTATGTTTTCGCTTCGGCAATTGAGCCTCCTCATGCGCTAGTCTTTCCGTCAAAATCCCAAAGGTTTCAAAAATCTGCAATGACAATAAGAAGCCCTTTTTCGGGGGTGGGAGTAAGCTAATAAGGTTAAACTTCTACCAGTGCGATTTTTGGGCCTGCTCCTTAGAAGATGAGAAGATGGTGGAAGAAAAAAGGATGTGTTCTGCCCAAAGGATTTTAGAATAGGTAGGAGGAATTGGACGTTCGGACTGGTGCAGGTCTGCACCTGAGTGGGGAAAAATCCAAAATCCTAGCCTGGCGCAGTCATCATTTCCGAGCAGCTTTCTCCATGACTCCGAGAAAGGACCATCGGGAATTTAGGAGATCTGCTTGAAACAATTCTCTCTGCTTCGTGTCCCCCGAGTACCTAGATGTTTCCATTAACCACCGCTGAATCACACGAAGCCACACGGAAGTACTCAGTCTAAAATGCTGCAGTTTCGTTGAATACTCTACTTCATCAAACCACCCACACCTTTTTCTGCTCTACTACTATGTTCCTACTACTATCTTCCTAAGCAGTTTTTTCTCTTGCACACTTTTTGAACATGGAGGCCCGTTGAACACTGTCTCCATTTTCACTGTCAGAGTTTTTTTAACTGCCATAAGTTTTCGTTTTTAGTTCAAAATTACCTGCAAAACATTGCTCAATGTTGCCCGAAAAGGACAATTTCTGCAGAAATTATCACGACTTTCTACGCCTTTTTGCACATATTGGCAAATTATTTTTTGAAGTTGTATTTTTTCGAAATTAACTTTGTATAGATAGTGCCGTGCCGGCGCTGAAAAATATAAATTCCAAATTCCAAATCCTATTGGCCTTTGTCTTAGTCAGCCTTGGTGGTGCGTGGGCAGACCAGACTGGAATGCACATGTGCCTCCCAATCGTGCAAAGCCAAAGGTTAGTTGTCGGTATGTGCATGCGTTGACCGCAGTGGGTGATCGGGCGTTAATTTGGGCCGTGGTCTCCAATGCCGGGTGACGGGCTGCCCTCACGTGGCCTCGTGTGGTACGTGACGCGTTATAAGGAAATAGGGCTAGAGAGCCACTACAGTATGTCCTGAGAAACCGTCAAGCGTTCCGTTTTTCTTCTTGGGCGAGGACTAGGGAGAGACTGTTTCAGACACCCTGTCAGTTTCTTTTGTAAGTAATGAGTACAAGGCAGAATAACGAGTATAATTTTGAAAAAGAGCGACAAATGTAATAATCGGAAATGCGCAGCGCTCTACTATATACTAGGAAATTGCACTAAAGATAACTAGTGTAAGCACACCTATTATTAGAATATTATTAATTTCAGCAGTTATTTAGTCTTGTTATTTGCTATTTGTTGTTATTTGGAGCACTATTGGTTATACAGTAGTCGCCGGTTATTAAGCCCACGGTTAATGGGCCCAGCCGCGAACTAAGCCCAAAGCAGCTTGGGACGGAATTTTACACAGCAAAATCCGCCGGCTAATAAGCCCACTCGCCGGCTACAAATCCCAGTTTGCCAACAGGAAAGAGTGCGATTCTCATCTCTCTACATGCGCACCTGGTTACATAATTTTGGCCAATCTTATGCAAAACGAGTTGCCGGATGTGACTTGTTTTCATTTTTCAATTTAAATTTTACAACACGCTGTTTGGACAGCAGCAGACATGAGGGGTCAGGAGGACAAATCCCCAACACTAGAAAGCCGCAGGCGCAAAAGGCTAACGTTCGCGAACCGCAGCGCTGAGGACACACACACAAAGGGAACAACGCGTTCAGATCCACGCTAGACGATGCCGACAGGCGTGACGCCAAAGCATACCAAGGTCGTCTGGCTAGCCTCCCTAGGTCTCGAAAAATTTAAAGTTGATTTCATTCACAAGTTTTGCACCATGGCCAAACGACATCCATCATCACGTGTCGAAAGTGAAAAAATTCTACGCCTACCATGCATTGATTGCTGAGTTCAAGAAGAGCCAATAAACTGCTGCTGATAAGCTTGGAATTTCACGCGGAGGTCTACAAAACTTGCTGGAAAAGGAGGCTGTGATTCGCGAGGAAGATTTTGAGCAGAACTTGGTCAATGAAATCATTCAGAAGGAAGAAGTGAAGAACTGAGGAAAAGCAAATGAGGAAGTTGATGATGATGATGATGATGATGATGAGGAGGAGGAGGAGAAGGAGGAGGAGGAGGATAAAGACCCAGTTCCTACTGCTGCACAGATGAGAACTGCACCCTATACTCTGCAATGCGGTCTACAGGCATCAGATTTCAAAAAATTCGACGATTTCTGGTGCCTGGAGAAGGACATCAAAGAGCACTTGCGAGTGAAGTTTCCTCCAAAACAACTCACACTAGACCGCTTTTTTAAACGTGTCGCAAACCATTTTCTTTGTGTTTCATTATTACGTAAAATACCGACAAACAGAATTATTTTCTTGTTCATAACCAAGCTCTACACACAATACAGTACGTTTGTAATCTATAGTGCCTATCCTGCGTTTGCTAATCAAGAACTAGGACGCTCCGGTTAGTGCGCCCGCTGCTTATAAAGCTCAATTTGGTCTGGGCTCGAGGTGGGCTTAATAACCGGCGACTACTGTGTTGCCATTAGTATTACTACAACTGCTAGCCGCAGTCAAAATTGCAACAGTAGTACTTTATGCTTAGCCTTTGACACCAACACAAAAACCTCCACCAAAAGCCTTTAGCAAGTCCAAATGAACCTCCACTCGAAGTTAAGTTGTGTGTGCAGGTCATCGAGTTGGAGACCGCTCGCTATGAAATTGCAGGACCTTGCGGCATCTGACTCTAAACACATGGACGCCAGGAACAGTGCGGTTGAGCGTCGACTGCACAAGTACTACGAACATTCAAGGCTGCCCGAATTATTCCCACACTCTTTCCACTTAAACTCAACACTTACGCTTGACCTACAGCATAAACAAAAAGCGATCTCATTGTTTTTGTTTAGCACTCATTGTGCTCCTCGTGAGAGATTCTGTTTACAATTCTGTTTACAATTATAACTAGTCTAGGACTTGCTACATCCCAGTAACATCTGTTCAGAGAATACCGTATTTATAGTCGCTTGCTCTACAATACGATTCAATCGACTTTATTCTGAAGCTCGTTAAAATTAGGATTAGTGCACTACTTGCTATATTACAATGGCAGTTGTTACAGAATATTTTATTATGTATAATCCATTGCCTATGCTTTCTCACCATCATACAGTCCAAGCTCATCACAATCCTCCCTATTTGAGTTTATGCAAAGTGAGACGATCCCGTCAATGATGGCATCCAGTGCACCTTGTGACCATAGTCTATACGACCTCTAAATTTTCTCCCTTGTGTCGACTCGGAATGGACGGTCGACGATCGTAGCGGGTACTTCTGTTTTTGCCACCTTGTAGGGGGACTCAGCAACCAGCAAGGGAATATTTCGCCCCATCTTCCGTACTCCATGACCTCTATGATCTCCTTTTTTAGCACGCTACCCTCCCATAAGCGACAGGTTTTCCCCTAAAATACCCCAAGTAGATTTGTTTATTGTCTGTTCTTTTTTTCTTAGTTCCACTTCATTGGTTCGTGTCATTGCCATCGCCGATAAGTTGATGTGCTACTTTTTTGATATACCAGTATGTGGATCCGACAAAGCAAAGGGAGACCGGAATGGCCACTTCTGGCTTATAAACCGTCAGCAGCCAGTCATACCCAATCTCGAGGGTTGCACCCTCGATATTTGAACCCGCGACCTTTGGCCATTGCGTTCAAGACCCTTCCTCTAGTCTACGGGTGCCCTGCTTTGTCGGTTGTGGTCGGGAATATGATGAATGAATGTGCTTTCACCGATCTAGTAGAGGAACAATTAAGTTCCGCTTTGACCAGGAGCTCGAAAGCTTCAAACCCTCCAGACCATCACATGGTGACTAGATGATATGACGAAGTGGACTAGCGGTCGTGTCTTGAACACAATGACCAAAGGTCCTGGGTTCAAATCATGGGGGTGCCAACCCTCGAAATTGGGTATGACTGGTTGATGACAGCTACTAAGCCAGAAATGACCATTCTGATCGCACTTTGCTTTGTCAGATCCGCTTCATCACCATGTGACGGTCTGGAGGGTTTGTGTTGCGAGCTCCCGGGCAAAGTGGAACTTATTTTTTCCTTTACTAGATCAGTGAAGGCGCATTCATTCATATTTCAGTTTATTTTTCAGTTTATTTGGTAAGGATAATAGCCAATGCCTTTGAAAATCCTATTTAGCACGTGTACAGGCACCTATAAAAATTTACCACTACTAACATATTATTGGCAAACAGTGAGTACCATTGTTTTTTACAATATATGTCTGGCTTTTAGAGGTCAGACTTAGATGGAGGAGAGTAGCATTGTTTTTTAAAATATCTGTCTGTTTTTTAGAGTTCAGAATTGGAGAGAGGAGAGGGGACGCATGTAATTATCCAGGCGTTGTTTGTAAATCTGAAGGGAAGTGGCCTCCACTGTAAAAGGTTGATCCACTGTTGTATGACACGTTGCGTGAAGAATTCAGAGCGGAGGTTTAGGTTGGACATCTTCGTGCGCAGCTTCATTGTGTGCCCACGGAGATGAGGCGAGAGGTGCCACTGAAACATGTCTTCAAAGCGTAATCCTTTCTCAAGACCGTTTATTATTTTGGAAACTAGGATAAGATCCCCTCTTTGTTGCCTGTAATGCAGAGGGAATAAATTTAGGCATGTCAGTCTATTTATGTAGGTGTGGTTCTTTAGACCTCTTACTAGCTTTTTTGCCCGACGCTGCACTTTCTCCAGACATTCTGCGACCTTTGCAAGCCATGGCCGCCACGCCTGTATACCATAGGCTAGGTGTGGTCGAACAAATGTTCCGTGCACTCTGCTAAAGAGATCTTCATCGAAGGCTAGAAACGCCCTTTTGATAACGTGCAGCACTCCCGTGACTTTATTTTCACCTTTGACAGATTGTAATGAGGGCTTCAGATTACTCTGTATCCAAATGCCGAGGTTTTTTTGCGTATATTCTACGGGAATTTGGGTGTTTTTCAGGTGATATGTCCTGCTGCTCTGGGTGATAGGATAGTTTGTTGGACACAGGTGGAGGACGGCACACTTTTGCACATTGAAATCTAGCAGCCCTCTCTCGGACAAAGTCTGCAGTATGCAAAGATTATTTTGCAGAGCATATCGGTCGCTTGGACGCTTAATGACCTGTCAGAGCTTAACGTCATTGGCGAACATGATTTTAACGCAGACCAGTTCTTGAAGGCTGTCATTTACCTAGAGGATGAAGAGTAGAGGACCGAGAACGGAGCCTTGAGGAATTCCACTAACTGCGTCAACCCAGTCCGATTTATCCTACCCGATGCAAACGCGTTGTTTTCGACCGACTATAATGATCTGATCCAGTCTCAAATTTTCCCCTTGATGCCAAGAACGCTCAGTTTATGTAAAAGGCGTTAATGGGGCACGCTGTCAGAGGCTTTGCGGAAATCGATGAACACTATGTCCACTTCGAAGCCCTCTTCTAAAGCACTTGTCCAGGCCTCAATTGAAGTCAGTAAATTTGAAAGGCAGGAGCGCCCTCGCCGAAAGCCATGTTGGAAATTTTGTATGATGTCACTTTCATCGCAAAATCTGAGTATCGCCTGCTTGACAAGGACCCTTATCATTTTGCAGGAAAGGCAAGTCAAGCTTATAGGCCGAAAGCTGTTTGCAGACACCTTGCAACCTCCCTTATATAACGGTACGATGTTGGCCGTCTTCCACTGCAAAGGCAAGTCCCCTGTTCTCATGGAAAGCTCGAACAGAATTGAAAGAGGCACCGATAGCTCGGTCGACAGTTCTTTAATTATCAGTCCAGGGATCCCATCCGGTCCAGGAGACTTTTCTGGTTTGATGTGACTGAGGACATGTCTTACGTCTGCGACAGAAAAGGTAACAGTTTCAATAAAGGCTGTACCTTCGCCCACTTCTACTCCTGTATTGTCGATGGGGGATTCCATCGTAAACACCGATCTGAAAAACTCTGACAGTAACTCTACTTTCCGCGGTCATTGCGTTACTACGTTCCTGAGGTTATCCCTTAGAGCTGCAATGTCGTCCCGGTGCTACCTTTGACTGCGGATGTATCCAGAAAACTTATTTGGACATATTGTGGCTTGTGTTGTAAGTTGACGCTCAAAGGCAGTTTTTAAATTTCGTATTTTCTTACGGCATATATTTCGTTGCGCTTTATATTCGGCAAGTGATGTTGAATCTTGAAGATGCTCGTACTTTTTCCACAACCTTTGTTTCTTCTTTATGGCCCTTTTTATCGGCTGGTTGACATATGGAGGTCTGGCACATGGTCTTATTACTTTCATTGGGCAATGGACTTCAATTAAGCGCTATATAGTCCCTTGGATATGCTGCCATAATTCATTTGTATCATTCGTACTGGGTAACCAGTTTTCTGCGGAAGCGGTACGTCTCATTTCTTCAAACTCGGCTTTCCAAATATTTCTGCGCCTCTTTATTTGCGATTTTGGAGAGAGTAGGTAACACACGCAGGTAAAAGCAACGTGGTCGCTTAACCCAAGTGGCGGTTGTGAGTTCACTTCCCTTATGATCCCCTTTCTTGACTAAAAACGAGATCTAGACAGTTTGATCGCTGGCCTTCTTGCAGTCTAGTTGTGAAGTCTATGTGTTGAATGAGATATTTGTCCAAAGAAAACTGAAGTAGTTGATAATTAAAAGGTGTTGCTGCGGCCTTTACTCCAGGCCTCAACCAATCGATGCTAGGAGCGGTGAAATCACCCAGGAGTAATAGGTTTTCCTGTTTAGAGATAACTTTCAGTGAACTTAGCAGTTCTACGTCGTCACTTTCGCTGGAACCGGGAGGGTGATAAACAACGCATATATTGAGTGCCGGATGTTGCCTTATCTTAATTTTGCATGAAATTATTTCCTATCGTCGTAGGGCTATGTCTGCGATTTCCTTCTGACAACAGGAAATTTCATTGGCTGCATAAATTGCCACTCCTCCGCCCATACGTTGAGATCTGTCGCAGCGGAACAGTTGATAGCCTTCAATGCTGACTTCGCTGATCCCTATTGCTTCGGTCAGCCAAGTCTCTGTTAATGCAATTATATGCAGTTTCTGCTCAGATACTATTGTTTTGAGTTCGTCAAGTTTCTTGAAGAGACTCTGACAATTGGTATAATAGATCTCGAGGCAGTGGTCACTATTGCTTGTGGTGTCTTATAGAACCGGCCGGTTGACCTTGGTTAAGTTTTCCGCCTGACTACTTCCAGCCAACGAAAATTTCGTTCAATGTGGACTATTTCTCCTCCTCTTATTTTTAGGCCGGTTTCGTTTTTGTTCTTTTGCTCATTAACATCGTTTTTCAAAAGTCGCATTTTACTGCGTTCCTTTGGTTAATAATCCGGCTGAAAGAAAACTTTAGCATGCATGGTCCGCAGAGTCGACTATCTTTCCAAAATAAGCTGTACCTGTGCTTGGGTATGGAATTCAATATGTACTTAAACAAATGGGGAGTTCAAGGGTACACACCTAAATTTCCTTCAAGTAAACCTAACTGAATCACATTTTGCTAGTGGGCGTTCTACAGGATTTAAAGATCTACCCAATCACTCATTGGTCTCTTAGGTCATTGTTGATTGTCAAAAAATGAGAGCTGGAGACAGCATGCGCGTGTGATGACCGACTAATTTGCAGGAAATGGTCGCAATTGAAACCTCATTGGTTAAGTATTGCTATGACGACGCTAGTGTACACACGTACTCAGAACTAGGACCGACACATTGAGTGGCTGAAATCTCTGCGCTTGACGCCGACAAGCTCACGCAGTTACTGCGCAGTGGCAAAATGCCTTTTAGTGCGTAGACTAACAAGCTGGCAATCCTCCTTTTTAGGTTGCCTTCTTTTTAGGCAAGTGAACTTTTACTTGGCAAAGTATCGACTAGATGACGTCGTTAACCACTTAAACCTATAGATAAAAATTAACATTTGTATATGCTTCTAACTATTTTATGGTAACATATTTTATGTTGGATACATTATGCACACAAGAGACAATCTGAATGCTCTCACGGACACGTAGACCATACCTGCAGCTACAATTTGTAAATTTTCATATGTTACTCACTCTTTTATGGTAATATATTTTATGTTGGATATTTCATGCATACTGTTTTCAATAGGTTCTTCAAAGACATGGCCTACTACCCTACAAAAAATATACTGAACTATATATGAGGAGGTAAGGGGGCAATTCCTCTTCCGAAGTTGGCCTTCTTTCGGTCTATCAGGCAACAGCAGCCCTATCGAGTACACCAAATTGGCCGTGACTCGTCAGCTGGTAATTAGCAGTAGCTCCAATACAGCCCTCCCGGCTGTCTTTGCAAAGATGCCGCAATAGCGGAATCCAGACGGACTGTCCTGTGACCAGGATTGATTTTGCAAATTAATACTCAAATAACAACCTAACCCAATAACCTTCCCTCCCCCCTCCCCCAACGCACGAACCTCTACACGCCGACCCCGCCATGCGGGCGACGCGTAAACGATTAAGTGTAATTAGACAACACTATTTAACCTTGTCCAACTGCACAGTTTTAATTACCAGGCAAATGTTCTGGCCTGATTATGATTTGCTGTAGACTTAGGTTTGGCAACTTGTCTTCTCAACTTAAGAAGGGGAATATTTGCAGAGCATAAAAAATGATTGCATGCCGTCCAAGTAATCCAGCTTCTGTCCTCAAGTCGGTTACGGGTGGTATTGTTGACTGGGGACGACAGATAATCAGAATACATTTTTCAAAGCGCCATACTTTTTATAGGAAACCTTTCGGCAACTTAAGGGTGGAGTGGGTCCAATAATCAGTGCATTTTGAGCGCCCCAATCCTCAGGTCTATAGTGAAAGCATAGCGCTTTCCCCTTTCCATGCCACTCTACGTGTGAGGGCACGAGATCGCAGTCCTCGTCGTGCCTCTCGGACAGCTAAATCTCCAAGCGAGCGCTTGCCTTTCTTGGCTTCTAGCAAGTGTCCATGCACCAGTGCCTGCCTTACCCGGTCTGGCCAATCACCCTCAAGGCTGACTCAGAGAAAGACCGCTCTAATGGCTATGATGACCGTCACGCTCGCGCACCTCGGACACCGCCCTCTCGGATGTGGACATACGCTCGTCCGACAGCCAACTCCCTCCCATCTATTCTCCACTAACTTTGTACAAAATATACTATTCCTTTTACCTGGCATTTCAATTCTTCTCAACCCACATAGAAGATCGCGATGGCAAGGATTTTAGCCATGATATTAAGCCACTGCGATAGGTATGTTCTCAGTTCACCACATTAAATGAGGGACGTCATAATTATAGGGTTTTATTATGCATAGGGTTTGGAGTTGGTGTCTGAGAGGACAGTGGCCACTGGCCGGGCCACGCACTAGGTTGTTTGTGCGTAATTAAGTGAGGGTCAAACTGAATCGGCTCCTTCTTAAAGTGACTTCTGATACCTAAACAGAGGCGAGATGTGATCCGTTGACCCAATTATTGTGGGAAACCGTAGTGCTTGTGTTTGGGGGGTGGGGATCAAATCATGCAAGTTGTTCGCATACATGAAGCCGGTAGGTATGTCAGTAACTGCACCAATTCTCTGCACCAGCCCCCTGCTCGGCTTAGACCCCGGGTCGGCAACCTATGGCTCGCGAGCCATCTATGGCTCTTTTGATGATCGCGTATGGCTCTTTCAGAAACTTCAGATTTTATGATTTTGGTTACTCATTAGAGTTTAAGTAGTGGTTTGTACTCGGATCACTACAATCATCAGGCCAACTCCCAGGTCGGCAGTTAAAATACACAAATCACCAGAAGGAGTGATTTTATTATGTATAGAACTCCAAATTGCTGTCCGATGTGGCAGTGGCGACTGGCGAAGCCAGGGATAGTGTTGATTGCGTCCAGCCAGACCAGAGAGAGCTCGAGACAGTGATTGACAGCTGATTCAGTGGGATTGCGGTGCAGTTTCAATTGTTCTTTTATTGGTGTCTTGCAATTGCCCGAGGGGATGTTGCCTGCAGAGATCTTTGCTTCATCGGCCGAGGGGTGGAGTATTTGAATAGTTCTTAGGTATTTAGACGCGCGTGTATGATCGGGTGTGTGTGCATGGCTGAATAAACTGCGGTCGCCAGGGCGGCGGTCTCGGGGCCGCCAGAAAACCGAAGCAAAGGGGACGCTCGCGCAGCTGCTACCGGTTTCCCAGACGCAGCTGCAAAGTCAATCCTCGGGGGAAACGGAGGTGACAGTGAAAGAGAGCATTGGAACAGTTGTTTGTGCCAAAACATGACTTTGGGACCGCGGGTCGTGGAGAAGGAAGGGGGGAGTAGGGCACGCATTGTAGCCATCAACCTCCAATGACGTGCCGCCACCGAGACGCGTATTAGAATCAATTTAATCTCGACGAATCTCTGGAAATTTCGGTACCCCTAGGTTTGACCTGGCTGGTCCCTTTCCATCTCGCCGACAACAATGGCTTCCATTCTTTCCTGCGTCCCGACAGAGGTGACAAGCTCACTAAATAACAGATGCCCTACTAAAGCACGACAGCCAACAGACTTGACCTCAGCTTGGCCAAGGTCACGCTGGCTGACAAGGCTTTCTTACGCGCATAGGCCAGCCGGCTTTGTATCATATAGTGCACCGTGTTTATGTCCCCCACACGGAGTAAACAGTTCCTTCGCGAACACTACACTTGTGGGCTAATACATTGACCCTAACATCTGACTGATTTCTTTCATCAGACGGATCGCACATCTTTGAAAGCTACCCTTTCTCTTATTTGCCAAAACTTAACCTCTGCAACAAAGAGTATGGCGAAACGAAAAATAGATGAGGAGTATCGTATATTTCAGGACGAATAGGGCGAAGAATTCGCCTTTGTGCAGAGAGCAGATTATGCGGTGTGTCTAATTTACAATGACAAGATTACATCGATGAAAAGTTCGAATGTAAAGCGCCACTTCAACACATGCCATGATACGTTTGCATCAAAATACGCTGCGGGAGATAGCCGAACGAAAGCTTGCCAAGAGCTAATGAGCAGGATGCAAACCAGCCAGAAGCAATTCCACGTATGGACCCAGCAAGGTGACTATAATTCCGCGAACTTTGCTGGATTTTTATCAATAGTTAGGAACGGAAAACCATTCACAGATGGCGAGTTTGCTAAAACGTTCATGCTGGATGTAGCCGATAAACTTTTGATGAACTTCCGAACAAAGACAAGATAATTAAACGGATACATGACATGCCTTTGTCGGCAAAAACTGTTCATGAGCGTATCATCATGATGACAACCCATGTGGAGGAAGCGCAAGAAAAAGACATATTTGCAGCGCCGTTCTTTTCCCTGGCTTTGGATGAGTCAACAGCCGTAAGCCATTTGGCGCAGTTCAGTGTGATTGCAAGATATGCTGCTGGTGATGCACTGCACGAACAAAGTCTTGCGGTTCTGCAAATAAAAGGGTCCATAAGAGGTGAGGATTTATTCAAGTCTTTTATGGATTTCGCTCAAGAAAAAAAAACTACTTATGGATAAACTTATCTCAGTGTGTACTGATGGTGCTCCGTGTATGGTTGGGAAAACAAATGATTTGTGGGGCTTCTCTGTGAACAGAAAAAAGACCCATCCTACACCATGAAGCTCTTTTTACTCAGATATGGGACGGAAGGGTTGACGAAGTGATGTCGCTGGTCATTCGTGTGAATAACTTTATTGTTGCCCGAGCCCGAAATGATCGACAGTTTAAAACACTGCTGGATGAAGTTGGAAATAACTATCATGGTCTGATTTTGCATAGCAAGGTACGTTAGTTGTCAAAAGGGAAGGTGCATAGCCGTTTTGCAGCTTGCCTGAACGAAATTCCAACGTTCCTTGAAATAAAGGGCATTGAGCATCGTGAGCTAGTCGAAACTGAGTGGCTCCTCATGTTTTACTATCTCGTGGGTATGACCGAACATCTAAAACAAACTTAACGTGTTTGCTTCTGAAAACAAGCTTGAACTCTTTATCATGGATCTTGAAACAGATCGATTACTATATTTCGAAAATTAAAGATAATATAAAGATGCAGGCGCAGTCATTGAGTTCACTCGAAACTTTGATCTCCACCAGCTAGATGGCTTAACATACAGTCTCCTACAGTCGTTCAACGTATGCTTTGGAGAATTTCGAGAGCACTTTCATCTTCTGAAGTTCATCACCCATCCAACCGAGTGTTCACTGAACACAACCGAACTAAGGTATACTCCTGGCCTCTCCGTTAGCGATTTCGAATAGGAATTGGGTGACCTTAAGGCCTCAGACATGTGGGTGAATAAGTTCAAGTCACTCAATGAAGCTTTGGAAAGGATCGCACGACATAAAGCGGAGTTGGCAAGCAAGCACATGTGGGCAGAAATTAAAAAACATCAACCCGAAAGCCAGCTGATAATCAAAACTTGGAACACGCTTCCGGTCACATACCACACACTGCAGCGTGTGAGTATGGCTGTATTGACCCTGTTTGGATCTACGTAGGCATGTAAGCAGTCATTATCACATCTTAGATAAATTACGTCCACCATAAGATCACGTCTAACGGATGAAAGCCTCAATGCTTGCATGAAACTTAACTTCACCAACTACCGACCAGACTACAAAACCCTCAGCGAATCCATACAACGCGAAAGGTCACATAAACAATGATTATTATAAGAACATTATTTAAAAGAATAAATTCAGAGGCTTATGATGCTTGCATTTACTAGAATTTCATTTTAAAATATACTATGTCTCTTTTTGAAATATACAGGGTGTCCCAAAAAAAATGTATACACATGTCACATAATTTTAGAATTGGTGTTTGTCATAGTTCTATTAATTCAAGAGTGTAAAAATATTAACCAGTATCATATTATCATTTTTATACTGAAGTTTCTCAAACAAACGTCCATTTTGGTCATGAAACTGCTGACAACGCGAAGCAATGGAATCGCACACATCATTAAACAATTCTCTATGTATTTGGGTGCATTTGTATTCAATGGCTTATCTCAATTCGGCCAATATTGCAAAAGTCGAAAAAATATAAAATGATAGTTTGAAGCAAGCAAATATGGCAGAATTTATTCGATCAAATAAATTTCGTGACGGCTCGTCAGCTGCGGCCCGTCTTTGCATGAATGAATAACAAGTGGATTACAGCACGATTTGAATATCAACAAAATCGATAAAAGCAAGGTCAAATTTACGCGTAAGTGAACATTGGAGTTTTCATTCTCAACCGGAAGGATTATGTAAGAAAAATGGAAGCTATTTTGGGTGACCAGAGCAAATTTCGTCTAAAGCTGTCAGGCAAAGATCAAACCAAAGCAATAGAAGATTTAGTATGGAAAGCAATTAAAAAGTTGCGGAACAAAAACCTGATTGATACTGCAACTGCATTATCTTTAAAGCCTAAAGGAACACACATCCCCAGACTAAATGATCTGCCAAAAACACATAAGAAGGACATACCTTTGCGGCCAATTTTGTCTATGATTAACTCTCCTCAACACAAGCTAGCACAATGGCTTGTCAAGGAACTAAAGCCGCTTAGGAGCCGGTTCTCCACTTACGTGACAAAGGATGTCTTTCAATTTGTTGAAGATATTAAAATCCAAAATATTGCAAACAAATTTATGATTTCTTTAGACGTTGAATCCTTATTTACAAAAGTACCATTGGACGAAACAATCGACGTTATATGCACTCATGTATCCTATACTCGTCTACCACCTGATATACTAAGGGAATTGCTTACACTATGTACGAAAAATGTGCAACTCCTCTTTAATGGGCATCAGTATAGACAAATCGATGGAATCGCAATGGGAAGTCCACTTGGACCTGCTTTTGCTGACATATTCATGGGTCATTTAGAAGAAAACGTGTCATCACAACTAAGCAGGACAACTTTATACAGACGTTACGTCGATTATATCTTCACTATAGTTGAAACCAAACAATACGCTGAAAACCTTCTTCGATTCATGAATAAATTGCATCCAAAAATAATGTTCACGATGGAAATGGAGCAAAACAACAAGTTGCCTTTTATTGACGTCCTCCTGTTTAGAGAGGCTGATAGTTCAATAAGGCGAAGTGTTTATTATAAGGCTACCTGGAAGGGCCAGTACCTACACTTTACTAGTTTTGTGCCAATCCAGTGGAAACGAAACTTGGTACTTACTCTCTTCCAGCGAGCTGAGAAAATTTGCAGCAATGAAACATTACCAACAGAAATTTCCAGCATCAAAGACGCCCTACTTAAACGTGGGTATCCTCCACGTTTCATTCAGAAATACAGTAAACCTTAATGGCTGAAAATTACGGGGCAGTTTGTTCCAAAAAAGCCCGTTTTTATATCTCTACCCTTCAAAGGTAACAACGTATCAAATACAATCAAACGACGTTTGTGATGCACCATAGAGAGAACGTACAATGCAGCTGCATTGGTGTTCCTCAGCCCTATTAAAGGCCTTCCCGTTAACGGGACAAAAGATGCCTTGCCTTTGCACGCCACTCCAAATTGCGTCTATGAATTTACATGCATTTGCGGATGCAAGTACATCGGGCGAACGCAAAGGCAGTTGGCGACCAGGGCAACTGAACATTTACCATCTTGGCTTTTTAAACAGGAGAACAAAGTACCTCGGTCCTCTATTACAAAACATATATTGGACAGTGGTCACTCTGTCGATCCGAAAAAATCTTTCCGAGTTCTTGTTCGAGCACGAACAAACCGGACATTACGCTACATGGAAGCAGCCTACATACGGCGGGAGAAACCCGACCTATGTAAGCAATTAGAACATGTGGCTAACCTACAGCTGCCTTGGGGTCCATAGGCCTACGTTAAGTCACCTTTTGTTTGTTTTTGTGTTGTTTCCCACCCCCCCAAATTTCCGCCCTTTCCCGAGTTACGTTGACAATATGAATGTTCACTTACGCGTAAATTTGACCTTGCTTTTATCGATTTTGTTGATATTCAAATTGTGCTGTAACCCACTTGTTATTCATTCATGCAAAGACGGGCCGCAGCTGACGAGCCGTCACGAAATTTATTTGATCGAATAAATTCTGCCATATTTGCTTGCTTCAAATTTCTTCTTGGGAAATGATGTTTCACATTTCTCAAAATGATAGTTGTTTATATGTCTTTCATCTTTGACATAATAAAATTATAATAAAAACCAAGTTTGCAATTATTTAAAATGTGTATAAATTTTTTGGGACACCCTGCATTTCCAAATATTTGCTTTCTTGGCTCTCTGAGTTCAACTAGGGGACCGACCTCTGGCTTAGACGCTGGCCTGTTGCTAGTTGTGGTGTTGAGGAAGAGAGTGAGGTCGATGGCTCAGCGCACTTGAATAACTATTGCCGTTAGTATTACTACAACTACAACTACCACAACTGGACCCATTATCTTCCTAAATAGTCCACTGTTAGAACGATCTTCGACAAAGGATTTGGGTCTAAATTACACGAATAAGCTTGCATGCTCGCCTCATGCATATCCCACAGACATTGGATTTATACCGTATAATATTTTCCTTCCAGAAATAAGCTTAAAACTATACCGCATGTTTGTTCTCCCTATCCTAGAATACTGCTGTCCACTTTTGGTCTTATGAACGCGACTGACCATAGTAAGATTGAAAAGGTTCAGCGAGTTTTCACTCGTAAAATATTTCCTCTTTCTGGGTCAAGTATTTCTTATGCAGATAGATGTCAGTTAGCAAACATTAAATTTCTGTTGGTAAGAAGACTCGAAGCTGGTTTATGCTTTCTTTTTCACTTTAACAATAGTCCTAATCTCCCACAACTTAACGATCTTATGCCGGTAAACCGACTTTACGCCACTCGTAACTCCTCCATGATAATTTTACCACCCTTTAGCTCCACATCTAACCGTTCTCGCTTTTTACCTCCAAATATGCTTTCATTTGAAACAATCGTCCCCTCGAAATTAGGCTGTCATCTACATTATCGTATTTCAAAGGCAAATTACGTAAGCATTTAAATTTGGAGGAAATAAAGTCATTACTGTCTGTTTCCTTTCCAAACACGCAACTAGTAGATTTCTAAAAGGGTCCTCCTGGCATTTTAAGCTCTTCCCAGGATAGTAAAAAATTTTCTTAATATGTTAGCATTTTCCTCTGCAGAGTTAAGCACCACTTCCAAATGCTGCAAACTCTTCTCCGTTTTGCAACCTTCGTGGTGATCTTCGAGGTCGCTATTGATGGTTATTGCTTGGTCATCAACTTGTCGGTGGAATCTGGAGTCTGGTGGGTCACATCTCTGTGATGTTGCCTTGACTCCTATTGTCTTCTCCTGTCGTCCCGGATGACCCCTTCTTAACTCACCGCTATATTATTTTTCCCATGACAATAAGCGTAACGAACCCTAAACAGCAGGATCACATCTAACTGCACCATGCTACCTATTAAGACAGTTTTTTCTCCTATATTATTTTGGAAATAGGTGGCTCGCTTAACTCATCCACCGATGTAAGAGATTTTTTTACCGCCTATAAAATTATTTCATAAGAGAGTTCGTTGTAAATGGTATCTAACTTATCATCTTACCACGCGTAACATACAACTAATTCATGTTGTCATACAGCTGCTTAGGTGTAGCTGTGATTACCTATATTCATTTTCTTATTTTCACGATAGCACTAAGTTTGTAATAAAAGGCCCCCTTGGGCCTTAACTATTCACTTTATTTATATATTAGTCGTAGTTTAAATTGCAACAGTCTTACTATCTGCTTAGCCTTTGGCACCAACAAAATAACCACCACCGAAATCTTTTAGCATACCCAAATGAACCTCCACGGGAAGTTTAGTTGTTTTCTCATCTTCTTGCACAACCCGCCTTACAGCATTCACCTCCAGCTTATTTACTTTTAAGTACTGCCATCCGACGCACTTACCGGACACACCATCGACCTAGTGTGTGTGTGTGTGTGTTGTGTGTGGAAAGTGGCTGATAGGTGGACTGGGAGTCAGGCGGTGTAGGCGGTGTAGGCGGTGGTGGCTCCTTCTAATCCCCCGGTTGCGTAAATCCTGATGTGTGAATGTGTCAAGGGGGTCAAGTCATGATGTGATACACTCAAATGGGTTCACCGGTCTTTCAGCCCCTGCGCCCATCCCACATCAGAAAACCCATCGGAGTGCGTGAAAGCCGACACTCAGTGCATTTATTTACTCGCTATAAACTACCTGACGCGCTTGAAGTTGTCACGGTACGCTAAAAGCCGTGGCATGGAGGGTTGCCAACTGACGGGATAATGCAGACCACGCAATCAGTCAAGTGTGTGTCTTGTTGTGTGGAGTGGCTGACTGGCGGACTGAGAGTCAGGCTGCAATGGCTCCTACCTGATTTGGCCCTAATGGCATTGCGATGCAAGTGGGATCCTAGCCAGGTGTTGCTATGGCGCCCATTGTAGGGATGGCCAGTCTCGCGTGTCTGTTTTGTGTGTATACTGCTCAAGCAGGCCCAAAAGTATGCGGGACGACGAACTGATAGTGGCAGCCCTTTGGTTTGGTGCGTTTGAGCCTGGCAGGGGCGGCCTCAGCCGTGCCAGACACCTCCGCTCTCCCCAATCTCCTGGCTTCTTGACCGGGTATGGCTGGGCGATTGGAGAATGAGTGAGGTCGATTCTGCGCGCATCTGCTTTTAATATAATTCAGTGCAAGTCACAGCATCTGCTTTCAGCCTGTGGTGGATATCGTCGAAGCGGACGGTCGAGCTTGTAGTATAGGAGAGCTAAATCTTGCAGAGTCATGATCAAAGATGGAGTTTTTACTTTAGAATACATTTGCTCTCGTTATTTTGATCTTACGACTGCGTTTGCTCCTCAAAAAGCCTTGCAGCAAGGAAAACTACCTGTTTAATTCAGGCAGGATGTTGGCAAATTCGTTGGTTGCCGGGTATTGAACATATCTCCCATACTATTTAGAAGGACAAACTCAAACCTTTTATTTTTATGTGTTGCGCTATAGGAAATAAATGATATAAGCAAGGAAAGTTTAAAACTCATCCCTTCAATAGTTGCTAAATCTACTCTTAAGTTGATGAAAGTCAGGTAAAGACGAGTTTAGGGAATCGCATTTTTTTGAAGAACCAGGGAACTACAATTGCATCATTCTGCAAATATTCCTATTTTACGCTTGAGAATTCATCTTGGCAAACATGTGTTTTCAGCCATTATTCGTCAGGCCAATACAGTTTCATGGACTAAAATGGTCAGTTACATGTAGTGTTTAAATGTTTCTCGGGGTAGGAAGCAGGTGTTGTAATTAGTCATCGTGGTGTCTCCTCGTCTCACGCATTCTGCTGCCGGCTTGTTGAGGATGATTTGTCGGTGAGCAGGGAAGAGGCATGTTTTCACGGTCGGCGTGCGTTGTTTCTAATGGCGTGGTTTCGGGCGACATGGTACTCACTCGTGTAGTTGGCCAAGGTAGGCAGACTGCGACTAGCAGTGTCTTTTGACAGCAGAGAATGGCTTTGCTAAACGGATTGCTACTGCTTCGGCTGTGGCGAACACCCGTTTGCGCAGGCCTTTAGAGTAGTGTGTTGGTACCTGGTATATGACTTGAAAGGCCTCCCTCGTGTCAACTTTGTGGTTCGCATCGATCAAGTGTGTGCGGATAAAACTTGAGATTGATCGATTTTCTCGTTTGTTGAGCCAGGCTGGTATGTGTTTGCACACCTTCTTCCCCAGACGTAGCGTTGTTCGGCCAATGTATCCCGCTCCACATGGGCAGGGAAAAGAATAAATGCGCGTGGATGTGGCCTGCAACGGCAGTCGGTCATTACCCCCCATCCGTAGAAGAGGAGAGTTGGTGAAAAATACGCGTTCGTTTGCCACCGGGAAGGCACTCGTGACTGCCAACCTTAGACATCGCCTTACTAGCTCTCTTGCCGCGTCTGATGAATTAATCTTTCTTTTCTGCCGTCGCAATGGCATCCTTTGCGAAACACTCCTTTATTTTCAGCGGATAAACCTTTCGGTATAGCCATTTTCGCGGACTGTGTTTTAAAGCTGCTGCAATTCTACTTCCACTGTTTCTGGACAGCGAATGCGTCGTATTTTGCCTGCTTATCCCTGGACTAAGATTCGTTTGAAATTCAGGAAAACGAAACTGTGTAAGTTAATGTATTGCCCCTCCAGGTTTTCTTTATGAATATCCGGTGATGTACTGACCATCCTCTTGTCTGTGTAAGAGGACGTCTAGGAAACTGATGTCGTTTTTCGCCTCTGGTTCTGCATTAAATCTTAGTGCTGTATGGGCCGTGTTAAAATTTTTAACTAGGTAATCGATATCAGTAGTCTTATTTGTCAGGCAAAATATATCATCCACGTATCGGCCATCTAACTCAAAATCATTGATTGTGTCTTTGAGGTTCCTTTTCTCTACCTTGCACATGAAGAGATTTGCGAGGAATGGTCCAAGTAGTGATGCCATCGCCACTCAGTCTATTTTCCTGTATAACTGTGCATTTTTTGTACAGCACGTTAGTAATCCGTTTAGCGTCTCCACTGTCATCCCTATCTGGCAGTTTGTTTCCCGCATTTAGTCTCATAGGTACTCCATGGTTTCTAATACCGGTGCGCTGGTAAACAGCGAGGATAAATGTAATGACTACATCTTCATTTCACCAGTTATAGTATCCTCGATAGCCTCGACGAATTCAAAGGTGTCCTTCAGGCCTCTGGGGGTACACACAGCTCTGTCGTGGCTTTAACTTTTCGACAAGCCCTTTTGCAATGGAGTGGCAGGACGAGTTTCTCATGTCCAAGATTGGATGAAGTGGCACGCCTTGGTTATGAATTTTTGGAAGGCCATATATCTATTGGCTTGGCGAAGAATTGTTGAACACGCGTTTTTGCCAAGATTTCATCTATATTGTATCATTTATTTTCATGTCAATAAAAAACTGGTTAAAATTCTCCATTTTCACTTCGACGTTACAACAGAAAAAAATGAAATACGCAGGTATTCGTCCGCTCAATATACTCTTATCAAAAGGATTTTAAAGAAATAACCTATTATAGAAGAGTTTGTCATTGATCTTAGGCATGAAAATATCGGACTTCTGTTGTGGACGTCCTTTTTTTTCCTCCGAATTTCTTTTAGTGTTTCGAGGAATTTATAAATATGGTCCAGTTTTCCATCTTAATAACTACTATTGGAAAATTCAGGCTTCTGGGTAAATGGTCTCAAGAAATATCTTATTTTGAGGACTTTGATACAAATATCGAATGGAATCCACATTTATGGAAGGTGACTTGGAAGCACTGCAAATCCTGCAAAATTTGCCGGACGATCTAGCACAACACACCTGAGGACGGTTATAGGTAACTGTTGTGACCTTGCAGGTGGTATCCACGGCTCTCGCAAGCGTCACTTTCGGACCACACAAAGTGCCGATCATTTGCGAGCGTAGCCGGTTCCAACAAGGAAATTACAGTGTTGGATGGACGCTTACCGATCGGTGACGTTGCTCACTCGTCCCGTCCAGCGCAATCTCGAACACCGCCAACAGCGGCACAGGGGCTAGTGTAACGTGCCGGGGATGTCGAGGTTGGCACACACCTAAAGGATAAGAGACCTGAAGATGGCTCTGTAGTGAAAACTCAGAGCTGGATTGATAAGCATCACCCGAGCACACAAATATCAAGGCCAGAGTAGAAAGAAACGTGAATATATGGAGAGGAATCTACTAGTAATAAAGAATACGCACAGAGTAAGAAAATAATATGGGGATAGGGAACGGCGTTACACAGATACATGTCCCATCTGGAGTAGTGTGTTCTCTTATGTCTGATCAGTTACCGGTGGGGAATACAGTGCTGTGGGCGACTGCAGGGGCGAGACGGGAGTGCTGACATTGTGTGTGGGACTGCGATATGATTGACGACGATGGCGGCGGGAAGGGGGTCAGCGGCTGTGAGGGAAAAGGGCACCGGTTTCTACACTGACACTCGATCACAGCATTTCCATCCTGGGTCCGCGCTAAATGTGACGATCTTGGTTTACTTAAACAATCATTCAATCTCTTCGGTTGTGGCACTAGCTTTATGAGCAGAATAGTATTATCTGTTATGACGGATGCCTAGGCCGAGATATTGCCGCCCAATGACGTCCCGTATGAGTCCCCAAAGAGAGGCCACGACAAGAAGGGTGCAATAGCAGAAGTCTTTGAGTGTTCTATGAACAACAATTTTAGGGAAACAAACGTATGTTAACGGTGCCTTGAGCCAGTAAGATGCTCTCCTGAGGTAGTGGCTAGTCCCATTAATTCTTGACTCACTGAGTGAACGTAGCTAGAAATTAAAATTATCGGTTGATTGTCTAGCTCGAAGTGGTAGGGCGCGCATAGGCCGATCGATGCCTATTATGGGTGCGGCTACTTGCTTCGCAAGCTACTACTTGCTTAGCTGTTCGTTGGGCCTGCCTTACACTATCGACAAAGACTGACGAGGCCCTCCCGAGGTCACGCCGGACAAAGACGCGCGAACGGGCCAAATCACGCAAACTTTAAAGGGCGGACATAAAGCCTGGAAAAAGAAGGCACAAGCGAGCGAGACTGCCCCAGAGCCATTTTTCTGTTATCAGTGAGGTCACGCTGAGGACAGATGCACAGGCGCGTGTTAGTGAGCGTGCGCATGGCCACTCACGGCGAGCCAATGGGGAGCAATGAGTACTGTCCCTTAAATAGCGAAACCGCGGGCAGAACGGGATTCTGTTGTTGGAGACACTGCCGACGACTCGAGACTCTGTTGCTCTAGAATAGAGACTGTTGCCGAGCCGAGACCGACTACAGATGGCAAGCTGCTGGACACACGAAAACAGAGCTGATGTACTAATGCAACTGACAGAAATGTACTATCAGCAATCCCGTTCTCTCTTCTCTTCCTAACACGTACTGGGGAGCATAACCGGTGTTGACACAGGAACACACTGGGTTATAACGGAGGAGGGGGGTTCCGAACTACCCCGTCATTTGGCAGCGATCCAGGCCGCGACTGTTTGCGCGTCATTATGGTTTCAACCGCATCAGATTAAAGTGGGGCATGCGCTGATTTGTCCACCTCACGCGGCCTGTCACATATGCTCATTGAATGTCCGACCCATTTAACCAACGGGTGATGGAATTGACGCCGTGGCCGGTGCGCTGTGAAAGCATGCCACCGCAGGCATCTACGACTGCAGTTACGGGCACGCGCAGACTCTGGGCTGACGGAATAATGCGCGGCACTAACCATCAACGCACCCATGGTGCACAGCCCCTGTGATGGAGCAGCTTGTCTACGCAGTAGATAGTCTACAAGAGATCAGCTGGCCATATCTTTGTCCATCTATTATAACGGCATAGAGTTTGCCGATCAGCGTGCCTTAGAAAATCTAGAAACGCCCAACATTCGATAGGAAGGTAGCTAAATGCGCAGCTTAGAGTTCTCATTCGAAGTACGTAGGCTAACTACACGTAGGTGTGGCCGCCAAAGTGCCCTTCGGCCGACGCAGAACGCGCAGACACCTTTCGGGTACTGCAATGCACACTAATTAAAATTGCTCCACAAACAGGTAAAACCAACTGCTATTGTCGTCTCGTTCCAACTCCCGCATGACCGGACACAGTCAACACCAGCTCTGGCCTTGCCATTGATAACTGCTGTCCGAGACAGCATCCCAAGTTAATGTGTACGATAAATTCTTCATTCTGGTGCTTTCTGCTTTTTCTTCCTGTCCAATCCAGGATTTGGTCTTATGAGTGCTGTACGCCGAGCCCACCCACGACTTAGACAACCACAGCAGACGCGTCTACGACCGCGTTTCCACCCGCCCTCCCGGCAGCCAAGGTCTGCTACACCCATCTCCCTACGTTGGATCAACTCTCCCCTCAGCCCAATCCGTGTTTTTGATGGCGGAGCAGCCCCTCGCGGCCACGCCACTCCGACTCCTCCACCTCGCCGCTGGAATAGAGGTCAACCCTTGACCTCTCTGGTACTGCTCGTTCTGCTAAGTCCACCTGGGCCACCATGACTGGTCTGTACGTTGCGGCTCCTGCAATGGTTGGTGCCATCTCCGCTGCAGTGGCCTCGCCAAAGCTGCCGACTGGTCGCCCACCTTCGCGTGTCCCCACCGGTTTCTACGCCTCCAGCCCGTCCTGTCCTAAACCCAAATCCTCCTTGGGAAACTTGACCAGCTCCTGGCTTTCATGCGTTCGCACAGCATAGTTGTGGCGGCTATCCAAGAGACAAAGTAGTCTAACTCCACTAAGGTCCCTTCCTGTGCCGATTACACAAACGTCCGTCGCGACCGCGGAGGCAACAAAGGTTTGTTTAGTTGACCCAATCGTGAAAAAACTTGCGGCATTCGAAACCGCATACGAGAGAGGCATTTTAAGCAAGCCAACGCTCTACCCACTTGAGCTACGATTTCCACGCTTCATACCGTGAGTTTAACCACGGCCAAATGCCGAATGCCGCAAGTTTTTTCACAATTGGGTCGATTAAATTGACTAAATCTGCCAAGCCAACTTAATAATTAAGTCAGCCTAAAGGTAATTCTGGTGGATTCTAGATGATTGCTTAGGAAATCCTGCTTGGGCAGTCAACCTGCTGTCCCCCCATTGGTGGATTCAATGTGAGCGGCAAAGTTGGGCAGGTAATATCGATCCAAGTGTGATTAAACTCACGGTGTGAAGCGCGACATTCGTAGCTCAGGTGGGTAGAGCGTTTGGCTTACGTAGAAGGCCTCTCCCCTATGCGGGTTCGAATCCCGCCGAACGTCGCGAGTTTTTTCACAATTGGGTCAACTGAATTACCTAAATTTGCCAAACCAACTTAACAACAAAGGTTTGGCCTTCCTGGTGGACAAGCCCATTTCTCAGCACCAGCTACTCCTGCTTCGTGCCGATCACACGGATGTACTGACGATTTCCCTTGACATTGTCCCAGCGCCGCTAATCGTTGTGAACGTATATATTCCTCCAACTTCCAAGGGCCACGAAACACACACACAGCCTAGACATGACACCTCCAACTGTCTAATTTTCTGGAGATGCCACTATATACACCGGCTAAATGCAAATGTGTGACATAAAAATTTCGTCCGAGGGACGGATCTCCCCCCTCCCCCACCCCCAGTGGAGTGTTCACAGCGCCATCTCTGACTGGTTGCATTGCTAAATCACAAATAAGACCGCGGCCTCAGTTTCAGTATATTTACATGACATCCACAACAGGTCTAATGCTAGGCCGTGGTGACTAGTCCATGGACAAAAGCAAGTCTCCAGCCTCGCGCATACTTAATGACTATCAACTTCTCTGAGGGCTCACCAACATTGAACTTTCGACTGTCGTAGCCCTTTGGAAGAAAAGGCGACCTAATGACTAAAACCGCAGCACCATGAGTTTTCGCAATAAAAATTTATAAGGAAGGTACATTGGAGAAATTAGGAAGGCAAATTAGCTGACAAGATGCTTAATTATTTCAGTTGGCCTGCAGTGCCTATAAGTCGCCCATCCTGCAGACATTAACAACACCCGGACCACTGAAAAGAAATTTCCCTGCAGAAAAACACGTGTTAGGCGGAATGTCTTATTATCAGCTGATTATCAAAAATGAATCAAAGGACATCCACAACAAGAGGAATGATTACAGGCTAACGGAAGGAGATAAAATTAGAGCACGATGTTGATTTGCACTTGAAGGGAGCGATAGAAGTTCCGACATTTTGGAAGATTGACAAGATACAAACACTTGATGGATTTGGAAGCGAAGAAAAGGAAGGACTAGAACACAAGTATACATATATACATGGCAAAGCGTTATCACACAAAAGGAATTATCGGCTAACGCAGGAGCCTAAAACGTAGCCTATGACGCGGCCACCGTGGCCTTCTTCCGGTCCGCGATGTCCAGGCCAGTTAGGTTTACGGAGGCGGCATACAGGTGAATCAGACTGATGACCGTCTTGAGGAGAGCGATAGGCAGCGATAGAAAGAGGATCACCTTGAAGAGGCTGTATCCAAACACTTGGGGAGAAAAACAGGCGAAAAGGAGAAATAAGGTCAGGCAACTAACGAGATGCTGCATGCAAGCTGCAGATGCGAATAACGCTTCTACGAGTTACAAATGGTTTTTATGAAAGAGAGAGAGAGAGAGAAAACAAATGCGGTAAGAGTTCCTTATAATCGACACCGTAGTTTACTATAACCTAAATAACTAAACTTAACCTAATAAAACAAACTCATAAACAAACAAATGAACTAAATAATAAACTACAACGAAATAAGTAGTTTATCATTTGATAGTAAAGTACAGTGCTGCTTATAAGGAACGTGTTATCTTGGGCTGAATAATTTCTGAAAAACTTCATTTCCATCTTCGGTGAAATGGTGCCCAACCTACGAACGATTGTTTCCTTCCCCAAAACGCTTTCTGCCCCATTCCTTAATCCCCGTTCCACCAACGATACTGCTCCCCCCGCCTTATATGATGCTCACTGCCTCAAGAGGCAGCTGTTTCGAGTTACTGAGGTGAAGAGCCAGTGACCGCCCTTGTGACGGATAGCCAATGATGCTGGCCAAGGACTACTTAAACAAACCACCACCTCGCTGGCCGATGCAGCATAGGGCTCTGTACAAGATACATCCTCGGGCAATGCAACTCACCAACAGGACACCTCACGAACTGGCTACAAAGACACATGGAAGCTGCGGCCACCCTGTCTAATTCACACACGCTTACCCAAGCATGGCTTCGCCCAAGACACCTGTGACAATATTTGGCATACGCTGTTCCTTTGTCTAGAGTAAGGTGATGTTTGGCCAACTCCCTCATTATTGACTACGTGCATCTACTGTTCGTAAGGTTCGTACCTCGTTGATTCTTCCCTATTTGTTCAATAGTGCCGTACTACAACTAGTGTTGTTCTAACTAGGATTCGACGTATGCGGTAAGACTGGAAAGAGAGTCGGGAGATACAAGATACTCGGAACAGAACCCTTATTAAAAAAGGGTCCCAGTACGATGGCAGTTTTTCTTACAGACTAAAAATGCTTAGCTAGGCTATTTTTGGATCGGAGGCGAACGGCAAGGGCAAGCAGATCAAAAAATAATTCCGCTCATGTTCGGGGCTCATAATGCCCACGTGACGGCCCGTAATCAGCATCACTGTGTTGACTCGTCATGTTTTCATCTGCCTTGTCCACCTCCCGCTCCTACACTCCTGAGTGCTCAAAGCCAATCAATATGCACAATCTTCTGATCGGCTGCAGACAACAAAGGACACGTCGCGGTTTCCTGCAATCCCGCGCGTACACGGAGCATCACCATTTCAGCGGATATGCCTTCGCTTCCGAGGTACTTCACCTTCTGAAGGAACATCAAGTTGGTAACCACCGATGGACACAGAACGCCTTACAAAAACGCCGTATTTCGCAGTTGTAAATAAGTTCTTCTCTCGTCAGAGCGCCATCGGGGTAACCACCAGGGGCATTTGGAAAAGATGACAGGCGAACACATCCCTGTCCGATTAGAAATAGATCGATGTTTAGTTCTACTTCCACGCGCCTGGCCCACACGACTCACTCAGTCGACGACAAAAGACACTTTGTCCTTTATTTTACTAGTAAACTACTCTAAAGTCCTAGACCCACGGCTATTATCAACAGCTGAAACAATGACTACGCGGTTGAAACATCCAGCGCTTTCCTGTCTGCCTTCCGTGGCTGGCTCCGGGTGACGAGCACACAGAGTCTTACCGACAGTCCATTTCGACTATGTCCACCGTATGCTCAACAATAGGGTGGTGCCGGGACTGTGACTTGCGCGTGAATAAGTTTTAAGTAAAGGTAGACTTGCGCACATATATCGCACTCTCTCGTTTCTCACCCACCTGAGCCCGGTGTGAAGACACAGTAAATAAGACCAGAGGTAGGATCGGGCGGCCGAAACCGCCCCTCTGCCCCCACGTTCGGCGTTTGCTATCGGCGCACAAACTAAATAACACCTCCCGTGTTAGGACGGCCTAACAACAGCCTTACCAAGCAGTAGCTTGTAAGCCATAGCCGCATCCACAATAGGCTATCGATCGGCCTGTGCGCGAGCTAGACAATCAATAGATAATTTGAATTTCTAGCTACATTCACTCACTGAGCCAACAGCCAATGGGACCGGCCACTATTTCACTTCCCTATGATGGATCCATCTCTTCTCCTCTCCATCTGTTTTTTTATGACAGAGCAACCCCTCTTGACTATGCTGCTCCGACTCCTTCTCCTCACCGCCGGGATTGAGGCCCACCCGGCGGAGTTCCGGATCCACCAAGGGCTACTTGCCTGCCTGCCTGCCACTATTTCAGGAGAGAATCTGATTGGCTCAAGGGACATCGTTTACACACGCTTGTTTCCTAGAATTTGTTGTGCCTGATACACTAAAGGACTTCTGTCCGTTGCACAATTCTTGTCGTGTTTTCTCTTTGAGGGGCGCACGAAGCGTAAATAGACGGCGCGCTTCACATACTGACATCGCTCACACCCTAACCCAACCCCGGAGATTACAACAAACCAACATCGTCATGCAAGGAATATGACTAACCTCGCTTGATATATAAACCCTGTCTGTGGTTTACATATTCAATTTCTATGTAAGTGTAATCGCCTGCCAATCAGTTGCCAAAAAACATATGTTTAAGAATACACCACGAATTGTGACAAACGTTCGCATTCCGGATGCATGTATGCCAACTGTCCTCGAAGTTACATAGGAAGGAGTGGACACATACTTGGATCGCGCATACACGAACATAAGATGGCTGTGCGACGAGTCATGAATTAAAAGTCACAGCCGTAAAAATAATCGCTAACGGCAGCAGCATGACAAGCCGGGAATTGATTGCAGCCTAGGCCTCTGATGAGAACTTAATTAATCGATATATCGACTCGCCGCCGGCATACACAGTCCGGCACAGTCACACGCAGACTGGCGTTTCGATTGTCGCTTCTTTTTCACCGCTTTTATTTCTGACGATGACCTCCACTAACGGTTTGAAAGCACACAAAGATGTGATTTCAGTGACTGGACAGCCTTATTTTTCCCTAACTTACATTACAATCACGGCATGGGAATATCCGTAGAATTTAAGAGTCAATCTTCTGTATAAAGTCGCCAAGCTATTCTATCCCACAGGGACTGGAAGATATTTGAGATTCTAGTCTTAAGAGGGCTTCTACAGCGTAAAAGAGGATTCAAGTTTAGTGAGACAGTCATCTCGGAGTGACTTCCGCCAAAGTGATCCTTATACGTTGACTTTGCTACGCATGCTAGTATGCAAGATCTGATGTCTGTTATACAGGACCGTCAAGCATGACGTATAAGATGAGCATAAGAGGTCAGAAAGATGATAAACGTAAAACTGAAATTCAAGGGAACAAAGACGTCAAAGATCAACCCGTCCCCACGCTTGCCCACTACCAATATTCATGTAAGGTTCGTATTGGTCTTGTAGGGCACCCTGCTGTGCAATTGCTAAGACCCGCTCCTGGTACTTCTAATTAACATGAACGCCGAACCAAAGAGCCCGTACGAGAGAGACAGAGAAAAAACCAGTCGGCCAGAGAGAGTGTGTGTGTGTTTACTCAGACAAAAAGTAAAAGAAAGTCAGCCAAAGTCTTTGAGGGTAAAAAGTTACAACGTATTTAGGTCAACAAGCGAGTACAAGCTAGGTACATCGAGCTGCTAATCAGCTCCTTTTCTGGCTTGGCTACCGGAACGATTAACTGTGACTCAGCGAGTTACAAACTACCCCGCAGTTTATCGCAAATTTTTGTCCCACTACATTGAAGGGGTATTTGTTATCGTCAACAAGATCAATAAGATGTTCCTTAAAACCCCGTAAACTGAAAATTTTCAAGAATAAAATTTAATTTCATAGCGGGACTGATGGACATCTTCTATTCCTATATGTCCCTGCACATAGAAAGAAAAATTGATGGTTCCACTCTTCGCACTTCAACAAAGACGTATGCCATTAAAGTAGTTCTGTTCACAATCCACTAAATTAATCTATAGATCACCCTCAAGGGGAAATAATTTATCAAAAAAGAAGATAATAAAAATATCAAATAATTCTCCCAAAATGGATATAATTTTAACTCCGTGCGTCAACGAATAAAGCGACAGAGATTCGAGTAAGAGAAATTCCAATGGTACACCCAACCAGACGCTAGGTCCAGCTACCTGATTAAATTTCTATGACGAGAAAATCGTAATCGCACTTGCCGAAAGACAGCTGGAAAACCTCAGATGAAAATACTTTGCAATTTTTATGTTGACTATTTTTAATCAAAGGAAGTAATTTACAAAATTGCCAGGCCAGAAAATGCGCTATGGCACGGACACATGAACAAAAACTATCTGTAATAAATCATGACCATGGGTAGCCGTGCTCACAGTGGACACATTTTTATTACCAAAAGTAGCAACATTGGCACTTACACATCACCGAAAATACCGTGAGCTCCTTATCTAATACACTTAAATGAGGCACACATCAATAGGCATATCGACCTACATACCATATACAAACTTAAAAAGATGGACGCGGTCCATCCGCAGCGGGTATGAAATTTAGCCAACCACAGAATCTTTCGCAAAGCACAGTTAAAAGTAAACTGTGTTTGCACGTTGTCCATACGTTTGGGCAAGCAGTTTTGAAAAGAATTTAACTTATTTTAAACCGAATTTCTTGGGATACCGTCTCCGTGTCAAAGTTTAGAACCTCTCATAAAACAACCTACCTAGAGGACCGTCGGTAAAGTAGAGGGCGTAAAGCATCGAGTAGAAGAGCTCGTTCCCCGCACACATCAAGAAGAGTAACGGCTAAATATTCGAAAAAGACTTCACAACAAAAATTGCAACCCTACCCGACTGGTGTAGTACATTCGCAGAAACGGATTCCCATCCAAACTGATTGTTTTGTGACTAGAGGATCCACTCTGTATGGATCTAAGGGGCACTAGTTAGCAGAGGGGGCACCTTACGTGTGCATATGGAGCCAGTGGCTGGTAATGTCTATCAAGGCGCTCAGTTGGAAGAGAAAAATATAGCGTGGATAGAACGTGCTCAGAGCGAAGAGGAGACACATCGTAGCGCCACGGTCAGTCAGCATGTCCAACATGGCGCCAAACCTCGTGCCTATGTAAGGAAGACAAAACACAGTTAGTAAAGATTAATTTATGCAAAATTTGGTCATACATAAGCGACTGCTTACTTTGGTTGAGGAGGCGGGCAGCATGACCATCAAAGGCGTCCAGTAGTGCCGAAAGTAAATAACAGATGACCGTACGAGATAAATTTGTCGTCATATACCAACATGCGTAAAGTAGAAGGAAAATCCGTGCATATCCTAGGTGAAATTTTAAAAAAGTCAAAACCCATCGCATGCATAGGACAGACCACCATAAAGTGTATTGAAATTAGAAAGGGATCCCCTACGCACATCAAAAAATTGACTGAAGGGAGATTTCAAACGGCGTCAGGTCAACGGCATCGAGCTAATTATACTTCTCGTCTTACACGTAAAACGCGGATTGACGTTCTCAAAAAAATCTAACTTACAGGCTGTTGTCAATTCGGAGCAATATAACGTCACCGACATTACCAACTGAGCAGTTCTGTACTATCAACTCTGATTATGCTTTGAGTCTCCAACTGGTTACACCATTGAATAAGGCGGCAAAAACGGTGATACTAAGATGTTTAATCCACAGCCTATTCACTCGGCACATCTATATAAGACTGCAGAACGTTTGTTCAACTAAAAAAAGCACTCAATATGCCACTAGTGATAACGAACTTACGTATCTAGCAAGAGCTTTCATGAGATAGTCAATAAAAAAACTAACTACATGCTATGAGAAGGCGCCCTAATAGCATTTTCTCGCGAAAACTGAAAGCATATGTTCACTTAAAATGCGTGGAGGCATCTCAAGGGCTTCCATTCCGCAGTTGCATACCCACGCTTATACCATGGGCTGTTGAACGAATGTCTGCCTAGCCTTCTGGGGCACCACTTTTAGACGCGATGACTACTCTCTTCCCACAGTTCTTTTGCGCCAAATTAGACTCTAACAAACGTCGCAGTCAGGACCCCCCCCCCCCAAAAAAAAACTGCACACCTGCGCGTATTGTCGTTCGTCTGAAGTGAGAGATCTAACAGCCTTATGGACCTTTTGTGGCGTACGTTTTTAAATGTTACAGGCACATCACAGTCGGAATCGTGGACACCACATATAGAGTAGCCGAAAAATGCCTAAATGCCCCGAAGGGAGACTGTGACTGATCACGTAGAGTGTACGCGCGATTTCGAGGGCTTCCACATAGACATCGACATGGTTTACTCAATCGAATCGACAAATAACAGTACCGAAATCTGCCTAATTTTTTAACTGGCGCAAAACGCTCCAACTATGCTATGAAGGCGGCAGCAAATGCAAGCTTACATAAAAACGTAGTGAGTAGTACATTTATGAAATTGCTTTATGTAAAATAAAAAGTCTAAGATAAGTGCAGCGTTTGATACTAATACGGTAGCAATGCGTGGTTGAATTAAATTCGGTTTCCCGATAACCTGAATCAGCAGCCTACGTTCAAGTAAGTAATCATTTTCGCTGCCTGCACGGTTGCTAGAAAAATTACACTTGATCTCAAAATAGTCGGCCGGACAACGTCTGTCGAGGAGCACTTCTTTAGTTCTCAGCACAGGATAGGTAACATCCTACTCCATGTGGATTTCAAACTTGAGGAAACTACGTAGTCAAAAAGCCTTATATGATTTTTACGCCAAGTTTCCCAGGAAAAAAATGAGCAGGACAGTCGAATAATTTAACAACGCAAATTCAGTGTGTTATATTGTCAAAAGGCAGTGAATATTTATCGAAAAGAATAGTGAGCATGAAAAAAATGCGAATTAAAAACAGTTTTACTTCATAAGATTACCAATTAAATTCGGAATGAATAGAAACACATTCTCCACCATCGGTGCGACTGTGATCAGGGAGGCTACTATTTGGACAGTTTAAAAGGATGTTCAAGCCTAGTTAAGTCAGTTCATGTTTTATGTTTCATCAGTAGAGTGTATAGAAGGGATCCATGGGCATGCCTTATTTGCAGTCACCAGAAATGTGAGATTTTTTCGGTAAAACCAATCCCCCCGCCAAAGCAAGGGCACTCCTGTGAATGGTACAGATCATATTTCAAGTAGGGCATCGTATTTCTTCTTGAATAGGACAACTGTGTCGGCAGCAGCATCGTTGGAGTGGAGATTGTTCCATGCATTAACAGCGCACCTTGAGAATCGGTAGACGTGTGGTAGGTCATAAGTCCGTGTTACCACATTTTGAATCAGTGTCCTCACGTAGGCTTGTCAAGGGCTAGTTTGAAGTACTCTGCGACCTCCGGTATGTCACCGCAAACGATCACTTTGTACATCATGATTTGGTCACCGCTGGAGCATCAAAATTCTAATGTTAACAGGTCCAGTGCTTTAAAGCACTCCGGATAGGTCAGCCTTCTTACTTCAGGCACCATTCTTGATCCCAGTCGTTGAACATATTCAATGTCGGATATTTCGCTCTTCGTACACGGAAACCAAGCGGACAATCCATACCCCATGATCGAGCGAATGAACGTGAACATGAGCTAATGAAATATCTGCATGGGCCACGAGGTTAATGCTCTTTCGAACATCCAAAGTAGCGCTAGCCCCTTGCGTCTCGCCAAAGTTTAATGCTCTCGGGTCTTGAGGTCGGCAGCCGCCTCCAAACGTCTCCCAGAAGTCATCTCCGGCCAGGACCAGGACCAGGACAGTCAATCATCCCCGCCAAAGGACGACTTCATTGATTGTTCTGATTGTTGTAGCCAGGACTAATAAATTAGTCCTTCAATTAGTAGTAAAGTCTAAGAGTAGTAGTCTTTGTTTAAACGGTCTTGTTCTTCTTTGGGTTCGGTCGTTTTCATCTAGTAATCGCATTCGTTGTTCTGTTTCGGGTTATAGTCGCACGAAATCGCCCATCGGTCGTCTCGGTTCGCTACAAATTGGTGGCATACGGTGCGATATGAGCGCAGACGATCTACTATCTCGTCTTGTAGCGGCCATGTAGAAGATGAATTCTCCTGCATCACGGACTACGCGGCCAAATAGGTTCGCCCCCTTAGACGACTACGATCTGTGGGAGAGCCGGATGAAGACCTTCATCGAGACGATTGATGAAGGGAGCCGATCCGCTGCCATCCTCGACTGCGTCGATGACAA
>JAYGXS010000004.1:8797117-8826870 GCA_036362985.1 Ligula intestinalis | reverse complement strand
TATATAGTAAGAGACAGCAGGATTAAGTCTATATTATAGAAGATAAACCAATGGGAATGCTTAATTTATACAATAGCCAATAGCATAATTTCGCCGACATAAAATAGCCGATCAGTTAGCCAATAGGATTATGTCCGCCTGAAATAACCAAGTCGTGACACAGTACGCCGCCATCTTTAATATAGAGGAAAATGAACAAAAATTGAGACCATCTTAAGGGTATTTGCTACATCCACCATCGGTGCGACTGTGATCAGGGAGGCTACTATTTGGACAGTTTAAAAGGATGTTCAAGCCTAGTTAAGGCAGTTCATGTTTTATGTTTCATCAGTAGAGTGTATAGAAGGGATCCATGGGCATGCCTTATTTGCAGTCACCAGAAATGTGAGATTTTTTCGGTAAAACCAATCCCCCCGCCAAAGCAAGGGCACTCCTGTGAATGGTACAGATCATGTTTCAAGTAGGGCATCGTATTTCTTCTTGAATAGGACAACTGTGTCGGCAGCAGCATCGTTGGAGTGGAGATTGTTCCATGCATGAACAGCGCACCTTGAGAATCGGTAGACGTGTGGTAGGTCATAAGTCCGTGTTGCCACATTTTGAATCAGTGTCCTCACGTAGGCTTGTCAAGGGCTAGTTTGAAGTACTCTGCGACCTCCGGTATGTCACCGCAAACGATCACTTTGTACATCATGATTTGGTCACCGCTGGAGCATCAAAATTCTAATGTTAACAGGTCCAGTGCTTTAAAGCACTCCGGATAGGTCAGCCTTCTTACTTCAGGCACCATTCTTGATCCCAGTCGTTGAACATATTCAATGTCGGATATTTCGCTCTTCGTACACGGAAACCAAGCGGACAATCCATACTCCATGATCGAGCGAATGAACGTGAACATGAGCTTATGGAATATCTGCATGGGCCACGAGGTTAATGCTCTTTCGAACATCCAAAGTAGCGCTAGCTCCTTGCGTCTCGCCAAAGTTTATTGCTCTCGGGTCTTGAGGTCGGCCTGAATGATAACGCCCAAGTCTCGAGTACTCCTTACAGCAGCCAAGGTCAGGATAAATAAAATGTAGGCATTGCCTCGGAAAATCCCATAAAATAGAAGATAAGAATATCCACGCTCAAACAGATAAAATCAGTATTTCAGTATAAACATGTTGTAGCATGGACACATTCTTTTTGCTAAACTAGCACTCCGAAATCTTGTGGGTTGCACTTCTACTGCGCAATCAACGCTAGACATTGAAAAGCATATACTTGAATCAACGGACTGGGTGGCTGATTAGCAACCTAAAACAGGAAAGGAACAGGAAGCATAAATTGTGAAGAAAATTATACGAGAATCAGGAAGTCCAATGCTTCTACATTTACAAAAGTCACAGGAAAAACTGAAACACTATGCTTTAAATACGCAAGGATTGCATCAATAATTTGCTGCAAAAAGCAATTCACAATCCTAAATCAATATACAGCTACAGTGGAAGAAAAAGACGTTTAATTCTGATGGGGAAAACTATTAAGTGCTTCAAAATTGCTGTAAACAATGTGCTTTTCTCAATTCTCTCGATCAGTCAAACACAAATAGCGTAAGTTTCCTTCCGTTGTTTGCAAAGGAATAGTTGACTCCAAGCATTAATGACATATTGTCCTCGAAAATTCCTCTACGCAGTGATTTGGAGAAACTAAAAAATCAAAAGCTCTAAAACCGGAATAGCTTCCCTTCAAAATTTTCAAATATTTTGCCAGTACTTTAATATGGCTCTGCCAAATTTCTTCGAGAATAAATTTGACTCCGAAATATTTCCTGTCGATTGTAATTTGGCGCGTATGATTCCCTTTCTGACGTCCACAAGCTTGACACTCATCTTAAGCATGGATCATTAAGAGAAAATTGGTTCGATTCCAGGGTTGGACTTGAAAACTCGAAGACCAGCAGGTGCTACAAATCTTCTTCATTCATTCTGTTTAAAAGGCCCCCGACACTGTCACACCATATATTGCTGTACAAACTAGAACGAATAGGAGCAGTGCTTTCTTTCTCATGAAGATCGGCAACTTTGGTGTGGGTCGACACAAGGATGTGGTGCATCGGCCACGAGAACTCGTTTACTATTGCAATCGAGAGTATACTCCTGCAGAGTCCAGTAATACGACCCGTGCTGTTCCTTATATATAGGAACGACTGTGTTCAACATTTGAACCCAAAACACAGCTTTGTTTGCCGATGACATGAAAATCGATAGTGTTATCCTCCAGATGTCAGGCAGATCCCCAATCAACATCGAAATTTTGAAGATCTAGAAGAGCGGGCAAACATTTTGTTTTGCTAACTTGTTCAGAACTTACACTGACATGTCATCTTAACCAATCGATTTATAGGACAATATCTGTTTCTCTGCTAATCGTGTCTGTTAGTGTGGTAATTTATCGCTGTACTTTTTCGCCAAAATGTGGCTTCTCGGTACACACAAACATAAAAAGTAGGGCAACAGGTTTACTTTTACCCCTAGTGGTCTTTCAGACAATACATGGCTCCTGAATAGGTTTTGCTTTATTCACATTAGAAAAGAACTTTTTTGTATTGGTTTATACACCTTAGGCTAGCTCTGATTCCAAAGCCGATCGTTCTAATTACAGGAGCTGTCGACTATTTTGGCTGTTTCTTAAAAACATCAAGAATTTCAGCTTGTTGATATCGTTCCGCTTTCAGGTTGATTTTTATGTCTAATCTACCTCAATCCAGCCAGAAGATGCGAGAGCTCTGTTTAAGCTGGCAACTGTTTTCTGCTAATTGCTGTGTCAAATCCCCAACGAAGCATCAGCCGGCGTTTGAGCCGGATACCTATCGAGCGCTCCACATGATCCTGTTTAGCAGTCCTTTCGTTTGCTATAATCTCTTTTCTGCACATTCCCCTACCATATTGCTTGAATTATAAATACAGAAAGATGGCTGTATTGCCAAGGAAAAACGACCAAAAGGGATCTGCGACCTTAACCCAAGGGTATACTTTTCATTTCCATTAATGATTAGATCTGAACAGATTGACAGCAGGCCATTGCGGAACCTTGTGTCCATTGAGACGTGGTGAATATGAGTCCACTTCGTTACCAAATCAATTAATTCGTTTTCTAGGACAAGGAATTGATAAGAAGACGACAAAATATATTTTGGGACAATTTGTTTACTTGCCCGATGATTGGAACTCTCTCGCGAGCCTATTTACGAGAAATAAGAGAGTGTACAGTGCACGATATACTAAGCTTAACTCTGCCCGGAACGACCTTCAACTTTGCACTTGATTTACACGCGTAACATCGGATAAACATCAAGAAAATGCATATGCCTGTTAGAAGAATCCGCGTGAGATCCGGTCGTCAAACTGATCGAGTATTCTCGTGCTTTCAAAATTGAAGCCGTACCCTGGCATGGGCGCATGATCGGCTTCCAACAAAGGGCTGTCCTGTAACACGGTGAGTTCCTGCTCGCGTTTTCTCGTGAGAACCCGTTTGCCGGCATCACCAACATCATTGGCTTGACCAAAAAGACAGTCGATTTGGTAAATTTCATCACATTTTTTTTAGTTAACGGGTATTAGGTCTTTTTGTTACTTGAGTTGCCTGCGGAGTGTCGCTTCCATGTCACATACTTCCCGTTGTGTTGTAGCATGTGTTTATGAAGTCGGTATTTGAATGTTTTCACAGATTAGGAGACAGCAATTGCTTCGGGAAGGTTATTCCAAGAATCCACGACCCAATTAGAGAAAAAATACTGCTTCAAATCCAATCGTCCTTGGGGCACATACAGTTTGAAGGAACGTCCCCGGAGTTTAGTTGTAGTGGCGAGTTTCAAAAAGTCGTCACACATGACAGCGCAGTCCAAGTAACGCACGATACGGAAGGTTTGTATCAAATCACCGCGCAACTGTCTATAACTCAGAGGCTAGAGACTAAAGTTATTTAAGGGGATCTCATATGGTAGTAAACCTTAGCCTCTTACAAATTTTGTTGCCCACTGCTGCACCCTCTCAAAAACGTTATAATCCTGCTGCATCCATGGTCTCCAGGCTTGATTCGCGTATTCAAGATGTGGCCTCATGAAGGTACCGAAGATTTTCGAAGAATAATTTTAATCAAAAACCGTGAATGGCCACTTGATGGCGTACATAATTGAATTTGCAGTCTTAGTGGCCTTACAACATTGTGTAGAAGGTTTGAGGTTCTTGGCATCCAGATGCCGGGACCATTCTGTATTTCTGTTTCTTGAATTGGGCTTCCGTTCAGATGATAGGTTCGCGCATCAGAGGTCGAAGTTCGATTTCCCAGGCGCAGCAGAAGCATTTGTTCAAATTGAAGGACAGCAGCCATCTATGCGACCAATCGTTTAATCGACAACGATTTTCCTGGAAGTTATCTTCATCGGCAGCATACTTGATGACCTTTCATATTTTTAAAATCAGCTGCAAACATGGCACATTCGCAGTCCAATTCCCGTACGCAATCATTAACCAACAAGGGAAAGATAGTTGGTCCAAGTACTGAACCTTGAGGGACTCCACTCTCGATGACTGTTGGCCTTGATTGTTGTCGTCCTACACACACCGTTTGGAAGCGATCAGCGAGGAAATTTTCAACCCACTTTAGAAGTTTGCCTCTGATGCCCATCAGTCTCAACTTGTGCTGGAGACATTGGTGTGGAAAACTCTCGAAGGCCTTCCAGAAATCAATGTAGGCTGCATGCACGGTTTCTTTTGCATCAATTGCCCCTGTCCAGTTTTGCATCGTGTAGAACAAGTTTGTTACGCATGACCTACCGCTGCGAAAGCCATATTGCGAAAAAAAGACTGCGCATTAGATGCAACAACCATCCTTAAATTTATTTCAGTCGTCAGTGACATCTCCGGAGAAAAGAAGACTCCAGTCTATTTGTGATGCTTTTTCTCTCATTTGAGGAAAGTCGCCTCGCCATATATTCGGCTTTGGTTCGTCTACTGTTGGGGGTAACGAATATAGACCATAATCACACGAAAGTACAGCGTGATCATTTCAACCTAGTGGAGGTATACAGCATACCTCGTCTATACTGTCCGGATGCTTGGTGAAGACTAAGTCTAAACAATTAGCCTGTTGCACTCCGCGTTTTCTAGTTGAAACGAGGACGTGTTGTGTGCGAAGAGCTTCAAGTGTTGTTTTAGAAGATGTTGATCAAAGGTATTTTAGAACAATTCGCCCGAAAATCGTTCCAACTTATGCTGGGCGCATTGAGGTCACGCACGAGTACGACATAAGGGGAATAGCAACTGGCAGGCTTTTTTCCTCCATCGTTAGCTAGATGTCGAGTTCTTGCCTCGATTAATGTTCAAAAACGTGTTTTAAACATATTGAATCTACAATCCTGGTTGACAGTGGTAGAAAACCAATGCCTCCAGTTGTTGTAATATTACGTCGAGAATCTGGCTGGACAATGGCCACCACATAAATATGCATTTTTCTTTTTCGTATTTTTCTTTTGAAGCTGTAAATTGTCCTTAAGCAGTGTTATACGAATTCAGTAAGATGACATATTTTTGAACTTAGTATCCGCCACCTTATTTTGCTCTTCTAATAGGGTTGAAGAACAGTAATTTATTGTAATATCGAGGTAAAAAAGAATTAACACCGAAAGATGCAATCATTTCGTCATTGGTTAGATAAATAGCCTGCAGCATTTATTTGAATTGATCAGCTGAGGGGACGATCGTTGCAGAGCCCTGAATTAGAATTTTGAGGCATTTAAACAGTAACTTGACTAGACGAAACCCTGAATTGCCTCTAACGGTAACGTTGGGTAGTAAAGGTTCCTGGGGAGGCCATGGAATCTTGCGAACGCTGCATCGTTTGGTTTCATATTTTGGAAGTCAACCTGTGCTATTGCCTTTGACTTCTGAAGAATTTTCAGGTCCTTGTTGATTCTGCTTGCTAGCATCTACACCGCGTCCTCTTCCTTAGCAATGGAGGCAGTTAAATCGCCAAAGAGCATCTGGACGTTGTTGGTGTAGTCCGCTTTGTTTAGAATAACTGTCAACCATTTTTGTCTGCCTTCAGTATTTGTAGTGCTTCGCTTTCCGTTATTGAGCGTGTCTTGCATATTTTGTGGAACATCGGTTTAGAGGAAATCCGCTGTCGTACAAAAAATCAACTCTAATCTGTAACTTGAGCTTCACAAAAAATACATTCCGCAGCCACAATGAAGTCAAGTTGGTCGGCAAAGTTTATCAGGGACGGAAGTTTGCACCTTGGTTACACATACTCATGACTTTTAAACTTCCAAATTTACAGAGGCTATTTCTGAATTTTGGAATTTGGAATTTATATTTTTCAGCGCCAGTACGGAACTATCTGTACAAAGTTAATCTCGAAAAAATAAAAATTTGAAAAAGAATTTGAAAATCTGTGCAAGTAGACATAGAAATTCTTAATAATGCCAGCAGAAATTGTCCTTTTGGGACAACATTTAGCAAGGTTTTGCAGGTAATTTTGAACTATAAACGAAAACTTATGGCAGATAAAAAACTCTTACAGTGAAAATGGAGACAGTTTTCAACGGGCATCCATGTTCAGAAAGTGTTTAAGCACAAAAATGGTTAGGAAGATAGTAGTAGAGCAGAAATAGGTGTGGTTGGTCTGATGAAGGTGAGTAGTCAACGAAACTGCAGCATTTTAGACTGAGTACTTCCGCGTGGCTTCGTTTGATTCAGCGGTGGTTAATGGAAATATCTAGGTTCTCGGGGGACATGAGGCAGAGAGAATAGTTTCAAGTGGCTCTCCTAAATTCCCGATAGTCCTATCTCGGAGTCATGGAGAAAGCTGCTCGGAAAAGATGAGGAGAATAGAAGGTTAATAGAATCAGTGTTAAGACAAATGTGCAGTCTCCGTTTGAAAGCAGACAGTCTTGTTAACGACTTAGTTTCGATTGGCAGGTCATTCCAAAGAAAGCTATATCTGGAAGCAAAAAACCAAGAGTGTTTACATGAGGAAGATGCAGGAGGGGTTAGAAAAAGTGCCAAGTTTCTTAGGTTGTAGGGACGGCTGACGGGGGTAATGACAGAAGTCCTGGGTAAATTTGTGCTATTATTAAGCCGAAAAAGGAGACAAAAGCCTGCTTCCAATCTCCTGACCAAAGGAACCTTAGTTTCGTAAATTGACGTCTTTTTGAGTAACAAGTATTAGAAGCTGTCGGATACAGCAGTTTTCATGTGAAATTTTTTTTCAATCTGTTCAAATTTTGAACGGCTAACTTCATTCATGAGACCGAAAAAGGGGCGGCAGTATTCTAGGATGGGAAGCACGAAAATACGATAAAGTCTTAATTTCATTTCAGGAAGATAGAACTTATAAGAGACAAAGCTGCAAATTTGCGCGGCTTTGGCTGTAATTCTATCGGCGTGAGGAAAAAGTTCTAATTTATTGGTGTAGCTTAATCCTAGGTCCTTGATACTGAACATAATGACAGTAATAGGTTTGTTGATACAGCAACGCTTTGGCTCCGTCAGACTCTTTAGAATACAGAAAACTCACATGGGCAATTATGGACGACACAAAAAGTAAATAATAATCATAACCATTTTTATCTTTGGAAATGGTCCATTTAACTTATGTGCCCTCGACGACTCCTACTTCTTTCTGCAGGGCTGCCGTGTTGTATACAATGTGGCAACCCCCAAACTTTTACTTTTACTCAGTTGCATGGTCTTAATACGGATCATGTTCCTCATTTGGAAGATGTCGATCTGAACATCTTCTATTTCACCCACCATCACAATGGGGCACAAAAATTTGATGATATAAAGAAAATTTACTACTCATACCCACTTGAATAAGTCGTATTCAATGGTCTCCGTTGCTTCATTATCCCAAAGTCTTGCTTATTCCGAAAAAACTAAACTTCCATCGATCGTGGGGAATCAAAATTTAGCAGCAGACTGTTAACAACCACAGGTAGCAGCATTCTATGATATACATTTTCGTGAATTCCACAAATTTCCACAACTTTGAAGGTTTGCATATACAGAGACTTACTTTTAGCGACCAAAAAACCAATGAAATTGTATTTTTACACGTGGGTCCCCTGGTTGAGGGATTTTTGTCAACTGTTCTGGTCTGAGGACGTTACTTGAACGTGCAAGACATCCATCAGAATAGTAAAATAGTAGAATCAAAATAATCACACATATTGACCGCGTGGGGTAACGATAGGTATTTATGAATTTTTCAAACTTTGAGACGCAAAACCTTAACGAACAACTGCTGTTAAGTAGAAGTATGGACGGTTTTCACTTATTGAAATGTGGAAACAAACGTTCACTCTTGTTGCTTGCACAGAACAGAGACGAAGGCGTCTAAAAGGAGATGGAATTAAGATTTTCGGAATATAACTAAGATTCTGATTCATCGAGGAGGGTAGTAGCTGGACGAAAAGAAACAAAGTAATCTACTAATACTACTAAATCAAATAAGAGACCTAGTGAAAGACACGAATCTAGCCTGAACAAATTTTTGGCGCTTTGTCGCGTGTATATTGTTATGACAACCGCAAAGACGCACTTTTAAACGAGCAAGACGAATGAAGAATTCAGACTACCGGGGGTATTAGGTCTCACTTAAAACCCACGAGATATTTAGGAGAGTATCTAAAGTTGATGGAGACAAAATAGAGGAAGAAACGAGGCATTTAGCACGTATGCTCCAAGAATTCAAAAATAATATCGCAAAGAAGCGAGAAGTTAAGTGAGTGGATGTTGTATATATGCATGTGTATGATAGCCGAAGTGGCTTTTGGGAATCCGCTAAACTTGGTTCGACTAAAACGGTTAAGCAACAGACACCAGTGAGGAACGTAAGCCTTATATAAATTCTAAATCAAACCGTTTTAATAGTTCACGAAAATACGAGTTTTAACAGCCGAGGAAAACGGTTTGGTTCGGCCTAAAGTTTGAATATGTTTAGGCAGAACAACCCAGGAGTTTAAATTCCCCAAGAAACACGGAGGTATTTGATATAATTTCTTCAACTACTGAACCGGATACCGATGTATGTGGTCAATGTGAAAGGATACTTGCGGTTGTCGTAAGTCGTAGTAGTTGTATTTAATTGGCGCAAAGTTATGCCAAGAATGTGGGGAAAGGTTCTGCGCAAAATGCTTTGCTCAATTTCACATGAAAGGAGCACTAAAGAAGCATCACTCGGTGATGATACCAGTAAGATCTATCCTTACTCTATATTTACTCAAGGCTTCGAACAAACGCTTGGAAAGGAATCAGGATAAGAAAGCTTCGGTAAACAACGAAAATGATGCACGGGAAAGTAGGGTACTTTCGTCTGAAGGGGTACAAACAAGGGAAAAGTCAAAGGTTTTTGTAAGTAAATGGGATATAATATCCCTATCAACAACAGCTCCGCCTGGCCCCGGCTATTTAGAAGAGGTCAGGCGGGGCAATCTTGGGACGAGGGTAAACTAAATGCATCGCACTAATTTCTCGGAATCTGTTTTTCTTTCAAAAAGTATGAATAGCCATACTTTTGCATCTTTTTTGATAAAACAATGAAATCGGGGTTTGAAATGCGAAAACGTGGGGGGGGGGGGGGCATGCTGGGGGCAATCCAGGGACAAGGGCGAACTAAATGTATTGTAAAAAGTTCTTGAAATCAATTTTTGTCAAAAATAAACTAATAACCATTATTTTGCATCTCTTTCCTTGATTAAACATTGAAAGCAGGGGTAGAAACGGGAAAACGGGGGGTCACGCTGCAAAAAATTTCCGTTGGTTGAATTTGGCCCCGTCAATTTCAGTGGCACGTGGACTGAATTAGACGGGGCTAAATCAACCCGTTAAGCCCCACCAACGAAAAATGTTTTCGCAGCATGACTCCCCTGTTTTCCCGTTTCAACGTCCGATTTCTATTGTTTTATCAAAGAAGAAGATTCAAATTAATGGTTATTGGTACTTTTTTGACAAAAAAATGATTTCGAGAAATTTTACAATGCATTTAGTTCGCCCTTGTCCCTGGATTGCCCCACCTGGCCCCATCTGGGACCCACCTACGCTGGGCTCTGTGCTGACACGGATCTTTCTAAAAGACTATTTTGTAGTCTAATTGGATCATCTTTTGCTGATGAGGTGGAAGGAATTACTAACACGTTATGGATAGGGTACCAAAACAAATTAAACAAATTGTCATTCTTTCGTTATGTTTATTTGCCTTTCAAATCGTTACTTGCTTTCATATTTTGCTTAAAAAAGGATACCATAATTCTCATTCCAGCCCGTGGCGTTGGGTCAGATAGCCTCAGATCTTAGTGCATGCTTCAGAACAGCAAAGAAATCGGAATTTGCGGAAATCTTAAAAGATGATATGTAATTAATTATGAATCCGTAGTTACGGCTGATTTATTTGAAAATTTTGATAATTTATATCCGATGTTTTTTAAAAGATTTGAAAATTAGAAAGTACGCGCTCTTTTCATACAATCCTGGCATACAAATTAAGTCAAATTTATATCAATTTCTTTACAAATGCACTTATTTCCGCATGTTTCATGACAATGTATGATAACGCCATAATGGCGATGATATCTTGTTTCTGTGAAGTAACTGTAGTCTTTGGTGCATTTTTTAGTGTAATTCAAACAGCTTTAGTCAAAGTCAAATCAAGAAAATCCAGAGCAATCATGCTAACACATTTAACTACCAGTTAATCTTCCAACAGAAAAAAGCGACGGAAAAAATATTTTATTCAACGTAAATGAACCAGTGGCAGTCGAAAATATCCCTTACTGGACGCCGTAAGATAGGGGTGGTTTTGATATAGAGACATTTTGATAAAGAATTAACGAAAGCACAAATCTTGGCAGACAACCTCTTTGAGCTCATGGAGTTTAAGAAGCTACATAACTGTGAAATTGGCCATCCAAACCTAGAAAAGTAGAACATGGACGAAAAAGTAGCGGTTTTAGTTACAAGACTGTGCTCGTGTAACTTTTGCAGAACCACAATTATACAAGGCGTTTTTGCACCAAGCAGCTGAAAATGTAACTGCGCAATCGATTCCACTTTCAAAAAAATATTTACCGCTTGGGCAGCCTATGAAAGTCTCAGGACCTTGAATCAACCAATCATCAGCATCTCGCGGAGGTACCGCTATTTGCTCACTTTTCGCAGACAAAAATGACTGAATGTCAGGCCGCAATTTGAAGCACTTTCTCTGCTATTCTAGTGAAAATGTGATCCAAGTTGCGTGTACCAGACAGCTGTGGCTTGCGCAGATGTGTTTCGTAACATTTGTTTAGCCACTGCGTCCGATTTCGCTTCCAGTTGTCCTGACTCTGTCTCGCAAGTGTCAAATGTGAATGCGGCAGGTGCTAGTGCGGTAGATGTAGCGCATGTACAATATCACTATACGAAAATTCCCACGCAAGTCACAGTTGGTACTTTCATCCTGTTATGAGGCTTACGATATACATCGTTGATACCAGCATTCCCACGAAACAAAAAAGACCGTACTGTTTTGTCATTTAATACTAAAGCCAGGTTTGACAGACCTCCACAACGCCACTAGCAAATAATGAACCACTGCGTGCAAGAGCATCTTCTAAGCAATATAACTTGCAGATCAAACGAATGAGCTTTGGACTCGACGGAATCTAGAGAGGCATAAATTAGTTTATATCCACAACGGGCACTCACAAGCTGAGGAAAAATCAAAAAAGTCTTTTCTTGGATTATGCGGCAAATAACTAGGTGCATTGATACAGGGAATACAAATTGGCACCCGTATGGATTGTAAATGTTGCATAGAATCTTTCATTAATAAATGATAATGTAGAGTGGATTTTTTGGTTTCAAAGTCAGTCTTGTTTTGTTGGTATTGGTGTTCGGTATGCTATTCTTCTCAAAATGCATTTATGCAGGACTAACGGAGTAAAGGTAAGTGGTGTCAATGCTTTGCCCAGCAATTAGCTCTGTGATCAAAGACAGCAAAGTAATCCGCTAGCAAAAATATCGATGGAAATTATCTTGTATCTTTACGACAATCCGACCGTCGATTCTGACGAACACAGATATGGGGACTAATGTGTAGATTTGTTTCGGGGGATGATAGACTTGCGATGTATTTATCTTACACCTCTTACCTTCACTCGCCTATGCCCGATATCAAGACAGGGCTAGGAAGATCGGAGGTGGGATCGGACGCAGACAGCCGGAGTTATGAAGCCTGACTCAGGTCCAGCGGATTAGAAGTGCAATAAAGGTCACAGGTGGTTGGTGCCTGAGTCTGCATCCACGTGTGCTACAAACGAACCCCCTCTGCCATGTTCGACGTTAATTATGGGAGCGCAAGTCGAATAACGTCTGCCACAGTCTGATCGGGCCCTGGTGTTGTTCCGGCGTATCTATCACACGGCCCGTTTAAGAGACACTGCATACGTACAGAGTGCTAAAAAAATTAAATCTTAAGTCTTTTGCCTCCGGGAGCAGGCACTCAAAGCGGAAGTTAGAAGCGCTCAGTTTATGCGGGCTTTAGTATTGCCTTAGCGCATTAGGGACGCTGCTGTCGCCCCTCCTCCTCACAGGATCTTTTATAACAGCATCACTACCACCAACACAATCAGCAACAGTAGTTGCCTATTTAGTGCAGCCTCAATGCGAATTCCTATGCCCCTGGCGGAAGTAGACACGTCTGAGAAGAGCCTGTGATCGTATTGGATTCAATATCGGTTGAAAAGTATTCCGTATATCTCTTAGGCAGTAATTTCGAGGACTTCTTTGACCGATTACATCCATGCTTATGCACTAGTATCTTCGGTCTTCACGCAGTTGAACAACACAGCCTTCCTGCTCTCAGTTGCTTGATGATACTCTGACAAGGCGTTCATAACACCCTTTTATGTCTGGAGTAATTTTAGCCGTTTATGAGCCTTTGCTTCCTGAAAGTCGTGTTCTTCAGAACTCAATGGCACTTTTCGTTTTAAGCCCAGTCAATGGACATAAAAGCATTTGCCAGGCAGTTTTTTTCTAAATTTGATACAGTAACCAGACAAGGTTAAGGCTTGACCCATTTGCTCTAAGGTATTTTAGAAACAATGCGCTGAGGATATCCTGCCTCAAAGAAAACGTATTTTTCTTGTAGGTATCCAATGAAAATCAAACGGAGACTTGCCCAAGTAGCAGTAAGGTAGAGGAAAGGCAAGAACATCCTCCTAAGGAGACGTGCGTTGGAACAGACCCCATCCCGCAACAGCCAACGAGGAATCCATCTTTCATTTTTGCTCCCAGTTCTTTGAGCTATGCAGAACGTTTGCTTCTACAAAAGAACAGGCTTCACGAGCTCCCAGCATTTAGTCCAATAAATTCCATTCCATCCATCCCTAAAGCTAGTACCGCGGAGGAAGAAGGTAGAGAAATTGGTAAGACCTCCAATTTCAATCTGTAAACATATTCTTAAGTCAATTATTACATAATGTTTACGTCTGTTACCCATTTGTCAGAAAACGGAAGCCCTGACTAATAAGTTCAAGGTGACGTTGTTTAATTTTTTTCAAAACAAAATTGAAAAGGCTTTTTTCTTTTCAGTACTCCCATCTAGGTCCATGGTGCATGCGTATATGGGCTGTTTAGCGTACTCAGTAGGTAGCGTTACTGATGAAGCATATTTATCGTACGTGTTATCATTTTAACTTGAACAATGATAACTATTGATCGAGTTTCCACAACCACAGCACCGATGATAGTTAAAAGCCTAGGCACATATTTTTTGTCAATTTCATGTTAAAGGGTTGAATTTTTGAAAGGTCTGGGAAGCTTTTCGAAAATGTTTTTTGCAATCCTTACTACTCTCGTTGAAGCTCTGAGAAATGTAACTGCCACTGAAGCTATTGTAGAGGAAAATGAAACTTAGAATTTTCAAAGAGTAAAGCATTATATGAGTATTTTAATTGTATTTGTTACAAAATATCGAAATATTCCCGGACGAAAGGCAGCCTTAAAATGAAAGCTTATAAACGAGAGTATCCAGAAAGTCAGCGGCTCAAGGCTGAAAGCAACTTACTAGGAATTACAAAGAAGGGGCAATCTTCTGAAGAATTCAGCCAATGGACAGGAGAATAATGCATGAGATGGGAAAAATCAAATGAGGCCAACTCAGTCCATTTCTCCCTTAAAGTACAGTAAATGCACTATCTCATGAAATTCAACGGTTTTTACACGTTACTCCCTCTTACTCAAACACAGCCCAAGCTGCGGCCCCCAAAGCCTTACTTCAATACAGTAAAAGTCGCTCTCCACAAAAGGGCATATTTTGATTTGTGAAGAAATATAAAGTTTTGTAGAAACACCAGCTTTTTCAGCAAAGTGTAAAAATCCGAAAAAGTTGAAATCGGGCGTACTAGGTAAACTTCAGTTTTACATGTAAAAGGGAGCCCGTTCATGCAAAAACACAGAGTGAATAAAGCAGCACAAATAAAAGTTGTCGAATACATATGCTTCCATATTACGTGCAATATAATGTACGGCTGTTACCGAAGAGCCTAAATTTCGAGCATGTATTCTAACACGTTTTCACAAGAACGGCTAGTTCTTTCTTTCGTTCATGCATCGCTTGACTTGTGTTGGACTAAGGCAACCACGTTTTCGCCTGATCACAGGAGATCATACGACAAATGTATTGCTTAAGTTCATGTGTGGACATGCCGGTCAGAGACTTATAAATTTAAATAGAATTGTCGGTTACAATTGTAAACGTACCATTTTTGAACACTAAGAGTAATTGCCTTCCACCATATTTTTTATCATTATTTTAATATTTCTATTACGAAAGATTTAGATCTTCCTTAGAAATCTAATTAAGACGTTACGATTTTCACTGACTTCAGTCAGCTGGCAATTAATAATGATTTGATTTTACGTGCTCATCAAAATCTTCGAAATAAGATATATCTTAAAAGCGTTTACCTGAATAACGAGCTTTTACACATTTTTTCTCATGCAGCTCTCTGTGGGTGTCATGGTTTCTGAACCACCCAAACATTTCAACTCACTGGCGAGAAAAATGAAGGTCTACAACCAAAGTCATTAATGAATATACCTAAGACTAATTAAAAAAATTATATAACAAGTTATCTCTTGAAAGACAGCTTTAGTCATATATTTTGGCGTCGGATGTCTGCGTACTTTATTTATTTTGATGATTAAGTCAAGATCAGAATGGGAAATTTTGGCCAATTTATTGATTCACCTAAAAATTATGAAAAAAATCTTCCGTTTTAAATGAAAGAATTACACTTTTTCTATAAATGAGAACAGGTTTCAGTAAATTTGGCTACTTCAACGCTCATTTCTACAATAACAAATGCAGAATAGAGGGGCAATAAAATAAACGGTGATTTTTGAGATAACTGTAACGACAGGGCCCCTTGGGCCTTAAACATACAAATTATTATTATTTTACCGTGACAAATCATTCAAATGTGTGTCATGTTAACTGTCTTTAACTTTTTGTTGACTTTACGATCGATTTAATTAATCTATACTAATAAAGTCCTCATTTGCATTCCTTGCCTGCATCCCTTCAGATATGCATTATATTTTTAATTAGGTTATAGCAAGAAACAGCCTTAAGCATTTAAATACTCATTTTAATGGCACAAAACTTGGAAAAATAGCAAACTAGATTTTTTCAACTTATTTTGCTATTCTTTTTCCAAAAATAGTGCATTATCTCATATTAACATTGAACTCAATTTCAAAGACGCAAAAAATGTTTCCGTTTTGCGAACAGATATAACTAAAAAGTTCCTTCTCTTCATGAGTATTCTTTTATAGGGCAACATGCACTACCAAGAAGTTCTTTTCCGCAACGTCTAATTGCATAGAAAATTTTTCGGATATGAGCAAACGCTGGATTTAACTCACTTTCGCCTCTATTTCCTGCCTGTTTACTTATCTGAACGGAAGTAAATTCTATCAAACATCATTTTGCGCCTCAAATCAACCCAATGAACTGAATAATTAACCTCAAATGTGTGTTAAGTCCCCCAATCTCTAGCCTTTCATCAGAAATGCAATCTACTGTAAATTCTCTATCTCATGAAATGCCAATCCTAATTCTGAAATACATTTTCAATTCGAACTAATTATCGTAGTACGGTTATAAGGTCGGTTATCGTGCAGCCTACTCCCAACATATTTCAGTCACGTCAAGATGCCGGCTTTTGAACGAGGTTATTTATGACCGCCTATAACAAGATATTCTGTAACATTAATGGCTACTTAAGCAATGCTTATTTTCAGAAGATGGGAAGGGGATGACACTTGGGATAAGTAAATTGCCTATCTCAGGGAATGCCAACCAAAACGCTGAAATTTGTTTTTGATTTGAATATAGTTATTATGTTTGCAAAAATAATAAACATACAAACTACTCTTAATATATTCTATTGATGGTGGGATGCCAGCTTTTCAAGGACCTTCTTTCTGACCCCTACAAAAAGTATATTGTGCAGAAAATTACTATTAAATACTATATATTTGCCCATTTTTTTACTGCGCCTATAAATTCAAATCTATTTTTTTAGAAAAGATAAACAATTTTTTTAAATTATTTCTTGTACTCGTTTTGTAGGGACTTACACCACCTTCAAATTTTATACTTGAAAAAGAGTATCACTCGATTTAAAAAAAGTTACTGATCTGGAGATTTTTTTACGATCATGCAATTTTTATTTATAAAGCAACGTATTTATGTTAAAAAAGACGAAGACGCGATCTCTGGAACGATAGGTTTATTCTGAGCTTTTGGCTCCAGACGAGAAGCCATCGTCAGAGTAAATGAGAAGATAGCAAGCGTCACCTTCGCGTAAATGGAGTCGTTAGGGGGGGGGTGTGGAAATTATGGATTGGTCCCTGTCCACGCCACGTCCATTCTCACGCTATCTTATCGTTGCTCTCATGCGCGTCCCTACATTAACGGCGTGTGGCAGCCTGCATACTTGTAGAGGAAATGGGCCCTGTTTATGAAGTTAGGATCTGACACCTAGGCCTCCAACAGTTCACGTCTCGTCTAAATACTGGCTCGTACCATTATCCGTCTGTTTGAGAAGTCAAATTCATGGCCTTCTACCACAGTGTGGGTAGTGATCTGGGACAGTGGGTCGCCTCTTTACACTGCCCGTTTGTACTCCACTATTCGCGAGCTCAATGGTTAGGACGTCTGCCCCTGAACAGTGAGACGTGAGTTCAAAACTCGGGTGCGGCGGCAAGTTCAGCTACTACACTAGGGTTGGCTGCCTGTGGCTGATGAGGGCCAATAGTCCGATATAGCTATATCACAGTACGCCAAGTGTGTCTGCCGGAAAACTGTTATAAAAACATAAAAATATATGTAACTGACAGTTGTCAAGTAACATATCAATAATCAGTAGCTTTGCGGAACACGGTTTATCCGACTCGCAAAAGCATTATCCCAGGATGGGCGCACCCTGAGGAATAGATCGGTGCACAAACAAATAATGTATCGATATATTTCGACTAGGCTGTACGGTAATCAGTATCGCAACCGTGATCAATACTTTAAAATCGGAAACACTTAAGAATTTTGACTGACATTTAATAAGAGAGGGAATTTACTCTATAAGCAACCTAACGCCCTCAAGAACCATGGTAGTGATGAAGTAAATATCATAGCTTGGAAAGCTTCTTGCTGAATATTTTTCTTGCGACACTCATGGCATTCTCACGCAGATGGGGTCGGAGTTGGCTACCGGTTTTTCTACCCACCCGGTCCATGGTGCGCGAACCAGGCGTATGTGGTACGCGTAGATGGGTTCATTAAGGATATATAGGGTAATAGGTATTTTCTTAGATGGCCCTAGTAAAAACGGTAAACAAAAAAGGTTCAAGGTAAAAAAGTGTTACTTTAAAATGCGGAATAACATATTCTAATGGACAAATTGTTTTTGTAACAGTGGAATGTGAGCATAGTCTCTCCCGAAGGATCGCAGCTAAAATTGGCTAAATAGTAGGCACCGGCGTTTTGTTTAGGCGAAAAAAAAATATTGGAATGTTCGACCAGTGTTTTTTCTGTGTAAATGCATGTAATCTGCCAAGTAAGCATACGTAACATTAAATTTTAAATGCGTTTCTACTGCCCATCACTATAACGTCCTTTGAGACTGCGTTCCAGGCGCTGATAACTGCACCCATTCCCACCTTTGGTCATCCTGGTTAAGCTTTGTCATTTGGTCCAGAAGGAGAGAGTGTGGCAGATTCTGTGCAGGTGAGAAGAAGAAGACTCGCTCCCTGGGACAATATGTTTATTTGCCTGCTGTTTCGATATCCGTCACGGATTCGTCATCAGAGACATGAGAAGCAGAAAGGTGCAGGTCTGATATTAATGCGTTTTTAGCAGAAATGTTATTATCGACAAAGACAAGGGAGACTGGAATGGCCATTTCTGGCTTATAAACCATCATCAGCCAGCCATACCTGTGGCGGACAACCAAAATGCCTGTGCCCCTTCGTTCTCTAATGCCCGCGGCCCCAAACGTCATCTGCCTTTGCAGGTGAATGTTTCTGCTCACTGACCTTAAAACGTTTAACTGATTTTTCACTCGCAGACATGCACGCCCACGTGTGCCCAACTAGCCGCAGTTTCTGAAGGGCCATGCCACTACGCGGCCACGCAGTAGAGGGCCTCTGCCGTCGACACCACTCTCGGGCAATTGAAATACACCAATAGAAAACCACTTGAACTCGCTTTACAGTCATGTCAAAGCAGCTGCCACCGTCCCATCTCACACAACACAACGCATACACTCTCGGGCTCGACTGGGCATAGTCAGCATCAATCCTGTGTTTACCAGCGGTCACTGCTACCTAAAACAGCAATGTAGGGTTCAGTGCCCAATAAAGTCTTCACGCGGGCGACTTTTGCCTTTAACCTTTCAACTGTAAATGGAGTACAGCCACTACTCAGACTGTAAAATATCCAACCACAGGGGGTGACGACCATCAAAGTTTGAATCCGCGACCTTGGGCGGCTGCTGGTTGGACTGAAGTGCGAGTGCCAAGGTACAATGGGACGTGTGAGTTCCGTAACCGATCGATGACCGCCTCTCTACCATCGGGTGTATCCCCGATCGAAACCGGCCATGCGATGAGCCCAGGGCCCAGTGTTTAGAGCGTTGAACTTTTAAGTAATAGAGCCACGTTTTTGGACGTCGGGAGGTCGCCACTCCTAAGGTTCGGTATTGCTGGCTGATGATCGCTAATAAACCGCTCAGCGGCTGCTGATTGGATTCGAGAGCGAACGCCAAAGCACATCACGGGACGAGTGCGTTCTGTAACCGATCGGTGAGTGCCTATCCATCATTATGCCTTATAGAAAAGGCCATCGTTCCTGCGTCGAACTTGTTGCTGGTTGGAAAACTTCTGACAGAGAATTTCTTTTTACCTAGATGCATCGCCAGACTGGTCAGACAAGGAGGAAATCCCCAGTGCTGAGTCCCTCTATCAGCTGTCTCAAATCTCTCTGGCGGATTACAAGAGCAGCATGTTAGAGGTCAGTAACGCGGATCCGGTGTTTGCGGTGGAATCGCATGCAGACCCCCTGATGGACAATGCGAGAATTGATGTTAGTGATGCGACTGAATTCAAGCTATACGAGGAACCACAAGTTGAGGAAACAATCAGGTAATTGCTCTCTTAGTTGTGGTTTGCTCTGTTTTAAACGGTATTATGTATATGTCTCCCCAACTGTATTTGAATGAAGAACAATGCAGTTTCAGACTTATAAGAATAAAATACCATTGCTGGATCAAGAAGTTTACTGGCCTGAAGCCAGCATTAGAAACTGTCCTAGATAAGTCTATTGGGGGCACAAAAGAGATTAGTAGTTCTTAGCCACGTTTGGCATGCACATATCACAGTGGATTAAATTAATAGGTAAAGCCCTTGTCGGAGCGATCTTCGAGCCCGTTAATGAGAAGAAAGGAGACTCCAGGTGAAAGGAGTAGTTTATTCTGTACAGAAGGAAGTGGAGCTCTGCAGCCATCACAGTGGTTTTACGTGAGTCAGACTTAAAGATGATTGGCCAGACAGGTTGTGGTCGACCTACAAGTGCGCATCTGCTAGTAGTCATGCGAGAAAAGCGTTCGCGTGGAACATGCGGTAGAGGCAGGCCGAGAACTGCAATCACGTGACCTAATGCATGTCATCGCATGGGAGGTGGAAGGTGCTACAGGGTTACTGGAAAACTCCATGCCTAAAACTTCGGCAGTCACCTCTGGGGATCGTCACCGAGGTGATACTAGCTTGTTAGCCCACATCCGAGTTGTTGATGGCCACGATTTCGTCAGCGTAGCCTCGCTGTCACCGTAACTGGTGGCCGTCCGCACCCTCTTCGCATCGTCAATAAGTTTTGTCCAGATACATTTGCAGCGAATAATAGAGAGGCGGGAGGGCATTACACTCGTCTTTGATAATGATTTTGATTGAGAAAACGAAACGTCAGAAGTGCAACTTACTTTGTTTGGTGATCACGTCTTCTGTACGTTTTCATCGGTGACGAATGTAGCTTCAGACTATTCCATGCACAATGGCACGATGGATGTTTTAATTTTTTCTGATTCAATAGTTAAACTCCTATTGGACTTACCCATTTCTCCGTTGTGCAGGTTTTTGACTTCTTCATATTATATACTGGAGTATAGTGCGGGGCCAAAGCATATGAAAGATCGTTGTCATTCCATCTCATGTCCTAGTTCCCATTTTTAATATCTTGCTATTTTAGCTTTGAAAATATGCTCGCACGAAACTGCTTATCGAGCTGGCACTAATATCAACACCTTTCTGGCCACAACTAAAGCCGCTAATTAATGCTCACGGCAAATAAATATTGATTTTTCAGCACGTTTGAAATGGTATTTATAATTTGCACATTTACTCACGTCTGATGACTACCTGGAGAACCAGGGTCAAAAATATACCCATTAAGGTTACTTAGACATCCTAAAGAATGCATTTGCCCTCAAATTGTATTGCTTCTGGGCCTATCTTTCAAGGTACGCTTTACTTTTCACCTTTTAGCTCTAAAACGTAGGGGAAAATGAGCTGTATTATTGTGGCTTTTAAAATCAACGAAAAATGTTCTCAATATCAGTTTCTGGCCAACACACGTTTTAAGCAACACATCATCAGGCCAAACGTTTGCAGGGAAAATGAAAGCTGTACAGAACAATTAAAGTTTTAATATGTAAAAAAATCAATAACTGTTTAGCACGGGTGCTTGCGCAAGTAGGCGAGATCAGCGTTTTGGTTGCGAGGCTGCCACTAGTTGTTAGGGGCGAAATGCTATCGTCATCTGGCGTCGGTGTTGGCCACTGAAGTGTAAGGGCTTGTGTAAGCGTCTTCTGACAACACAGCACTGGATTCGCTAGCCGTATAGCTAGTGCCTCCACTGTTGCGAGTATCCGTTGACGTATGCATTTCGAAAAGTTAGCTGGTTTATCCTCAGGAATATTGGCGAACGCACCAAGGAGCCTGCTACCTGCTACCTACCGCAGAAAAGAAAGACATATTCATATAACTGCCTTTCTTAGGAAATGCAACAAGCGAAGTGGTAAAACGACGCCTTAACACTGCGATCACAAACGCTTTCCCCGCGGCGAACTTACGCGTGTTATTCACGAACTCTCCCCTCCTACGATTGGGAGGTCAAGACCGACTCCCTGTGAAGGCCACATCCACTTGCATATACTCCTTCTCTTACTCCTGTGAAGCAGAATACATTGGCCGAACAAAGAGGTGCCTAGAAAAGAGAGTTTGTGAACGCGTACCGGCCTGGCTAAGCAAAGCTGAAAATAAATTGACCTTGAGCTCTATCCTCGCATACTATGTCCATACGAATCATCGAGTCGATACCAATAAAGCCTTTCATGTTGTGTAACGGACACCAGCTAAATTTTCGATAGGCCTACGTCAACGGATGCTGGCAACAACAAAGGTAGTAGCAATACGGCTAGAGAATCCAGTGCTGTGTTTTCAGAAGACGCTGGCACAAGCCCTTACACTTCCTCGGCCTACACCAACGCCAGGTGGCGATAACATTTCGCCACTATTAACTAGCGACAGTCTCTCAACCAACACACTGATCTCGCTTACTTGCGCAAACTGTCATAGTCCAGAGTGGCCAGTCGGCACATATATTAAACAGTTATTGATTTTTCTACATATTTAAACTTAAATCATTCTGTACAGCCTTCATTTTCCCCTGCGAATGTTTGGCCTGATGATGAGTTGCTGAAGACATGTGTTTGCCATAAACTGACTTTTCAAATTAGCCATGGGAATATTCATGGAAAATGTTCTAGCAAGGTTATCCCCTGCACAGGTCCCTTAATCACTTAGTGTTGAACCCGTATTCTCCTGTTACTGAACGGCTACCGATAAACGTCAACATAGGCGGAAGCAGTATCACCGAGTCCCTAAAATGCCCTTTTATACAGTATAAACAATTCTCCCACATTGCTTTCGGAAAACGAATGACATTTTCTGAGTAGAGAGGCTTTAACATGGCCACAACAGCAAGTCATATCCCTTTTAAATGAACGAACGCCGAGGATAGGTTTCTCCTAGCCTTACGTTTTCTTAAACACATCTCGAATTTTGTTGCAGACACGCAAATGCTGAACTGCAGTCACCGCCACCTTCCTCAATCTCTGACCAAAAATGTAAGTTAAAAAGAACAGTTTTGCATTTGAGTAAGGGCATCAGAAACAGGTGTCCCCCTTTTGAGCCGTTGAATTTGCACCAGAGTCTGTCATCGTTTCTGGTGACTGCAATAATCTAGGACATAATGATAGTAGAAAGCTTTGCTGGCGAAGACAAGGGAAACTGGACTGACCATTTCAGCGTCTAACTGTAAGCAGCCAGTCTTACACAACCCCAGGTGGTGCTCCGTCCGAGGCTCGAACCCGCAACCTTTTGATCATAAGTCTAACGTTCAAACAATTAAGCGTCCACTGAAATAGACTCACACTGATATTTTTGCAACGTCTCCCCCATTGTTAATTTTTTGTGTTAGGACGGCCTAACGAATAGCCTTAGCAAGCAGTATCTTGCAAGCGATAGCCCGTACATGGCAGGCTATTGATTTGCCTACACGCGAGCGAACGCATCGTGTATTCAATCAGTCGATAACTTGAAATTCAAACTATTCGGCCATTGAGTCACCAACCATTCCTACCGCCGACTATTCCAGGAGAGGAGCTGCTTGGCTCAATGGACATCGTGTCACACGGTTTGTTGTCCTAAATATGTTGTACTCGATACACTTAAAGTCTTCTGCTGTTGCACACTTGTCGTGTTCTTCGTTTGGATCTTCAAACAAGGCGTTATTGGGCGCTGATATCTCGGCACGGAGTTCCATTTCTACACTTTGGATCCTTCCTTGCGAAAGCACGAGAATTTGTTGGTCGTCGAATAAATCAGGTAACGACGTCACGGGTGGCCCTTATGCGATTGGTAAACTCTAGTGGAAATGTTCACACTTCTTAGTGCGCTTACCTCCTTGGGGTTGAAACGGACTTCAGAATAGCTATTTGTTCTTTGTTGTAACTAACTGGATTTTTGCAGATGTCGCGTATCCAAGAAAACTAACTAGAGTGCACTTTTTTCAGGCGATTTAAACGGAGATGCCTGGCCGGAATGCAAGTATGCGTTTGATGCGGAGCGCACTCTACAGGTTATTCGGTCACACTTAGAAAACCTCTGCAACCAAAGTGAAGAGGACGATGAGATGTTGGACGTGACGGAAATGATTTAAGGAGTCTTCTATCCTTTGTGAACGTGCTCCCTCCCAGTGAAGAAAGCTGTTGCTGTTATTCACTTTTTAATAAAGCAGGATACCTTTGCCTTATTAGAAAAATTAATTTTTTGAACCACATGTTAAGACGATATTGTATGGGAGCGCATTTCGAAAACGCTGCCGATACGCTTTATTATGAAAGGGGACCAGCATGTTTTACGCAAAACGCGCTACTAACAGTCAAGAAGTAGACGTTTATATAATAAGTGGGTTTCATATGGCTGACTTCAGTCCATTTGTGTAAAGTACAAGCGAACGGAATTATTAAACAAGATTTCCTCTAAACCCAACGATCAGAACATTTGTGATGGGCCAAAATATAAAGAACAGTGGATCTGAAAAAAATCTGTACTCGATTCATCCGTCGATTAATTGTGACCAGCGGTGAATTTATAAATTTGGTTGAAATTCCTGATAACATTTCTATGTAGGCTGTGCGCGACTTCAACACACGTTTATTTTACTGGCCTTCATTGCCAGAACATTGCACTGAGAAAATGCTCCCAATAATAATCGTCGAACTGTATAGTTCTTCATCGACCGATCAGTTGCAGATAAGAGTTCAGTTGCACATTCTGTCCGAATCCATTGTCCCTTAAATTTCGAATTTGCGGGTTATATCGAATATGCAAAATTTTCTGAATTAAATGAGCATCATAGGTCTCACTTGTAACTGCAATATATGCGACCAAATTGCATTCTGGAATCACCGGTACGCGAGCAGCTTTGTCATGTTTGAACCAGACAACTTCTGTACGTTTGCAGATAATTTTTCGCCATGCCGAAGGTCAAGACAGCATTCCCTGGTAACTTGACGGAATAGTGAGCCTCCAAGAATTCTCTCCTGCTGAAACATGCAATTATTTTTACCCTTAGACGTTTTGCCACACTGCAAGAGAGCTATTCATGTAATACCTAGGAAGTGGACTTGAGTATGTTCCCTACTGGCAATCGTTTAAGGACTACTCTGTCGGACTAGAAGGGACTGCTCAGTTGGACTAGGGAGGAACTATGGCCTGGGCTCAAGGGGTTGACAATGGTTGATGATCCCCATACTGCCTCACGACAGGATGTCAGTGAATAAATGTTTAACTATCGAGGTTGTTAAATTGACGGGTTCAGTGTCGCTGCTGTTATAACGATGACATCTGACGTATTTCACCATCGAATTATGTCTGTTGAAATCCCCATGGAAGAACACAGTAAGAAGGGCATAATTCTGGAATCCACACGGTGGAGAGTTTCTTATGTACAAAAGCCGGAGGAGCTGTTTCGGGTGGCTGTGGCCGCTGGTTGATCTCCAGAGCGCTCTTTGTCCCGCCTCGGGGGGCAAGCCCCGGCATTGGGAGCGGACTAACGGCCCTCGCTATCCGGTGTGGCTGCAACTCTTTCTCTCTCTCTCTCTCAGTGGTGAAAGTCGCTTATAAGGGATTGCCTGCGCGTCCTCTTGTGGCCTGGTTTCCCGCATTGGAGTAACGTCACGCGACCAGTTGACCCTCAGGCCTTGTGCCTTGCGTAGGCTCGTAGGCGTGCGTGCGGTCTAAGGTCGTCTTGCATGGACAGTCATCGCCTGTTATTCGATCAGAGTTAACCAACAAAGACCGTTGACTGGGCTCGACGCTTTAGGAAAGCTTCCAAACGTTGCTAGCGTTTGGTCCGGCTAATGTTCTAACAGAAGTCATATCAGATGACACAGGAAAATTCAGTTCAAGTTGAAGATAGTGTTGTGACACTTGAGCTCAGCCACACGTAGCAGTTGCGTTTGCGGACCATGTCATGGTCACCAATATCACAGGGGCTAAAATTATTAGTTTATACCCTTGCCACTGCGATTTTCGGGTCCGGTTCTGTGTAAGAGGAGGCGAGACGCTATATGGAAGGTATAGTATATTCTGAACAGAATGTCGGAAGAGCGTGCGTTGGCACGCGAGAGGGGGGTGTCCAAAGTGTGAGAGCGCGGTGGTCCTCACAGTGAAGTTCTGTGTGAGTAAGCCACAGGGAGATGATTGGCCAGACCTGACTGGAGTAGCAGTCACTGGTGCGCACGTGCTACCAGTGGCGAGAGGCAAAAAGTCTGGCGTCGCACGTGGACGTGGGTCACTGCAAGCTTGTGTCCGTGTCCTATCTGAGAAGCCAAAATACCACCCAACAGCGCCTAAATCTGCGCTTTTCGTGCTCATCGCTTTGATTTTAATAAAAAACGTTAGCCTACCACCTGGAAGAACTGGTGATACTTGACGACAACGTCAGCCATGGAGAATGAGTGACACCAACTGTGGAATGCCATCCATTCCCCCACCATGGCCATCCTCAGTTTATCTCGCTGCCGGAACTGTGACAAAGAAGACGAAAAACAGTGCAACCTGCTTTTCGAAGTGAAAAGACCACAAAAAGTGCCAAATTATGTAAGGAAATCCATCTCCTGAAGATGTTCACGCTCGGTGCAGCATCGGCTGCGTGAGATGCAAAACGCCTGAATGGACAGCAAGGCTGCGGAGCGTGAAGGGGTTCCGTTAGCAACGAGCACGAGGGGTTCTTTTTTCCTCGTTTGACAGTCAAGAGCTTCCACACCATAGGAATATCTCCGACAGGACAACACTTCTGGCGGACAAAGCGCAAATTCTAAAGATGTAGGCCGAGCAAACCAGAACCGTCCCCAACCGTTCATATACTGTTTCTACCAATGACCAGCTTCCTCAAGGATAAATTGTCTGATAAACTGCCACCTAGAAGAGAGATTGCTCCTGTTGTCTCGAACGGCATCGTGGAACCATCAAAATGCTATTTGCACCCACCAGGAAATGCAGACCCACCTCTTTACTAGCTTTTTGTCTCTGTAAAAAATGTTTACACTATGAACCACAATGGGCCGTGGATAACGGTTAGTACTTCCACTGTCTAGATCGATTCACGCACATGGTACGTAGGGTCCCCATCTGAATTATGAAATGCGTTAAGTTAGCATCTGGAGCTCTTACAGTGACAAATGTAGTGAGGCAGCGTGCATTTTTGTTCCCACCTTCTGAGTTCCCATGCCCGCTAACCCGTAGCATCTATGTAAGGGTTGTACTCGAAACACTACAATCACCACACCGAATTCCAAGACGTAAGTAAAAGACAGAGTCATCAGAATGAGCATCTGATTGCGCACAGAATCCTAAGTTGCTGTCTCAGGAAGCAGTGACCACTTGCAAAGCCATGGCTAGTGTTTACCGCGGCCAGTACTACCTGAAAGAGTGCCTATTTGTGTTTGACAGACAAACACCTGAAGGGAGTTCAGGTGGTGTGTGATTAGTGTGTTGCATTGCCCGGAGGGGTGACGTGTGGTACTTATTACATTCCCTTACCAACTACAGAAAAGAGGTCTGGAAAGCTTTTGAAATGTCCTCCTGCCAAACCGACGAAAAGTCTTAAAAGTTTAAGGGATGGAACTTATACATATGAGGATTGCATATCATATTTTACCCTTCTTAACAAATTCATGAACCTCTAGAAGGTGGTAAATAGTCTAAGAGTGGAGATAGAGGAGTTGAAGAAATTTTCTCGATTTATCCCTCAAGAGAAGAAATTGGCGATGTCTGAACTTGAGGGAGGTAACCGAACGTGCGGAAAAGTAGCATCCCTCGCCGAAGCGTCTTTGCAAAAATGGCCAGGCAGCCAGAACGCTTGACGAAACCGATAGTCTGTCATGGGCAGAGAAAACGGTCAACCCACAGGCATCTCAGAGAACAAAGAATCGCTCACGGACTCCTAAAAAAGACAACTTAAAACAACACGGCTAATATAAGTGAGCCGAGTTTAAGCACGATCCAAACAAAAAGAGCACCTTCGAAGGCTAAAATGAACATGGGGTCGTCAGTAGGTGCGGAACCTGGTAGTGAATCTGTCCTAACGAACCCTAGTGAAGAAGACGAGGACGACAGCCGAAAGGAGAGTGAAGCAGTCTGTCCGGATAAGGCAACACAAAAAGGTCTTTGAGGGGGCCGTAGAAATTGCATAGTCATAACAGGCATGACTGAAGCCACTTCCGATACCCCGAAGTCAACAATAGAAGACAGGAAATAATTTAAAGAATATCTTAAATCCTTCCTAAAGGATGAGAAGCAAGGGAAAGTTCTAAAGGCACTCCTAATCGGCCGTAAAACAGAATCAAAAAATGAACAACGCCAACTAAGACCGTTGAAGGTTGTCCTGAAGAGTGAGGTCGAGGCCCAGCTATTGTTAAGCAGGTCACCAATACTCAGATACTCCCACTCAACGGTATTTTTCAGTCTGGATTTTCCCCGCGGAGCGGGATAAATGGAGATTGCTCAAAGTAGAACTCCACAGGAGATGCGAACTCGGCGAGAGCAATCATCGAATTCTGAACGGGGAGTTCGTCCATGTCCCGAGGTCACTCCTCTGGAGAAAGCCGATAACACTAACAGCCTAGTGGGGATGGACAATAGTCCGTCTCCATCAGTACCGACAGCTCCCTGCATGCAATCTCACGCAAGAGGCAACCACCTGCATAAAGTGGTGACTAAGTCTAAATTGAGCTTTCTTTACACTGATGCCCAAAGTCTTCCCTCAAAAATTAATGAACTCAAGGCGGTACTTTCGGAGCGGAAACCTGATGTAGTTGCCATAACGGAAACATGGCTAAAAACAGAAATCGCAGATTCGGAGATTTTGATTCCAGCGTACCAGCTTTTCCGCAAAGACCGCAAAAGCCGACAAGGAGGTGGGGTTGTCTTGTATGTCAGAACTGAAATCTCTGTTGTAGAAAGAGAACACACTCTTGCCCCGGAGTATGAGTCCGTCTGGTTAAAGATCAAGAAGGCGAATTCACAGAACCTTGAATTCCTGTCCATATACCGGCCACCAAACATTCTGAGTGTAGCCGACGACTCGCTCCTTAGTCTGGTGAAGGAAACAGCTAGCGACCAGGAGGTTCTTATTGTTGGTGACTTCAACGCACCTGCAATAGACTGGGAAAACCTGACAGCGGTGGGGGTGCCGACTTCCTTCATTTTTAAGTTAATAGGACTCAAACTTAACCTCTCTCTGGCACAGAAAGTTAAGGCACTAAGCAGTTTTCGGGAGAACCAGAGAGCGAGTTGCTTCGATCTAATATTTAAAAAAGGATTTATCCTACATTTATGAAGTGCATTCAAGCGCCCCGCTCGGTAAGAGTGATCATACGACGCTAATGTGAGATCATTCAATCAATACTCAACGTCTGATAAAACGGAGGACCAGTCGAATATACGGAAGACCGATATAAATTCAATAAAGAATGCACTATCGTCCGTGAATTGGGACTGTCTGCTAAAAGGGAATCCGGAGGAAGATTGGAGAGCACTCAAAAGGATTAAGCGCTGCTGTGCGATGAAGGTAAACAAGTCGACTAGTCGCCCTGCCCGGTTAACGAGAGACCTTGACAGGCAATTAAAGAAGACAAATAGGAAATGGAAGTTATTCAGGGAAACTGGGTCACCAGTTCACCTCGAGGAAGTCGCCAAGCCAGGAAAAACTATGAATCAAGACTGCTGCAACAGACCGAAGACAAGCCCAAAATTTAATTTCGCTATATTAACAGTAGATTAAAAAATAAGGATCCAGTCACAGTACTTAAGGATGATAATAGCGGGGAAGTCGTTGAGATTAACGAGAAAGCCTAATGATGAAGTAAGTTCTTCACCTAAATATTCACTAGGGAAACCGAGCTTCATTTGGATAATGTCAACAGTGCTGTTGTAAACACTGGTCCGGCACTTGAAACTCTCTAATTCCCAACATCTGTAGTTGAGAGGGAGCTGCAAGGCCTCAAAGAAGCAAAATCATCCGGTCCAGACAATAAACCAGCCAAG
>JAYGXS010000004.1:8723921-8785525 GCA_036362985.1 Ligula intestinalis | reverse complement strand
GCAGAAAAGGCCTTTGTGAGTGTGCTCTGTGTTTGTCGGTAAAATACTATTATATTCACCTTTATTCGGAGTGATCTAATTCAAAAAATAATCTCTGTGGAAAGCAAAAAAACAGTGATTATAAAACTGGAGTATCTTCACCCCTAAAATTTAGCCACAGATGGACCTAAATCTCAAATTTTTATCATGCAATCGCCAAAATACACAACCGGACTTTAAGCTTGCACCTGTGCCATCAGCATCTTGATTCCTGGAAGTAGCTTAAGTCGCTAATTGCAGTAAAAGTCTCGACTTGATTCAACCACATGCAGCAAAGCATATTGAAGCCGTGCGGCTTACGTGTCAGACGAAGCCTACAAAATAGTCATACACAGTGAATATATTAATGATTCATAATGCTTCTTACTCGGAGTTTAAGTACGGTGGTAAATCAGTCCATATACTCGAGTGAAGTTGTAGAGGTGTGCGTTCGAAAGAATAAATTCCCATCTGCCAAGCTTGCATATACTGTCACCGGCTTTCGAAACAGCTGGCGTGTTCAGTGAAGGCAGAAGTTGGTTTGAAGGAATCTGGCTAGGATAAATAGCTAAATACAAAGGGCATCGGTGCGGCCAGATTAAAAATCGCTGAACATTCAGTTATGACTGAGAGGCGTTTGCGTGGGTAGTTGAAACTGGAAACTTTAAAAACCTCTAGGGACTTTCGGGATTTAAAATGTTCCGGGTAATCCAATTGACCCGCATCGGTCCTTTGAATCAATCTTTACATTGTTATCTGGTGCAGGCCAGTTGCGATTGGATAGGCTTCGTTTCAAATTCACATACCACAGGACGACATCCTTCCACCCCTGCATCCGAAGAAATTTATTGGGAGCTGAATTACTAGGGTTCTTGAGCGCGGCTCAAAAGTTTACGAAAGTTTACGCATCTGACCTACACGTGACCAATATGAATAGGTCGATCGATTGCGGAACGGAAGTCTCACTGACTTAGTCAAGTATAGTTTAGTATATTTAGGGTATTAGGCAATGCCTTTGAAGACCCTATTGAGCACAGTATACATGAAATATCCAACATAAAATGCATTACTATAAAAGACTGAGTACCATATATACATGTACAAATTTGGCTGCAGGTGTGTCAACGTGCCCGAGAGATGGTCTCTTGTGTGCATAATATTCCAGCATAAAATATGTTACTATAAAATAGTTAGTAGCATATACATATGTGACGTTTTATATATGGGTATGTGCAATGCGCAAATTATTGCTCTTTCCTTGTGCATATGAACGGTAACTGTTAAGTAAGTGTACATCCAATTTCCGTTTGAATGCATCTGTGGAGTTCTACATAGTGACCTCCTCGGGCAGTCCCTTCCAGGCACCGATGACTCGTTGCGAGAATGCCTGCTTGCGGACATCTAGATGGGATAAGGTTCCCCGCAGTTTGAGGGAATCCCACGGAGGTTGGTTGAAGTGGCGAAGGCAAAGAAGTCATCAAACTTCAGGGCACACTCCTGATTCCTTACGAGCTGGTACGTCTGTATGAGGTCACCTCGGATTTGTCTGTACTCAAGACGAAAAACGGTAAGTTCTTCTAGTCTAAATTCGTAAGATGAAGACTTTAGGCCCTTCACAATTTTCGTTGCTCTTCTTTGAACTCTTTCCAGCATCTGGTAATCTTTTTGCAAACATGGTCGCCACACCTTAACACCATATTCCAGATGTGAACGAATCAATGCTCCGTATATTTTGCCAAATAGTTCTTTATCTATGTCGACAAACGTTCGCTTAATGGCAAACAGAACACTGTTCGCTCTCTTGGCAGCCTTAACACACTGTAAAGACGGCTTCAGGGATGGCACAATAGCCATACCCAGATCTTTTTGTTCATTGACGTTTGACAGGCACTTTCCATCGAGTACGTCGTTGTGCGAGTCATCCGTCGTGCTCAAGTTCTTCGCCTTGAGCCACAATGTAACACACTTCTCAAAGTTAAACCGCATTCACCGTTTTTCGGACCATTCACCCAGGCAGTCAAGTCCTTCTTGTAGAGTTTGTTCATCATAAGCGTTTCTGATGAGTTACCATATCTTAATATCATCTGCAAACAAGACTCCATTGCTGACCTGTCCATGCCTACAGTCATTGACGTAGATAAGGAACAATAGTGGCCCATGAACGGAGCCCTGAGGCACTCCACTCACAACTAGCACTGAAGAGGATTTTGTGTTTCCGACGCACATGGACTGCGATCGGCCTATGAGAAAATTTCCAACCCAATTTAGTAAATTCCCCCTTATCCCGGATTCGCCAACTTTGTAGAGTAGCCGTTGGTGAGGGACACTATCGAAGGCTTTTTTAAAGTCTATGTAAACGACATCTACGGTGGTATTTTCGTCTAATGACCTGGACCACTGCTCCATAAAATAAAGCATATTGGTCAGGCAGGAGTGGTTTCCTCAAAACCCGTGCTGGACACTGTCAAAGACGTCTTTTTCTTCGAGGATCTTCATGGTGGCCTTTTTGATAATCCTCTCCATAGCTTTACAGCAGATGCAAGTTAGGCTCACTGGTCGATAGTTGTTCGCGCTTGTTCTGGATCCACCCTTGTGAATAGGGTATATGTTCGCGATTTTCAAATCGGATGGGAGGAGACCTCGATCAAAGGACAACTGAAAACTGTGCGTAAGCAGTCTGGAAAGTTCCGAAGCCAGCTCTTGCAGTACCTCGGCTGGTATTTTGTCTGGACCCGGAGACTAAGCTTCATTAAGCGCAAGAAGTTCATTTCTTACATCTTATTCTGTGAAACGGAGGTCCTCCATGATTCTGCCATTACTCTCTGCATTGAAGTCTGTCGGATTAAACTGCAGTTCCTCAGTGAAAACAGATGCAAAAAACTTTCTAAGGTGTTCTGCCTTTTCGAGATTGTCTATAATTTCTTCATTATTTCCACCTTTTAGTACTGCAACTGTGTCTTTGTTTTTTAGCCTGCTGTTGATGTAACTGTAGAGCATCTTTGGCTTCATTATAGCCCGCTCGATAATTTTCGCTTCGTAGTCCTTCCACGTTTTTTGAATGTTTGATCTAACCTCGTTCCGCTTTTAGCGGAATTCTTCGTAGTGTGAAGGCTGGCGTGTTGAGTTCGGCAGGACATACGCCAGGACTGCGCAAATCTCTTTCGATTAGTGGTCACGCAGATGGCTCCTGTCGTTTACTTCGAATAAATGTACCCTGCCGCGTTTGGGAAATCGAAATCCGGTCCCTGATGCATGATACAACTATCTGAGCGGAATCCCACTCCAAGAAGCAGAAATACAAAAGGATCTCAGCATCAGGATTCCAGACAATTTCAAGCATCCTACATAATGTTGTGAGGCGTCTTAAATTACAATTCACTGTTGTACGCCATTAAGCGGGAATTCGCCGTTTTTGATAAAGAATGCTATTCGAAAATTTTCTAATACGCGATCCAAGCTCGGAGACCGTGGCTCTAACGTGTGCAGTGGTGAACCACGAAATTAGTAAGAGGACTACCATATGAGATTAACTCAATAACTTTAATTTGTATTCTCCGAGTTACTGGCATTTACGCGGCAATTTGATGCAAAACTTGCGCATCCTGCGTGGCTTGGACTGCGCCCTTTTTTGTGACGACTTTTTCCAACTCGTCACAACAACCAATCTCCGGGGACATCCCTTCAAGCTATATGTGCCCCACGGAAGATTAAATGTGGGAAGTATGTCTTTCACTAGTTGGGGTTTCGAACCGTGGAATAGCCTCCATAAACTGTGATGACTTTCAAACACCGACTTGATATCCATTTACTGCAGCACAGCGTGGACCACCAATGCACGATGTGACTGTGTCTACATTTTCCTGACTGAAATCTTTTTCCAAGGGGTAAGCCCATTTTTTCCTCATATGCACCGGCTGAATGACTTAATCAAGTCCTAGAAAAGACGCCGTAAATGCGAGAAAACACGTCTGTCCATAGTCTCAACTGACGGGGGTTATGGAGCACAGTTAGGGCAGAGGTTTTGACCTAATTTTCGCGTTCTTCGAAGTATTTATTCATTTTGACTTTGTGTTACTCACTGTCGCCCGCACTTTCAAGACGGGTTTTGTCAAGTGCAGTTCCTGCTTTTATAGTCAGTAAGACATTGGGTGGACGTTTGCTACCGCGTGGCAAGCAGACATAAATAAGGGCAAGAGGTTCTTCATCCTTTCAATAAGTGGAGATCATACCTGCTGCCAACCGCGTCCTTCAACTGCACTCATAACCAGCCCCCCCCCCCCCCCCCCCCCCCCCCCATTGTGACCTCTTCCATATTAGAGACGTCCCCAGTTTTCTGTATAGTAGTAGATCCGTGACCTATGTTTTCCTTAATCTGGCTTAGATCATCTGGATATTTCTTTCAGCAACAATTTCAGTAAAGGGAAATCGAGTACTGCGCCTTCTGGGCGTTTTTGCAGACGTTTAACTAGCTGAAAACTGATGTGTCAGCCTTTTTAATTTGTAATTTCTACTTTTTAGCGCCAGGAAGGCACTATCTATACAAAATTAGTTTCGTTACAAAAACAAAAAAAGAATTGGGTAATATGCGCAGTTAAACGTGCAAATTTGTGATAATTTCGGCAGAAAGTGTCCTTTTAGGGCAATATTTGGCGATGTTTCGTATTTATGTTGAACTGAAAAAAAAATAGGAAGTTTAAGAAACGCCTAAATCAAAATTGAGGAAGGGTCTAACGTGCTTCTATTTTCAAAAAAGAGTGTAGGAGAAAAAATCTGCGTAGGAATAGCACAGAGGATTAGAGTAGGAATAGGAGTATAAGTTTTGATTCTGCTTAGTAGCCAACAAAACGGCAGTAGTTTAGACTGAATACGTCCATATGGCTTTGTCTGATTGAGTGTTGGTTAATGGAAACGTCTACGTTCCCAATGGACATGAGGCAGAGAGAAATAATTTCAAGAGGATCACCTAAAATCCCAATGTTCCTTTCTTGGAGTTATGGAGATAGCTGTTTGGAAAAGATGAGGAGAATAAAACGTTAATAAAATCAGTGTTACGAAAAATGCGCAGTCTTCGCTTGAAAGAAAGCAGTCTAGTTAACGACCTAGTTTCAATTGGCAAGTTATTTTTAAGAAAGTTATATCTGGAAGCAAAAACAATGAGCGTTTAGATGAGGAAGATGCAGGAGGTATAACAAGAGCAGCGTTTCTTAGGGACGGCTGACGGGGGTAATGACAGAAAGCTAGGGTGATGACAAGAATACTTTGCAGAAGCGGGTCTTCAATACTATCCTGCTTACCCAATCAGTACTTATACTATACTAAGTTCTGGCCTTGCTTAGCATGATTACTAGTATAAGCACTTCTAGAATAGACATGTAGCTATATCAGCATCATCTTAGTGCTCACAGCTCCCTGGATTGAGTTGAGAGTGCGGAAACCAAAACAAACGCAGCTTTGCTCAGGACCTCAAGCAAGTACTTACCCGAAATAGTTAAACCCAGATTCACATTCCTTGTTAAGACCAAGGGTTTATGAGCCCTAGCGTTGGCTTAGTCAGTCCTAACATGAGTATGGGATATAAGCCCAGAGCTGACTTTATTTAGCGTCACTTCTGAATTATTAAACAGTCAGTAAATGTACCAGAAAATACTATCACCCGCCTACACCCTAGATAGTAATGTTAGAAGTAGTAGAAGTGGTATTAGCAGAATCAGTCCCGGCTGACCTTTAATTTGGCTAGACACCTACCGTAGGTGAGAGAGGGTAGATAGTGCAATAGTACCCGCGCAGAGTCTACTGTCACTAAAGGCTAAGTAAGGCGGTGTTTCTGGCTGCATCTGGAAATAGCGGCTTACGCCAGATTCTTGCTCGGTCATCTCGACTTTGTCTTGTTACCGGTTAAAGCCGATGAGGGTTTAGAGTGGGGTAGGTAGCGGCGCTTCTACTTTCGCTATAATTGGCCGCAATCACCGTCCCTGCTCTCGGACATATGATGGATGTCACCGATAACAATGTTCGAACTCACACGCTTACCAACTGCCTACTGTCTTTGGCTGACTTAATGCGACAGGATTCATCTTGCAGCTGTTAATCGCCGCCAATTTCTGTCAGTTTTGACAACACAGGTCTGATGTCCGTATTGGTGCACGCATATTGACAGTTTGACCGGCGGGGGGGGGGGGGGGGGGTGGATAGCGAGGAACAGAGCACTGGCCCGGAGAGAATTCATAGTCGGCGTGAATAGTAGGTGTCACTGTTTAATAAATAAAGCGGTGCAGACATTGGACTGCTGGGAGACGAGGGGAAGGGGAGGGACTGACATGCTTAAAAATACCGACGGACAACTGCGTTTAATTGTGGTGTGGCAGGGATACTAGCCTCCCCCAACACCGTTTTAATAATAAGGTTTTGATGGAGGAGGAGGAGGAGGGGGATTAGTCAGTGAGTACTCCTTCAGCTGCCGGTATGGAAGGCGTAAAAGGACTGCAAATCAGTGAACTAACTTTGACGGGAATAATTTCTTCTAGTGTCATAGAAGCAATTCTGTCTCACTGCCTAGTGGGTGAACAAAGCTTTTGTGCAGCGGGATGATGGAGGGAATATTACAGTTCTAGGAGAGGGGGGCAGGGGCAGGAGAGGTGGGACGGATACTTGGTTTGCGTATGCATGAACATAATCAGGCGGTTAGATGGGGGGAAGGCATCATCGCAAGTGGTTGTCCACACCTATGAGACGGGTCACGGGATTAACTGCGCAGTCGCGAAGATAATCGCCCACGCCAGCCGGAAATTGATTGAAGCCTGAGCCGCGGATGAGAACTTGGTCAATCTATTAATCGATCTGGCGCCGGCATACATAGCCCTGCGCAAGCATCTCCGGACAGCCGAAACTGGTGGTTGATTGCCTCCTTCACCCCCTGTAACTGCTGCTTGTTTTTCTTTGACTCTTTTATCGCTGAAGATGGACCCTAGTAAGAGTTCAAAAGCTCAGACGAAAAAAAACACGATTCCGGTGATCGACCTGTCTTCTTCTTCTTCTCTACCTATCTTACACATGGAATGCGAACATTCGCCTCAGTTCGTGAATTATACCGTAGATGAACCAACTCATTAAATTTCGATCGATATTCTGAGATGTGTTTTCGTCTGGAACAAATTACTTTAGTAGAGTTATGATACTGCGAAGGTCTCCGCGGTCTACCCTACTTGACTATCTGCGTACCGTGATTACCCCGCTACCGATCTTATCAGTCAGACCTGACGGCCTAAACATTCACCCTTGGTTTGACCCAAAGTGAACTGTCGACGATCTGGACGGATGCCTCTGTTTTTCCAGTTCCGTTGGTGGACTCTGCAATCAGCAAGGAAGAATAAGGACGCGGCTTCCACACGGTGATGATCCTGGGAACCTTTGCAATGCCCCGCCCCCGTTGGAACCCCCTTTTTTCTCCTAAATCCCACGCATTACCTCCACAAGAGTGACATTTTTTCTCCTAAAAATCTCTGAGGAGTTTTTTCACTGTCTGCTCCTATTTTCACCCTATGACACAGGACAGCTTGCCTCGCCAACAGTCTGAGTAGCAAATTTTCTGCCACCACTGCACACATGTACAAATAGGGCACCCAAAGGAATTTTTCCTACATATCCTTCAATATACTGATACTGATGATCCTACGGCCTAATCTCAAGGGTCATAGTTACTCCCGCCGTTTACCCGCACTTGGTTGAATTTCTTCACTTTGACATTCAGAGCACTGGGCAGAAATCACATTGCGTCAAAACCGATCAGCAGACATTGCAATGCTTTGTTTTAATTAGACAGTCGGATTCTCCGAGTCCGTGCCAGTTCTGAGTTGGCCATTTGACGTCAGACAAGTGCCCCAAGGCTACACAACAGGCCGCCACTGCTACCAACATCACATTCGAAAACGCAACGATAGCCACAGCAACAACCAGCGCAAACCAAGGGACAGGCATAACTGGACCTGCCCACGATCCACTCTGCCCACTTCCAGCCAGTTAGCCCACTGGTCTAGGCTACCCCACGCCACTGAGCCCACCCCCAAGCACCAGTGCGCCACACACACCATGCTACGCGATCAGTTGCCCAACCACGCCACACAGCAGCAGCACGCCAGCTCCTAGAGGCGTAAACCCAACAGCAACAGATGCAGCCACAGTCCAGCTAGCCGACTAGCCAGCCGCAGGCTGAGCAGCGTGTCTGACTCGGCCCTCAGAGCCAATCCTTTTTCCGAGGTTACGGATCAAATATGCCCTGGCCAGACAGTTGCGACCAAGACGCCGGCACACCAGCAACACAAGGTAAACCAACGCACCAACGTGTGCTTAATGTCAACATGGAATATTATTGACGGTTCCCGCTTCACTGAATAAGTAAAGAAACAATGATGGGAGTGGTCTTTCATTGTCGAACGAGAGACCCCGAGGGGCACCTCCCGCCTCCCAATTATTACTACACCCGCCATGTCTCTTCACAGAGTCGGACTAGAGTCAAGCTCAACAGGGTCTTCTTTCCCCGCTGATTCTGCCAAGCCCGTTCCTTTGGCTGTGGTTTCGCTAAATAGTAGATAGGGACAGTAGGAATCTCGTTAATCCATTCATGCGCGTCACTAATTAGATGACGAGGCATTTGGCTAGAAAATATTTATTATGTCAAGTCTGCCGAGGCAGAGGTAACAAAACTCTCTATCGGAATGCAATGTACAGGTCAATGGTGAACAAGTTCAGAATGGCAATACAAATACACTCGTACTGGAGTTCATCCCGTTTCACCGCGTCTATGATGTCGTCCATCTCCGAACATTTGACCCTCGAGTATATATATCGTACACTTTGAGGGAACCTCTAATTGTAGCGACACACCTATCCGAAATGTCGAATGTGCTCATTTTCAACGACCTCAAGTCGTTCTCTGATTGCATCAGGAGTCCGCCTCTGGCAGAGAAGATAACGGGTTTGTGTATAACCGGGTAGTCGTCAGGCTCTCCGAAGATAGCGTGAAGATTACAAGCGACCTCGTCAGTATCGTAGCGACTGACTTTCCCATCATACACCCGTTCCATATAACCTTCGCCAGCGACTGCAAAATCGATCATCTGGATGGCTCCGTTCCTGCATACCACTATGTCCGGCCTGCAGAAGGAGGACCCCTTGGGCACGTGTGGCTCCAGTAGTACTGCTTCACCTTCGCGTCTCAGGTCTTTGGTCAGCCATATACGGGCATCCTTTGTCACCTGGCAGCATTGCAGGATATGTAGGAGCGTCTCGTCCTGGCCACATTGCCCATAACAGTGTTTGTCTGGCACACTCGTCTTCCTACTCCTTCTTGCCTTGGTAGACATGACCCCAGCACGAAGCTGGATACCCCGGAGGTAAAGCCAGGGAAACAATCGGTCAGGAGAGGAGAGCCAGTGATGAACAATGGCCGAGGTGCCTATATGAGCTAGTGATCGTCCGTCAGCAGATTGGTGGAGTTCGTCTCGCCACATTCTTTTCGCTTCCTCTTTGCTTGTAACAACCATATTGTTAACAATCAAAGGCCGTGAGGCCTGTTGGATTGCCCTCAGAGTGGCTGGTAATGAGGCAGTTACTCGTACCATCTCCTCAGTGGAAGACATCTGTGCGTCTAAGCGCCGTCTCTTCATCAACAGGATCGTCGTCAGCAGACAGGGTAGACCAAGTCCGCCGTCTCGAAGGCTGGCGTAGAAGAAGGCTGTTGGCGTGTCCGATGGTAGATGCAACCATGCTCTCACTGCCTGGCGGATCATAATATCCAGGTGCTTTAGGGTCTGTCGATACACGGAGCCCAGCACCAACTCATGCGTGATCTTAGGTACGCAGAACCGCTTCAATAAAGTGACCCTTTGAGGCGGTTTTAAGGGGGCCTGGGAAATCTCTGAGAGCATCTTCCGTAGTAGAGGCCGGTGTCGTATAGGCTGTTTCCCCTTGTAGGTGAACGAAACCCCCAGGTAAGTGAAGGAATCCGTTGGCCCTAAAACCCGTAGTGGCACTCCCCCTATGTCTACAGAACAGGGGCTGAGGCAAGACCTTTTTGCTTTCTCTAGTGCCTGAACATAGAATGTCAGACATTTGGACGGGTTCAGAGACATGCCTGCCAGGGCTAACCCTGCAACTAGACCGTTAAGACGCTCTTGTAGCCGGAACGGTGTCTCAGCAAACATGACGAGGTCGTCGGCATACGCAATGGCATCGACCGTTGTGCCAGCAACATCAAATCCCAGCTGTCGGTTAGAGTAGTCTAGCGCCTCAGATAGCGCTATGGAAAAGAGTAGCGGAGATAATGGATCACCTTGGCGAACACCACGAAGGCATTCTACCTCAGTATCAGATAGACAACTCGTTAGGCGGGAATATGTGGAGTGGAGAAAAGACAAAAGCGGAAGGGGTGCTCCACCAGCGGTGGCCCCCCTCATGATCGTCTCATGATTCACTGAGTCAAATGCTTTAGACACGTCTAGTACCGCTACTGCCACCGATCTGGGAGCTGTAACTGCGTACCGGAGTATGCCATGCAGAAGACCTGTCGCTTCAGCTGTGCCATCCCGTTCCTGGAAACCAAATTGGAACCTTGTTGATGGGCAACAGCGCGACCACCTTTGTGCAAGCACTCGATTTAACAACCGGGGAAGCACGTTTGCGACCGCAATGGGCCTGTACTGCGAGGGGGACTGCGGGGCAGGCACCTTCGGAATCAGCGTTGTCCGACTGACACAGTGTTGACCCGGTAGTTGTCCAACTGCGAGTATAACATTTAAATACCCAGCGATGGCACCCAGTGGCCAGAGTGTGACCTCCTGAACGTTCAAACCATCTACACCTGCGGCCGATCCGCGCATCTTACGAAGTTCGCGGGAAATTTCGGTATACAGCACAGGCTCGAGCAGACTCCAATGCTCCTCTACAACTGCTACGGAACGCTGGTCTGAACCACTGGGTGTTTCGGAAATTGCTTTCCAATAGTCCAATGTACCAGCCGGCTTTGGTGGCTCTTCGCCCGTGTCTGACCGCCAGTCCCCCGAAAGGATATATTCAGCAGCCAGTTTCGGACGCTTTGCCAGCCGAGTCTGTACCTCTGCATATCGAGCTTTTCGTATCTGCCGATTGGTAGTTGGCCGATTGCCTTGAGGCCGCCGGTTTACTCAAGGGCGCCAGCGTCTCGGAAAGACATTTCTGGCGTGCTCCTCCATTCTCTGGAGTGCATCAACAATTTCAATTTCTCCCATTAGCAGCTCCAACGTTATGGATGCAAGATCCTCAGACATAATTGCCACACATGGTGACTCCGTCAGCTGAGTGACAGCTGCGCGGAGCAGCCGAGATCGATAGTCAGTCGATTCAACTCCCTCCTCCGTCAGATTGTTAGGCGGGGGGGGGGGGTAAGAGAGGAGCTGGGTCGGGAACCGACAACATGGACAGCTGCTACTTCCACATTAATCCTCGAAAGAGTTCCTGCTTTTTTATGTTGACCAAGCCGTTTGTAGATGGCTTCCGCACTTCTACTCGGAAAAACCCCCTGCAACTTTCGTGCAAGCTCACGCAGGGACAGTAGACCATCAACCAGGAGGGCAGCTGCACGGCCGCACAATAAATTATCCTCCTGCGGCGTCCACTTCGATCCACGAGGCACTAAAGCCTGCCTGCTCCATTGATATTCAATCGGGTACGCATGTTTCGTATGCTGCGAGCACCCCCGTACTGTTCCAAATCTTCTCTCACAGTACTGACAGTGGGCAATATCAGGAGCGCCTACCAAGTTTGAGGTTGGGTTGGTAGTGTTGATATCTGGGTTGACTTCATCTGGCTCGACATCATCATCTGGCTGGACATCATCATCTGGTTCGCCATCATCATTTGGCTCGGTATCATCTCGCTCAACATCGGTAAGTCTGGTGTCGTTCATTTCGGGTATAATCTCATCTCGCTCGGTCATCTCATCAACGGAAATAGTTGGTTCGGTTCGGATCATTCCTTGGTGGGCAGCATTGGCATGATTTTTCAATCCGGCCGACGATCGGAGGACACGATCACACCACAGACACGGGTAACGGGATGCAAATAAGCCTGTGGAGACAGGCTGTAAACCCTCAACTGCGAGGTTAGGTTCATTGCTTTTGACCACAGGGCCACTATGGGGTCGGGAGCGATTTGTTCGGCGAACCGAAGCAGAAGTACCACGCGCAGGTATCGCTCCCCTATGACAGACAAAGGGCGGCAAGCCTGAGCCGCCAGAGGCGTTCGTAGCTCGCCCTTTAAGGCACCTTGCAGAGCAAGAAGTACCTACTCTAGCAGGATTCAGTTGGATAACAGGCAACGCACTAGAAGAATCACAAGAGAGAGTTGGGAAGGTCATAGTTACTCCCGCCGTTTACCGGCGCTTGGTTCAATTTCTTGTCTTTGACATTCAGACCACTGGGCAGAAATAACATTGCAATAAGTGGCGTATAGATCTTTCTTAAGCGATTATTTCAGATTAAAAATTACTAATCACTTTTTTCGTCAATACTTTATTGGATTTTACATCTGATATATTTAATTAAAAGGAAAACGAGCCATAGTAAGAACGCTCAACCTCCGTCCGATGTTCTCCAATTTTTGGAATACCACCAGCCTTCTAACGAGTCCAGCCGTGGCAGTTGCCTGTAGCTACGGGACAGGAGCTAGTTTATCCTATCACATCTGAGATCTTTAACGGCATTGCCTCAGACTAAGCTGGAGATACCTCCGTGTGGCATTTAAAGTGCACACTCATTACGGGCGCGGCTATCACGGTGTGCCATCAGCTATGGCTTCGAGGGTTACAAACTTACAGGATAGATTAGACTGCGCATTCAGTCAAATGTGCACACGTGTGGCTTGGTCGACTGTCGGACCGAGAGTCAGGCTGCAATAGCTTTTTTAATGTGGACTCTAGGACACTTCTGCTGCCGGGAATGCCGTCCTGTCAGCCACTTGCATGCCCTTCAGCCTTCTTCATGGCTCAGGGCCTGGGTGAAGGAGGGTGGGGCGGGGAGAGTTTGTGCAATCGATACCTCGCAAGCCTACTCGCACTATGATTCCGTTCACGCGCAGGTAAACTTACCGTAGGGCACACAGGGACCGCGCCGGATACGAGAACTGCCCTGTTGTGTTCGCAACAGCTCCTTTTAGCAAGTTTATTGTAAAGATAGAAAAATTCTTAGCTGAGAGTCAGAAGGCGTTTCATTATGTCCTGTGAGGCCCGGTCTCCTCTGTCCCAATTGTCAGCATTAATCCTCCGAGAAATGCGCATATGAGGAAACAACTGGAATTTCACTATTCATAGAAGGAAAAAGCCGGCTGGTAGAATGATAAGCATTTGGTTAAGTGCTTACCGTGTTACCAGCCTCTTTAAAAAAACGTCAGCTGTTGTTGGGGGCAAGGGGGTGTCCTTTAGCTTCAAGTGCGTAGAACCTAGCATACAATGAGTTATTGTATTTGCTGATCGATAACCACGTACAACAGAAGAACCAAATTTTTCGCCCTTGACAAAGCAGGAGTAGTAGGCCGAGCCAATGGCAGGATGACCAGACTGCTGCTGGAAAGTTGGTCCTCAACTGGCACACTAAACAGAAACATAGACTTTCATCCCACCTACCAGGTGATACGCACACGGCTCAATCCAGTTCGAACCAGGCCAACAGGACGGAAAAGCAAGTTCGACATGCAATACAATCGAGGTCAGAGGAGCATAGGAGCAGAGAAGGTCAGGAACCATGTGAATGGTATGGGATATCACCTCACCGCCGTGCCCACGAAGTTGACATCAACTCACGCGAGCAGCAACAACGGAATAGTTTGTCGGCTGACGAGGGGCAGGCCAGTAAGCGCGTTTAATTGCCAACAATTAAGACGGCCGCAAAAGTGATGCGTGCTCATCAGCGGTCAATCGCAGAGTAAACGGGCAGCGAAGAGGAAGCGAAGAGGCAAGTCAAATTTCGTCCGCTTGACACGGATATGATACCAGGCATGCCGCAAGCTTGACAGAGTCAGAGAAAACAGAAACAATCACCTTGTTACTCTGACGTTGGAACCGAGCGACTGTCTGAGAAGTCAGTCTCAATGTGCTTCGGTTCATGTCCTCGTTACTTCTTCTTCGTCTTCTTTGGGGGACGGTGAAAACGATAAGATACCTGAACCTCGAATTTTCACGCATTAAACAAAAGTATTTGCCTGGTATTTTAATTTTAATATGTAGAAAATCTTACTGGTGAAGTAATCAACTCTATAATAACTATTCAAGGCGTGGTTATCTTCAGCAGGAAGTCATACCCGAAATCCACGCCACGGTAGTCTGAAATTCGAAGCAAATTGAGTTACGTGGAAGGCATTTTAACAATCAAGGGCTCTATCAAGTTGGTCATAATAGATCTCTTATTGTAACATTTTTGATGGGAACATCGAACAAAATCTATGTTCATGAACCAAAACTTGAGAACAAAGAATATCGTCGAAATTATTTTGGAATTTGAACGTATATTTTTTAAGTAATTGTTAATAAATAATTCCAATGTGTTTAGAATGTTCTGATTATGGATAACTTCTTTGTAGATGGAGAAAGTGTTACGACTATACATTCAACGTAACAAAAGATTTAACTATAATTCTAATTTGTAGCTATTTTTACGTCTCCAGAACTTCAAGATTAATAAGAACAATTTATTTTCCCTAACAGACAATTAGTGCTTCTGCTCTTCCTTTTAAGTAACAAATTTGCTTAAGGTTGTTCATCACTATTTCCGAGTTTTCGTACATTGCTTCAATATCGGTTTGTGACTGATCATCAATCTTTCACAAACTTCGACATTTTTCAAGACTATTCTGTCGTACTGTACTTTGACCTCTTTGATGCTTAGATTGCCTTCATCGCAAAGTGTACTGGCGTTAAAGGGCCTTCTAATCTATGATAAAATTTATAAAAACAATCAGCCTTCCCTATCTGATACAACCTTTAGCACATACTTCCCGACACACGACCACCATCACCATATCTGATCGGTCCACCGACTGCGTGCAGGACATCATCCTTTCGAAAACGTTCTCCCCCCTTACCCCTGTCTCGGTCTGAAAATTCACCAGACAGCTCTCTCTTTTGTCTCCTTTTTGTGTGCTTAGCACTGCCAGTTCTCTTGGCAGCCGACTGTACAAATGTAGCCCAATCCAAGTGGCGTCTACGGATTCATCAGACCCTGCTGATGCTTCCACATCCAATAGGCCAAACTGGCAGAGCAGAGAGGCACCCGCAGGTTTGTCAGTACACTCTGACTTAACAGCTTCCGTTAAATCGGTTTCTTTAAATAACAGTGTTTTCTGAAGTATATATGTCGCAGAAGATTACTACCTCGGCGGTACTCAACTGTAGTGGGATGTTTGCAATACAGTTGGCCGCGACGAGAGTTTCAAGGAAGATGCAGTTAGGCGCGGCAACAGATAGCATGTGTGACATCCAAAAAGAGGAGGAAAAAATTCCTAGAAGGAAACTTTGTTATGGCTTCTTACTAGCCATTGATACTACTTCTTTAGTTGCAATGTCTTAATAGTCGTGGTTTGTAAGGTCAATGTTAAGCAATTCACTTATCCCAATTCCGCCCAAGTCATCGCCAGCGGCAAGGATGAAGCCAGAAAAAACTTGAAGACAAAGAATTAGGAAGTCACAAGGTTTGGTTTCAATAAGAGCCTCCGAGACTTTCAACGATATTTGAATCTGAGCTTCTGTGATCTGGTTTGCGTGGAATGAGGAAACAGAGTGCAAAAGGCTCGCCTAGGGATAGCATCTAATTCTACATTCAAGTGTCTTCGCACAGGCTGATCTGCGTGACACAATTAATTGGGTAGCACAGGATGATCTAAATAGCGCAAAACCAGGCGGATGAATAAACCAATCAATATGCAGCATGGCCACCCAATATTTTGGCGGGCGTTTTAATGTTTTCTGTCGTGAACAGGTTCCAACAACGCATTCAAGACTCCATGTTAGTTGTTGCGCACGTAAATTGAAGTTGTGAGCGACGTTTTGCGCCGCGGACTATACTTAAATAACTCCAGAAACGCAAGGTGGACCCCAGGTAAGTTGGCGTAGACGACATCCTCACCACCGTTTCCTTCCTCAAATAATTTTAAAAAAAACAATATATAATAATATAATAACAACTATAATGAGCAAAAGCATTGAAAGGCATGCCCTCTGTTGGTCGTTCGTCCTGCATTTTTAATGGCTGCACGTTGATGCGCCAGCTCTTTTAGATAGTCATTCACGTCAAATGCGCCCTTTCAAATATCCATGAGAGGACCTATGTGACAACTTTGACCAGTGTGGACAATCTAAAGACGAAGAAAACTAATAAACGAGGCTGCTAACGGGGGTTGTGATTATCCCAGGCTTGGAGATGTCTAGACGTGTCAAAAAGTGGAGGAGTCTTGATCCCGTTCTGTCGGTGGGGGAGAGGGGGAGGAGGAGTGGTTAAGTGAGTTGTTTTTGCGTTTCGTCGCGTTTACCGGACTTGGTTGGATATGAGAGGAAAGAAGATACTCTATCCGGTTAGGACCGGTGCGGCCGGAGAGAATGCTCTCCCTAAAAATGTGTCCCACATCATGTGATTATCGCCCCTGACAGACATTCGAGTCAGCCGAGTCACTGTTGTCCGGCATGTCTGTCTGAACAGACGTCTACTCAACTAGGGGAGCCATGATTGTTCTCAAACAGGGTGATGCTATGGCATAGCTTGAACTCGTCAGATAGTTGCCTGCCGAAGAAAACTTACTCCAACAGTGCAAATGGAGGGTAAAAGGTCTAGTAAATACGCCTATCAGACAGCCTAGTTCTTCTTCCGACGCAGCGAAGGAGAGAAGTGGAATGATGGGTACACTGCCGACCTTTATGCGAAGCTCCAGATGTTCAGTTCTCCTCTAAACCGTGACTACACGGAACTGGCCTTCCCCGTTTCGGCCATCAGCAGTAGTTTACGTTTGCAGACTTCGAATGAAAATTGCGGTGGTAACATTGGTAGTGGATGACTTTTAGAATATGCACGTATTATATCTATACGTGTATGTCTACTATATGCCTATCAGTAGTCGTAGTTTTGCTATATTATTGCATTGTGGATGCAAGGAAATATGCGTGCGACATGTTCCTGTTGCCAAGAGGATAAAGACGCGATCACCGGGATGGCAATGTTATTAATCTGAGCTTTCAGCTTCACACAAGTGGCCATAGTCGGAAAAATAAGAAACAAACAAGCGTTGGCATGTCTTTGCAGTCGAGCTACGAGAAAATGGCGATTGGGTGAGGGAGTGGCATTCGTGATTGGTCTATGCTCCCGCAGTCTCATCGTTTTGCCTCGGCGCCCGTCCTTGTTAACACGTCTTGCGTCCTTGGCGTGGCAGCATGCGTCTCCGGGTGAAAACCTGGCCGTGCTTCTTAGTCGCGCACACGTAGGGCTTCCCCTCATTTACTCGTAGTTAGACTACAAAAACATGCCGACACTTGCTGTTTTCTCATTTCTCGGGCGATGGCCTCTTGTGTGAAGCCGAAAGCTCAGAATAATACAGGACAGGATTAGCATCCACGCCAGCGATGGAAAGACTGCAGTACAGCCAGATCCCTAGCCAGCGACGGAGAATAGCATGTGCTGAGGCATTGGTTTATTTAGATTCGATGATGTCTATGTTCTGTATATGCGCCGTTTGTCGTTTCCACCAGCAGACTATAGTCGTGATCATGATTGTTTTAGTGGAGGGAGGATATGTTCAAAGTCCTTCTCAATCACCCTTGCTTCTTCATTCTCTGCCACCTGCCTCTGCTGCAGCTGGCTTATGTAATGACATGTTAACTGAAAGTACAAAATTAATTTTCCATTAGAAAGGTGTACTAAGGTGGCGGAGTAATATTGATTATTTTGGAGTAGCAAAATAGCACAACAGTTTATTCGCACCAAAATACTGGCTTGTGAAGGAGCTTCATTTGCTTTCGATTTGCATAAAGACCGAAGTTTACTAAAGCGGACTATTTACGTAATACGACTTTTCACATTGAATTCCGGTGACTTTTTAACGTCAGATTTATTTTACCGAAACAAGCAGTTTTTATCAAATTGCGTTGTCTAATAGTTATTGTGAAAACATTTTATAGGTAACGGGTACTTTCAAGAACTTAAAACCCCCATCCATGTAACATAGTGTCTATTAACGCTGCCTAGGAAGCATATAGCGCATTGCAAGTCCACTCTATAATTTAACGATTTCTGCCTATAGCCCATTCTGAATAGTCGACAAAAACATAGGATTTCTTTTGCATGGAAATTATAAAAAGAGCAGTTTGTAAACCCTTAACAAAAATGCACATGCTAGTTGGCTTTAAAATTATGCATTAATTTGAAAAGTTTCTTGTTACACCGACAGGTTTCACGTCTTCAAGTAAAACGTTTTAGGAAAAGGTGGCTGATTAGCAAATAAATACAGTACTTGCCAGGATTTGTGCAACGTGTCGACAAATGCGAAAGATTGGTTCTCTTTCGCAAATCGTTATTGACTCAGTTTGTGACACTGATTATCGTGTAGTCTATTCTTAAGTCATTTCAGTCATGATAGGATTTGGGCTTTGTAATGAGCTTCGTTCTGTCCACTAGCAAACGTATTTGCTGTAAAAAGTAAATATTTCAATAATATGCGTATTTATCATTGATTTCGAGTGCCTTTAAAAGCTCAGTTATATTTTATGGAAAACGTAAACGAAAAAATTATAACTTGTACGCTTTTGTTAACAAATTACGCCCCCTTTAAATTTTATGCTTAAAGAAGGTGTATTTATTGATTTTAACAAAATTTTCTAAATTGCCGAATAATTTTGAAACCTTCTGACTGCTACACAAGAATTAAAGGTTTAAAAAACTGCGCATTTTTTACATTCTGTTTATGAAAAAGTACTTTTTTACCTACGGTTTGAGGAAGAAATCCCAGTCCTCATAATATGTTGCAATAGGTGAGAAACTTGCTTTATACAGTATAGGCAGCATTAATAAATTTACGGATACGATGTATTATGAATGAAAACCTCACAAGCGTAAAGAAGCTCATAATTAGACATTTTTAAAAGCGAAAGATAAAACTTCTTTAAGTATTAAATTTAAAGAAAGCGTAATTTGCTACGAAATGAGTATAAGAAATAATTTATTCCTTTACGTTTTCCATAAACTATATTTGAATATATAAAGGCAGTTGAAATGCATGATCAATAGGCATCCTATTTCAATATCTACTTTTTACAGCAAATACGTTTTGCTGGTGGTCAGAACGAAACTCATTACGAAGCCCTCATCCTATCATGACTGAAATAACTTCAGAATAGACTACATGATAATCAGTCTTACAACTTGAGTCAATGCCGATTAATGAAAGAGTACCAATCTTTCGCATTTGTCAATGTGTTGCATGATTTCTGGCGCGTACTGTACAAGAAAAAACACTGTAGCCTGAGTTTTTATCTTGACGAATGGCCATACCAGACTTTGTGGCTTTGTGGCCTTTGTAATGCCTAAACCATATTGGAAGGAATACTAAATGGTCTCTTATTTATCTTTTTCCAACTGACGTCCGCTCCTATTGGCTCCAACGTAACCGCATTGTGTGCGAAGGTACAGTTCTGCGAATCCTGCAAACAAAATTAAGGTTCGAAATTAAACCGGGTAATTGAGCGTATATCTGGACAAGTTATTTTGATAAACTGAGTGAATTTAATAATAAGAAGGGCTTCGGTTTGGAAAACTGCCCTCTTATTTAATATTATTGGGGGAAATAGGCTCTCACTTTTGCTAAATCATGAGTATGTTCATATGAAAGGATTTCCGTATGCTATAAGGAAATATAGGACGAAACTTTCTTCTAATATACCTTTTGCCGTGGAAGAATTCCATAATTAGTAAGAAAAAGAGGAAAAATAATCCTTTCCAGTACTGGAAAATCTTGTGCTAACTTGATCAAATGGAATTTAAGCAAAGTTTAAGGAATCGCATTTATTTTCAGAAACAAGCAGCGATAGAAGTTTTAAAAATTATATTTAGCTATTCTGTGAATTTTTTTTTGCAAAAAATGCAATAACAAAAATGTAATGGTCGAACATTTTCTTTTACTGCACAGCTAGTCATACGCGCAAACAAAGTTTCTACATGTTACTGCGCAGACACCCAATAGAAAGCCATACTGAATGTAAGTCATTTAGAAATATAGTTTTTTTGTAAACATATTAAATATATAGTTAAGCAATTATTACCACATGCACAAGATATTTTGACTAAAGACAAGTCGTTTTTGTATAAAGAAAGTGGTTTCTTGTAGTGTTTTACTCAACAAACTATTCAAATTTATTGTTTTAATTTATAGCCATTTGTGACGTCTCCACAAGCTGGGGATTATCGAGAAAATTTTATTTTTCTTGACAAACACTTAGCACTTCTTATAATTGCTTTGAGTAATTAATAAACCTAATGCTGCTCATTATTACTTTTAAGTTTTCGTAAATGCGTTCCCGCTGGTATGGGAGAAATAGTCAATCTCTTATAAATTTAGGAAATTTGTTTGCAGTGCTCACAGAACTGTATGCTTTGATAGTTACCGAATGACGGGCTTTGCTTTCCTTACTGTGGTCAAGCCTGCGTGTCGGAAAGAAAATAGCCAATTCTGGCAAATGCTGCTATCAAGTTAGTGTTTGCTTAATAAGTGGAATAAGACCTTCAGATCAAAAGGGCAATAAAGCCTTAATTGCCGTGCATACTGACCCTGGCCGAATTTCGAAGTGGTGCTAGGCGACTGTTTTTGGGTTCTGCTATTTTATTGATGGACATTACGAATTGAGGCGAATGTTAGCATTCCAGATAGACATATATGTGTAAAAAGGCTTAACACTCGACGGAATCATGTTTTCAGTCATTGGAGCTTTCAAACTGAAAGCCTGGGCCTCCAATGAGAACTCATGCAATCGATTTATCGATCTGGTGCCACGCACAGGGATACCTTGACCGAATTCACCGTTGGTTCATTGGCTTCTGCCCCTATAGCTGTTATTTCTTTTTTCGTTGAGGCGTTTGTCATTGACGATGGACTTCAGTAAGAGTTAAAAAGCTGCTGGCGTCCCAGTAATTAATCGAGAAGAGGAAGATTTTATCGCCGGGACGACAATTTTATTCACCTGAGGCTTTGACATCCGTTGCAGATTCTTCATAAGAGGCATGAGCAGAAGCAATAGCAGTTGTTCTCTGCTTATGTCTCTGATAAGGAATCCACGATGGATGTCGGAACGTCAGGCGAATAAAAGTGTTGTCTCAGCGATCGAATAATCTTCTTCTTTTTTTCTTTATCTTCTTCCTCTCAATAAGCGATTCTCTTGTGTAAATTATTTCAATTGACAGTATCGACTAACCCCGTTGACTCGAACTGTCGTTTTTATTTTCAATGCGCTTACTGTGAGAGAAAATAGGCATCATAAACAAGTTTTTTTCATGCAAAATTAAGTTGGTAAATTAGTTGCGAAAGCCTGTTACTTCAACAGGTGCATAGGCAAATATCGTTTTTTTAATTCTGAGTGTATGCTTTCTTCCCAAACACAAAGTCGACAAAGTATTCAATAGTAAATGAAATAATTGTACAGACATCCATCTAGATGCCCACAGTGAGGTCAGGTTGAACTAAGCCTTCACGTCACTTTATCATTATACGTTCTTAAAACTGTAAAATAGCCATTCATATAGTATCGTTTCTGTCTGTTTTTGGGTGGACCTCATAAAGTATGCAAAATTCTTTGCAGAATTTTCATGAACGATAAGTAGTATGTTCTCAATCGAGTAGAGGAATTAATAAGGCTTCTAAATCTGAAAGCTCTCACCTCAAATGCAATGCCCTTCTGGGCGCAAACATATTCAGGAAATCGGAATAAGTTGCTGTTAAAACTTAAATATAAACTTTCCTGGAGTACATGTGATTTTCCACTGAAGGAGAAGAAGAGCGAATATTGGCATTTATGAGTGAGTCAAAAATCTGTCAAAAAAATGAATACTTTTTTAAACGTCATTTTTTTGCCAAAAGTTGTCGTGGTTATGAGTAACTTTGGCTGTAACGAAGTGAATGTGTGGATACTGCGATAAAAACTTTAATCCCACTGCTGTTTAAAATGACAAACGTGTACCTGAGCTGTGCTTAGGTGACCACTTTCTCTGCTCCACTGGCATAGACGCACATCACATAGAAATTGAGCATTCTATAAGCGGGGTAAGGGAATGAATACAATGCACAACGTTTGGGTGTGCGTTTCCCGAGTAAAGTCGCAAACCAAAAATGGCACACATTTTCCTTATAGAAGTGCACTCCGACAAAAGTAAATTCAGTAGTGCACCTCGTACACCCTTAGTTCCAGCAGTTTGTCCCACGGAAACGGTGGATATAGGGTTTTATCGATGAGGAATTAGGATAGGCAATGGAATAAAGCCTAATAACTGCTATATGTATTTTTATTTTATCGTAGTTAGAAATGATGTTGATTTATAGATGTAGATTTTTCTAATCTGTATTATCATTTAACGTATTACGCAAAACATCTCAATTATTAATATGCAGGTTCCCCAACATTCCTTAGAAAATTGAAATGGTGGTTTAGCGACTGTCTAATTCAACCTATCTGAGGTCCTACTTACCGCTCTGGAGTTAAATTACTATAGTCCGCGTCACCAAGCGCCGCGCACACCTTCAAGTTACATGCGGAACAACTTACTACCAGCGGCCGCGGGAAGCAAATTCAATTGCATTTTTCCACTTTCCACTTTACCACCATTTCTGTAGGACAAAATGCCGGGACTAGGGCTATATGAGGTGCACCACATAAACTACATTTGTCGTACGCTCCTTCGCGGTACATCTTCAGCAGGCATCGCTTGTTGTGCTTGTTGTCCGCAAAAAGGTTTGTAGTCGGTGTAGAACATTTATCTTCCAAAGAGGGCTAACCACAGTAAGGAAATTCAAAATAAATCATGAAGTGCCTATGGAGGTTTCTGTGTGTGTATTCACAGTGGGCTAACAGCGGACAGCTTGTTTGCGTTAGCTGGTGCTTTCGCAAACGCGATGGCCAACAAAGTCGCATGGACTCCAAAATTTGGCGGGTGATCCGGTACGTAAAAAACTTCTCGGAGGCTGTCGGTCACCTTCTCGCACGACTTGGAGATGAAGTCACACACAGGCCGGGGGCAACCAATAGGCGCCAGATAAGGAAACCGAAAGACCCACTACCACGACAAGAAGCATCTGGAGTCGTCTACAGGATCTTTCGCAGCTGCGGGCAAACCAACTATGTTGGAGAAACTGGCAGACTTTTGACGACACGAATTGCCGAGCACGCGGCAGCAGTGCGGCCAAATGATGCCAATTCTCAAGTTGCAGCCCAATGACGAGACCCAGCTAGATGTTCAAATTTGATGAGGCCAAAATTCTCGCAAAGGTTACAATCGGATGAGCGGAGAATTAATTGAGTCATGATTCATTGGTCCCCAATCGATAAACAAATGCAAGAATTTGCCCAATCCATATTGGGAGTTGAGAGTTAATTTGGCTTAGCAAGTCACCACTTGGAAACGGACAGGCCACCGCGGCATCCTACGCCAACATCAGAGGGCCAGATAGTCGAGTAATTATCACGCCCGAGTCCACCACTCGTGATGAACATTCAGTAAGTCAGAGCCCGCTTGCTGTTCAACAAACTATCAAAATAACTGTATTCTATAAATACTGCAAAATACTGTGCTTACGCTACCCGTATCTGCTACTGCTATCTGACTATGTCTCTGCTGACGAATCCGCGACAGGTCTCGAAACGTCAGGCGAGTAAAAGTATTGTCCCATCGATGGAGTCGTCTTTTTCCAATGAACAAAGAAGAGCGTGCAGCTTTTTGGCTCGCCTTTTCATAAGAGCATCTTCAACGGTAGTAGTTCTTTAGTGGGTCGTTGCCTGCTCGTTGTCTGGCTTTACTCTCATGATCTCAATCTGTCTGGACCTCAAGGTCGTTGCGACTGCTGCGAGACACAGGCCACCCACGATGTCCATCAACGGTTTCGAGACATACGCTATCCACCCACACACTGTCCACCCACATGGTATTTAACCAATCACAGGCCGACCTAACCAGGGGACCTGCTCTCTCTCTGTCTACTGGCCTAACGGCTTTTAAACCTCACGTGGAATTGCGCCTCGCACGTGGCGGTCGTGACGACGCCGGCCTCACCGTCAGACGCCTTGCAAGACCAATTGGCGACTTTCCCCTTCCTCTTTGCAAATAATTTAATGTTCCGTCTACTCTGCCTTCCCAAGACTTCTCTCTTACCTCCTAAGGAACAAGGATCTCGAAGATTGTAGGTGTTAGGGTAAACCGTCTTAGCCTTACCACCTATAGTTCTGCGCTGCACTAGGTTTTTGCTAATTGTTTTCTGGTAGGGACGAAAGTCACCTGCTCGTGTGGTATGAAATTAGTGCCTCCAGTCGTGAAAACGACTGTGGATGTTGGATATAATCGAAGTTTTTGTGCGCTGGCGGACGGGCGACCTTCCAGTATCATTAGGCAGCGTTGGTTTGGAACGAAGAGACTGGCAGAATGCCATGATCGCGGCAGTGGTGGCGATAATTCAGCTGTTCCAATGATCTCGCCTTCGTCTGCGCGAATATCTCCGAACATCTTGCTGAAAATAACTGGTAAAGCTTTATTTTCTTGCCGGAAAATAACTTTATCCCGCCCAAGTGTCTTAGGGAATTCATGATTAAAATTTGAATGATTGAGGAATGAACGGGTAGTGCGCGATAAGTGCACAGTTGCAAATGAATTGAAGCCGCCTGTTCTTATTTTATGAAAATAAAATCGTAGGTGAAAAGGATATTAGAGCAACCCTATTGGTTAATAAAAGGAATCGCTAGATCAGGAAGACTATTTGAGCAATCACTTATATCATCAGGCGGCCTATTGATTAAAAAAGGAAGTTTATTTCCATTAGGCTGCCTCACAATAAAGCTCTACCGATTAACCGTTTGACGTCCGCAAATATGTTGAATAACCGAGGTCTTGCGACAGAACTATTTCTACGAGAGTTTTAAATCTTTCACAAAGGAGTCTCACCCTCGCCGAAACAAGCATTCTAGCTAACGGGATATGGTTCAGTCATACCGATCCTGTGCCTACTAGCTTCTTAGCCAAGTTCATCTTTCCCCATAGACACGCATGCGGCTGCCTTAACGGTCTCAACAGACCTTGCTGAAGAAGAAGAAGAAGAAGAAGAAGAAGAAGCAAGGGCAAAACACCCCCTGAGGTTTGACGATGGTATCATTATTATATCCTCGGACAAAGGTGGTGCCTACACGCAAATAGCTATGGATCCAACGTAGAAACAGCATGCATCCGTAAAGGAAAAGGTTAATGAGATCACAAGACCTCATAACCTCATAAATCCACTGGACTCTAAATTTCTGAATCATCCCGTATCGCACGTGCTTTCGGTTTCCCAAAGATTTAAAAAGTGCCTAGGATAGGATATTCTAGCAGAGGGTGTTGTGGAAGCTTGTGTACAAAACAAACAAGACGCGCTTCTTTGACTATAAGCATAAAATAAATGAAACTGAAGTCAGTCAAATTCAAATGGAGCAAAACGTTCACTAGCCTAACTATAACCCACATCGACCATCATACAAAAGCCCTTTACTCATTTTTTCCTCTATTCGGAATCTTTATGATTGCGAAGCTTCCTCCTTACCTTTTATATCTGTTTTTTCTGTATGACGGGAAGAGTAAGCACTGCTTTTGGGAGTTAAGCAAAAACTGCATCATTCCGTAATCATGCGGTTAGGAAGATAACACCCCTGAACAAATGACTCAATTTGAAAACGTTAATTTACAGTCAGTTAGAAACTGCCATGGAAGAAAGATGGGAATATTTATGTACCCAACGGACAGACAACTAGGGAGTAGTGGTTCGACCGGGCAATTAGCGCATCTGCATTTTATCATGCTCCTAGTAGGCATTCTGGCTGCTGCAGAATATTAATGACGGCGCAACCCTTGGTAGACTGATGGACAATCAATCTGTCGGCTCACCATATTGATATTTGATAAAAAATGCCTCAAAAACTATTTTATCGGTCTAAGCATTGCCTAGAATACTTGCAAAAGGAAGGTTAGGGAGACCCGCTGAACGTCGGATCTGTGAGTCATAATTCAATCCCCAAAATTAGGAATAATTGCTGCTGCAGCTTTTTAATGCAATTCTGGGAATATAACTACGGACACTACAGTACTTTAGAGCTTTCAGAAATCAAAACGAAGAGGATGAGTACAGGAGTTTATTAGGAAAAATGTGTTAGGACAGGAAAACCTGCGTCACTTATTTATTTAGTTGCTTACTTATGGATAATTTTGAATAAGTCGATAAATATTTTATCAGTTATGCTCTAACAATACGTATTTGCAAATGCGTAAGTATTAAGGTCCTAAAATAAAGACATGCAGATACTTTCGAATGTTCGTAGTAAGAAGTGCTACACACTCCTGCATAACTAGTAAGTTTTAGATAAACAAATATCCTTGATTATTTTCATTCCACGAGCGACAGTTATTTTTCCTAAAAAATTCAAAAACGCCATTCAATTTTCTATACTTCCCGAAAACTGCCTAAGGAGTTTTTCACTTTCCGCTCTCTTTGCTTTGGCTAAATCACACTGGCTCACGTCATTTGGAATCTTCAATAAGCTGAAGTTTTATTCCCGAAGTTTCCTTTTTGTGTGTCTATTTTGTCTCGTTTATCTGGACAGATACGTTGCACACCCCTTCATTTAATGTTTTATTATAAAATTTGTTGATGCTGAAAAAAAGCAAATAAGGCATACAAAGGTACATACCTACATCTAGAACTAGATTGAACTGAATACGGATTCAGACACATTGCATCAGACCGGAAGAAAAAGTATGTAAGGCCTAATAGCGGAAGGTAAAACGTTCTCTGGGACCCCTGGTTTATTTGTCCGACGTTTTGAACTCTCCCGCGAGCTTCTTGTCAATAAATGAAAAAATTTACAGCTTACTGCTTATCTAACTTAGTTCTGCCAGGAATGACCTCTGCCTTTGATGTGCTCGCTTAAGGTAGGGATCAGGAAGATCGATATGCCTTTTAATTGAATCCGCACGTGAATGCCATGCTTCCTATAGCAAGCCTGACATTTTGTCGCCTGACTGACCCAGTATTTGCACGCGTTCGAATTCGAAGCTGCGCCCTAGCGTGGATGAGTGAGCGGCTACCAGGGAAAGTTTGTCCTTCCGTCGCATAGCGAGTAAGGCCTGATACGTCCACGACCAGTTTAGGCGGAACAGCTGCCGAAGGGGTTTTTAGACCGCTGCCTATGCATTCGGCCTCAAAGGAGTTTTTTCACTGTCTGCTCTTTTTAGCTATGTTCCGTTTTGCTGGTTCTTGTCATTTGGCATCCCAAATAAACTAAGGTACCATTCCCGAAGCTTGCTTCTTCGCTCTACAATTTTGAATGACTCTTTCGTTTCGTTTCTCTGGACATCTTTGCCACACTCCTTGCATTTGATAGTACATTTAAAAATTTTTATTTTCACAACTTGCAGTTCATAATACAGAATTCAAGAGTACACATCTACACTTCCTTTAAATAAACTGAAATTAAATGGGGTGTTATCGTGCATACCTACGGAGCACTTACTTGCCAACCTTTCTAATAACGAATGGCCACTCGGAACCTAATTCTGCATAAGTTCATCGGCTTGCGTTGAAAAGCTTTTGCTAATTCAGGTACTGATAAGTATCTAGGCTTACCTCCACGCTGAATACTTCCTACATCCGTAATGTTTGCTCGTTTTCCTTTGACAATCCTTTCTTATTCGACGAATGGGATTTGCTACTAAAAATAAAATCCGATTCTACGTACCCACACACACCTCGCTTATATGCATCAATGCACCGATGGCATTTGTTCATGCCCAGAGCATCTCAATCAGCCTCATCTTACATTTGTTCTTCGGGGGGGGGGGGGGGGGGATGAGTGGGGGCGTAGCTATTCTAGGCTGCAAAATACGGCCCTGCCCCCCCCCCCCCGCCCCCAAGTCGGTGTGCAACTCCATATTTAAGGATAAGTTATTTCTGCCCTCGCCTCACGCCGTCCCACCTGAAGCAAATTTAACTTTCGGTCTCGCGAACTTCCGCTAGGCGGTGGTGATGGTGGACAGCGCTTATGCGTACGATTGAAAGTTTAATGAGTCCTTAGTCCTCCCCCCCCCTGCCCGCTCTCCTCAGCCTGACCGACTTGCGTGTTACGAGCTTGCGGGTCGGGCGGGGCAAGGCGTAGGAACAGCAAAATGGTTTCGCTGACGGACAGCTCATACCTACGAGAGACGTCTTCCGCAGCATCATCCTCACCATCACCGTCAGTCTGCACCCCGCCCCTTGACGTTGTCGCGCCTTCTGTCTATTTAAGGATACAGGAGTAGGTTAGGTAGTGGGGGGTGGGAAGAAGGGTGAGTCGGTAGGCCGTATTTGGCGGTCGGTGGGGAGGGGGAATGGGGGGAGGGGTGTTCAACAATGCCAACTCCTACGTCGGCAGACTTGGCGACGTCGGAAGCCGCCACGATGGCTCCGAGCTGTCAAGCCCGGAGTCGGCACTGCATCGCAGTAAAGCAGCCAGACAACGAGTGAGCAGACAACATTTGGGTAGTATCGGCAGACTCCTGTTTAGGGCCATTCTACTCGACTAGCAGACATTATAGCTTCGTGTTTCATCTGCACACTTTCAGTATTGGAGAGAGGGAGAGAAAGAAATACGCTTTCTTGTCTTTCCAAAACTTTCAGCAAAAACGTCCTGGATTCTCAAGGAATTAAATTAGGCACATAAGGTCACAACGCTGGGAAATCAAAAGATATCCATAATCGTCAATGGCTGTAATTGCCAGCATCCTTGATAACTACCTTTTGAAAATTTGTCAGATATAGGCTAAATTGGGCTGCTTTCAAAACGGTGCTAGCGTCGTGCACTGGTGATCTCATTGTAGTTTGCATTCGACGGGCAGGTTATTCTAATTTGAGCTGCGTGCGGCTCTCCCAACTGGGCTGTCTCTTGGTTTGGGGACTCCTTCATTTGCCGCACTCAATTCGTCCATTGTGTGGCAAGCAAAAATCCACGGTCCGTCCCAATAACTGCGGAGTTCTTCAGGGGTCTATCTTATCCGCTGACCTCTTTAAGTTTTTTATGTAAAATATGCCGAAAATATGGTTCTTGGTAATCTTCTCAAAAGTCAGACACATCTCCTGGTTGTGAAAGATGGCCTGGACCACTTCTCAGCATAGTCTTTAGCCAATGGTCTTCCGCTGAATAAAAAACAGAAGTCAGTTCAGTGTGTTTTGCGATTGCCAGCCTCTCCCAGTCCTGAATCCTTAGACATACTGTCCAATGAGGTATCTTCTTTCCGACACCATGGTGTTACTCTGGCATCTTACCTTATCACTTCACCTTATCCTTCACATAGAGATCCTCTTCATTAAAATTCGTAATTTTCTATAGTATATCAATCTGTTTCGTTCATCTCACACACCTTAAACCCTAATCTGGTGATTTATACATGTCTGCATTCCCCCCCACCTCCTCTACAGCTCTCCAGCTATTTTGTGCAGCCTTGCTTAAAAAAGACTTGTTCTTTTCAGCTGCCTGCATTTCTAGAGTTTGTAGCTGATATTATAATATAATGATACTTTAAAACGGTAAAGCAATTTGCTGATTGCGTTCTTGGTGAAGTTGCTCATGCACTCCACTCTGAATTAATGCCTGCGTAGTTTTCCCGTTAAATGTACCGAAGCATTCGACATATGCCCTGCCGTACGTCGGTGTATTAGGACCCTGAACTCCCATTCCTAGCACGCTATCTCACGAGTAAAGAAACGGAAATACAGATGCTGAATTTGGACCTGTCTCCATAATAGATGTGAATAGAGGTTAATTGCTATATTTTTGAGTATTTTGCTAATTTATCCCACTTTTTTTCGGAAAACTTTGGATACTACCTTCAAAATAAAGCATATTTCCCTCTCTTTCGCTTTCTACCTCTGTCCTCAGAAGGGAGAGGGTGCAAGTGGGGCAAGCACCGAGAGCTCTTTAAGTGCTCCAAACACAAAAACAAGCCATAGTCACAAGTCACCGTGTCTACATACACTGTAGCTGTTAGAAATCTATAGAACGCCGCTTTGTATAGAGGAGCAAACGTTCAGTGGTCAAAGCCCGGCTTGCTGCGGACGGTCGGCACTTTCCTTTTCTGTTCAAACACGCAGTACAGCTAGCTCTAAAGGCTCTTGATGGAGCCCCGAGCCAGAAGGCGGGAAGCTGGTAGAAGTTAATCTGATTGGTGAACGTAATTCCTCAATAACCATTGTTGGTTATTCTGTGGTAAGGTTGCGGGAATCAGCCATTATTCTTCAGGTTATTAACCAACCGAGCTTTTGAGGCGAATCAAGAAAGACAGGGGACTATCAGTGTGGTCCTTTCTTTCAGGCTGCTTTAATTAATCATTCTGCCGAGGAAACAAAATGCCCTTTATACCGCCTCTAACATCGAAAGGGGGTGGTAGGGGGTAGTAGATAGGTACGCATCATGGCAAAAACGGCCGAGTCCAGACGACCGGGCATAATTTTTAGCGCCGAGTTTAAGGCAGCATTCCAATTACATGTAACTTAATGTACTACGGTAAGTTTTCAAATTGGGCTCCACATATGTATGTAACTAACTAAGTAAATAAATGTGTCAGTAAAGTTTTTAAGCTGAGTTTGCCCTTCGATTCCTTTCGTGTGTTCCACCTCTGCTACCTGCGAGGCCTGAGACTATCATGGTTTATTGTGACGCTTAAAGCAGACTACCTCATCGGCTCAGTGTCATGTGTATGTCGTGTAGCTGATCGGTGGACTGGGAGTCAGAGGGTGGTGTCTCCTTCTATATTATTGGTTTTGGTCACATAGTATACCTGCCAAAGGGGGCCAGGTCATGCTGTGGGGGGTACGCAGACAGGTTCGCCGAACTTGTCAGTCACTGCACCAATCCATCACCATACAGATGAGTGGCTCGGAAGATGGGGAAGAGAGGTATGTCGACGGCTCAGCGTATTTCGTTCCGCACTATAAAACAATCTGATGCGCTTGAAGCTACACCAGTGTGACAAAAACCATGACTTGGAAGCTCACCAATTCGGAACGCGCGGTCAGTCCAGTGTGGGCCGTATTGTGTGGTATGGCTGACCCCTAAACGGACCTCGTGATACATGCACTGCACGAATACGCGGCCAGACAAGATACGACGGACATTATTCGGGTTTCGCACCGCTAACAAATTTCGACCGTGGGTGGGGGGGGGCTGACACGCACAAAGACGGCTTCGGCCGTGTAACCAGCTGCACCAGATCCCGCATTTGGTTCTCTTGACAACAGTTCTGCGAGTGCTGCGAGTGTTAAATTCAAGACGAAATGTAACTTGATAGTCTGGTATATAGTTGGACAGGTTATTTTGATCAACTGAGTGGATTTGATAAGAAGAAGGGCTTTGGTTTGGAAAACTGCCCTCTTATTTAAAGTTATTGGAGGAAATAGGCTCTCACTTTTGCTAAATCATGAGTATGTTTATGTAAAAGGAATTGCGTATGCTATAAGGAAAGACAGGACGAAACCTTCTTCTAATATACCTTTTGCTGTGGAAAATTCCATGGCTAGTAAAAAAAAGGTGGAATAATAATCCATTCCAGTACTGGAAAAATTTGTGCCAAGTTGCTTAAATGGAACTAAAGCGAAGTTTAAGAAATCGTATTTATTTTCAGGAACAAGCAGCGATAGAAGTTTTAAAAATCATATTTAGCTATTCTGTGAAGTTTTTTTGCAAAAATACAATAACAAAAAAAATTTCTTGGTAGAACATTTTCTTTTACTGCATAGCTAGTCATACGCGCAAACAAAGTTTCTACTTGTTACTGCGCAGACAGCCAATAGAAAGCCAGAATTAATTTAAGTCATGAAGAAATATAGATTCCTGTAAACAATAGGTTTTGCTTAAGCGTTATTTTGAATTGTAACGGACGGAATAATAATAAGTATTTCAAAAAATGATCTCATACGTGGCCTGTTTTTTGGATTACGACGTTAATCACGGATTCAGCAAAAAATTATCCACTATAAAGAGAAAGGTATTTTGTTTCATCTCCAGTCAAATTAAATCGTTTTTCTTCAGGTAAATTAAGGAAATTGTCAAAAGTCTCCAATTTCACTGTGATATCACCTTTAAATTAGTGCATATACGCAGAAGTTCGTCAGCTAAATATCCGATAAAAGCACTTTTTAAGATAAAACCTATTATGGAAACTTTTTTACTAATCTTAGGAATAACAATATGCGTGGTACCTAGAAGACATGTTGTATGCTCGAAAATGTGGTTTGATGTTTTGAAGCATTTCTACATTTGACCAATATCGCCATCTGAATAAGAAATAATATCCAAAAGCTCGTTTTTTTGGTAAATGCTGTTTAGTTACATTTTATTTTAAAGGTTTTGCTATAAATCTCCAAAAGAATGGAAAATTAACAACTTATAAGCGTAGCTACTAAAAAGGAGCGAAATGAAGATGCAATTTATTGAATCCTATTCAATAAAGAGGTTGGCAATAATTACCATATGCACAAGATATTTTGACTGAAGACAAGTCCTTTTTGTATAAAAAAGTGGTTGCTTTAAGTGTTATACTTGACAAATTATTCAACTTTATTGTTCTAATTTATAGCCATTTTGATGTCTCCAGAAGCTGGAGATTATTGAGAAAATTTGATTTTTCTGCACAAACACTTTGTACTTCTTATTATTGTTTTGAATACTTTATATGCCTAATGCTGCTCATTATTACTTATAAGTTTTCATAAATGCGTTCCAACTGGTACAGGAGAAATAGTCAAACGTTTATAAATTTAGGGAATTTGTTTGCAGTGCTCGCAGAACTGTACATCTCGATACCAGGCTAATGTTTTCAAGGGAGGCGAGATTGCGCTTGATGCTGCGCAAGTCTCCTATCACATTAAACTAATTCAGCGCATGTCAATTTCCCCACACCACGTGGTTGTGAAGCAAGTTAGACATTATCGAAATCCATGATTAAACTATCGGAGTGGCTGACTGGTGGACTGAAAGCCAGGCTGCAATGACCCCTTCTTACTTTCGCCTTTATGGCACTCCCACTCCGCTGAGATCCGAGCCAAGTGTGGCAGCACACTTAGGGGCAGCTGCGGTCGCGCCAGCCACCTGCACTCTCTTCCATCTCCAGTTTTCTTGACTTTGTCTCGCCACCGGACCCAGGTAGGTAAGTGCAGCGATGGTGAGATCGATGCATCGCAAGTCGATTCTTACTATAATTCAGCACCAGTCACCCTCAATGCACAATCCTACTTTGAAGGACACGGTGGATTTTCTCGTTACCGATGGTCAAACTGTCACTAGCAAGGAGCTTGTAGTGAAAGTTAGTGCTATTGTTAAAACCCTTGATTGCTGAATCATCACGCCAACGCTACAGTTATACTGACTGTTAGCAGCCTCTCCATCTGCTCCTCTCCATCAGCCTCTCCATCAGCCTCTCCATCTGCTCAGTGCCTAGCGCGATACATGAACCCACACGCCGCTTCGCCCACCTCGTGCGGTCCAGCCAATCACAATCAAGGCTGCCGAGACAAAGAGAGCATTCGGTGGCCACCTGGGATTATTGCCGCTGGAAGACACTTGGGATTCCGTCCCGAGCGGGGCAGACGTGGCGACGCTGCTCTCTCATACGGCCCTCACGGTCTAATGGCATGCCAGACCAAGTGACAAATCTCTCCAAACTCTTGTGCACACAGTAAATTGTTCCTACTACTCTGGCATTTTCAAGATTTCTCTTCCCTCTTGAAAGGAATCGTGCCTGGAAGTTAGGGATTAACTTTCTTAGTCTTCACTCTTTTCGATAAGCTAACATCGAATAATCAGACGCCCCTTCTGCTATTAGTGGGATGGGGTAAAAAAAACAGAAAACACGGGTTACGGGGTTCTGAAAGTAACATCACCAACACCACAGTCGCTAAATGTGGCAAGGAGATCAGTGCCACTGAATGCAACATAAAAACGTTGCATTTATAAAACCGACTAGGGAAAAAGTGAAGTAAGGAAGACCGAGACGATGGAGAAGCAAAAACACGCGAACAGAAGTTGTATTTTAGAAGGCCCTTGGTTTGCAAATCAAAGGTAAAGGAAGCCGCACGAAAAACTTTCACAAACGCATAACAGACTAAATGCCAAACGCATCTTCAATTTTTAAAATAAGAACAAGACAGGGTTTGTTTTCTTTGTTGACTTTTTCAAACACTGCTTTTACTAACAGGGTAGTTTTTAAATGAATAGTCAAAATACCTTAGAGATAAGATGTGGTAGTCTGTGATATTAGCGTCAGGGCTGAATGTGTCTTCCAAGAGCTTAGTGTGTGGGGTTTTTATTCGTTTATTAATGGACGCTATCTTAACGTTAGTGTTTACTCCAAGATTTTGTAATCAATAGGCGCATCCTCGGATCCTGAACGGATAAAATTTAAGTTGGTAATTCACACCCAATACCTCTAGCCCCAGAAGTCTGCCTTACGGGACCAGTGGTATTATTTTTATTTAGTTTTTAGTTTATTAGTTCAATTTTAGTGTGAATTAAATTTTAGGTTAGCTAGTTTTTTAAGTTTAGCTTACTTTACTTTGGTATACAGTAGTTATTGAAGTACATCTATCTAATATTGGCAGTGTGTTTGTAAACTTAAAACTAAACTGAACTAAAGCTAAAGCTACATTAATAAAATTAAGAATAAACTTAAAACTAATCTTAACTAATACGAATAAAACTACGACTGAATACAGAACTAAGGGCTTGAAGCATCTAAAATGAGTAACCAACTTACATTTTACTCTCGAATAAAAATTAAAAAAACGATGTGAAAATCTCCATTGGTTCAGTAAACTACGCAGCATCTGAACACATTTCGAAAGTGGCAGAATCCATGGCGAAATTATCAGGAGAGTCTTTTAGCTGTAGACTTTTTGCGGCAAAAGTATGAAGATAAGTTTAGTAAACAGTATCGGTAGCAGCCTTACGAAATGCAATTCATCGGCACCTTTCAAATCAGTCATTGGGTGTTAGAACAGACGGGCCGTTTATCAATGCTAGAGTTGATTGAGATGGACTCGTTTGAATGGCATTTACTGTTAATATTGGTCGCAGGTCGATGATGTCCTTCATCGGGGTGTTAGGAGATTGCGCTTATGCGACAGTTTCCATGCGATGACGAAGCCCCGTGCACTTTTGGATGCAAACTGGCATAGTGTGCAGTTTTTCGGTGTTTTACGGAATTCATGATGTCTTGAATTTATAAACAAATGTCTGGTTTTATGTCTGCTAAGTCACAAATGACACACTCTTCTATTCATCATAACCGCTAGCTCGGCGTTTCGACAAACAATGAGTCATCCCTCTTAGTCGGATTTTGCTCCTCCAAAAAAGGCCGAGAATTTCTTGAGGCCATGCATCAACCAACACATAGCGTTAGATGAACCTTAGAAACATCGCAAAGGACGATGGAAGAGACAAAGGCCGCACCATACAGACTGACAGAAACCACAGCTACTAAACAGCTCTCAGTCCATATGACTATTGATTTTTCTGTGCGTTTGAAATTCTAGTCGTTCATTGCACATTTTCGCTAGTCTGCAGATGAGCTGGGGAGCCAGCCGCGAAATTTACCTTTTTTGTACCACAAACATCTTTTCCTCAAATATAATTATTTTATTTTCGTACCATTTAATAGGCGTCATTAACCTTAATAAAGCTTTGGCCTAGGATTATAGGGAAACGAAAGCAGGCTGCGCAATAACTTACAAGACGCTGCGCTGATTTCTTTAAAAACAAAAAAACGTTAAATAATCGCCAATGCATTTTGTCTTGAAAAATGTCCCAACGACAGCGCCGCCCTAAAGCCCCAATCTCCGCCGACGAAATAAACAAAATGTAATGAAATCTGATCCCGGAAAATTTGGCGTAACTCCAGCGCTTTATTTTCTTAGAAATATAATTTTGTCTGGTGATTGCGCCAAAAATACCCTGAGCTAGATACACTATTTCACAATGCAGAAGGACAGTTGGCGAGCATACGTATACTTTCGATACATTATCTTCGGGCCATTACATTTATATGGAAGGGGAAGGTACAGGGTGACAAGCAATCAGTTAATTATCGTTCTAATCAACTAAGTCTTGGGAATGGGGGTTTGGTGTTTGGGTTGATAAAAAGTGGGTAGTGAAAGGGTAATTAGGCGAGGGAGGGGGGAAGAATGCGTGGAAAATGCTGGTAGTTCTGCGGCCGTTGGCCATGCTAGGCTTGGGGCCTGAAGAAGGTTCTTCTGCGCGCACAACACCGGCTTCATCAGGCGAATGGCCGTGGCCTCCGCTGTTGCCAGCAGCCGTTGACCCAGAGACTTCGGGAATGTCTACCTAGCGGTGGAACACATAAAGAAGAACGGAATCGATAACTTGAGAATACCACAGCGGAAATTCTGACATTTTTCGTCAAGTGGGGAGTAGGAAAAAATGGACAAAACAAATGGACAAAGCAAATTAAGTCAGACAGAAACGACCAGTTGGTAGAAGATAAATTGCATGCTGTTCGTGGGAAAACAGCTACTATTCCCTCCCCAGTGTAAGCTTTTCCTAAGTAAATGCCTAAGCAAATCTAGATCAGACGCAAAGACTAGTTACCAATACAAGCGAACATACGGGTCTCAAAATATGATTGAGAAGAAGATTCAATAGCTGGGACAACACTTTTATTCACCTATGGTTTCAATATTTAGAGGACAGAGTCAATCCCGCACACGTATGACAAATAACGATAGTTACTCTCTTGTGTGTTGATTGCTTGATTACTGGTATTCGGGCCCTGACTTGCTGAAGTTTCTTTGCACTTGGTGAAATTGAAAGTGATGATTGCTCGACCATCTGGTTCCCCGTTGTTCGCGTAGGATGACGCGGTGGCCTGTGTGTTCCCCAAGTGGCGACTTGCTTTGGCTAAATTGAGCCTCAGCACTGAATATTGGATATAGATAAGTCCACCTTCTTCCAGCTGTCCCGAATAGCAGGGTTTCTGTTGAAGCCCAAGGCAGAGCGGTTAACGTTCATCAACGAGATAGTATAGTGTTATCAAAAATTTGACCTAAACAATGAGTCCTACTCAAATTAGAAATGTGCTGAGAAATAAAAGTAATAATCCAGCCCTTCTAATTACCAATCAATGACATAAGAGTCATGCTGCTGCCCTTAGAACCGGTGATTTGGCAACAAATGCAAAATAAGTCGAGAATAATAAGGCGTATAGGAGAAATTACTAGTAAGTGGACCGAGAAGGAGACGACTCGATCGCTGGAACAATACTTTTATTCGCCTGACGTTTCGAGAGTGGTCGCGGATTCGTCATCAGAGACAGTCGGATAGCAGTAGCAGATACGGGTAGCACATGCACAGGAGTTTGCAGTATTTATAGGGCATGTCATTACTGCAATCATACAGTGACAATTTACCATAATTAACTTCTTGCGTGTTGGTAGTTTATTGAACAGCATGTGAACTCTGACCTGCGGAACTTTCATCACGCGTGGTGGACTCGGGCGGTCTGGTGGAAGATTGGGGGAAATCTGGCTATCACGCAGGCGACAAAACTGAAACTTGTCGATCCGATAGGCCTTGTTACAGAAATATGCTCACTCTCTGGAAGTATACGATGGGACCAGCCAACTGACGCTAACGCATTCAGCGCTGTTTTTAATGGTCTGATCCTGCAAGACGACTCACGTGCAAGCTGGACCCTACATGTAGCTGACTGGCCCCATAAACTTAAATATTTGAACCTATTGCGTGTAAGGGAAGGAAGGAGCCCATATCGTGCGCACTCATACTCGAACTTTCATTAGACGTGGTGGACTCGGACGTGATGATTGCTCGGCCATCTGGCCCTCCAGTGTTGGCGTAGGATGACGCGGTGGCCTGTCCGTTCCCCAAGTGGCAAATTGCTGCACCAATATGGATTGGGTGAGTTGTTGCACTGGTTTATGGATTAGAGGCCCACAAACCATGACTCAAGTAATTCTCGGCTCACCCGATTGCGCATGAAGCCATTTTTTTCTGAACAGCCGTCGAATGTATTGTACCTCGGAAACCTTATCTTCTGGTTCGCTGCAGTGCGTCTGAACACGCCGATAGAGCGTCCTTGCGCAACTGCGTTTGTGGCTGATTGGGTGGGTGCTGTTGTAATTCAGTAATTGCATTGTGTTTGTCGCTTTCCTGAATACTTTATTCTTTTGGTTGCCTTAACCTTTACGACAGACGAGGACATCAAGGAAGGCCAGCTATTTGTTCTCTTCGTCCTCCACAGTAAACTGGATGTCCAGGAAGATGCTGTTGAGACGTTCTTTGAAAGTGACCACTTGAGCCCGTTCGATGACGGCTAACGTGTCATCCACATACCGCGACCAGACGTTCGGTTTGTGTTGTTAGAAAACCAGTGACTCTAGCTGTTTAAGGACCACCTCGGCTATGAGTCTCGAAATAGGTGAATCCTTTGGCGTCCCCTTCACCAGCTCGTAGATCGTTCTGTCAAAGGTGAAGTGGACCCTTTTCAGTTCCATTTCTAGTGCAGCAGTGTTCCTTTCTTTTCAAATCATGCGTCTGCCCCGCTGAAGGTAAACCATATTTCATGCCAACACAATAATATGGAGTAGGTCTGAACATTTTATAGCGTTTTAATCGACTTCTGTGTCCTCCAACGAAGCAATTAAGGAATGCTTTGCAGTCCAGGCCACAATATTTCCTTCGGAACATACTGCTTCTTATATTACTATAAAATTGATTAAAAAACCTTTTAAGTGATATTGTTTAAATAAAAGTTTACCTGTTTCGAAATACGGTGTTTCCTACTGACAAAAATATTAAACTTTACCACAGAAATAAAATTTGGTGACAAAATGTGATCACACATTTTAAATTAAATTCTTTTTAGCTTAAGAATTCCCATAAAATTCATGCGTCATGGCATACCGTCGAACGCTCATTAACATCGTTTTCTTCGAAAATTACATAGAAAGAAGCATTCAAACCTTGTCTTTTTTAATTTAAATTAGCGGATTGCTAGAGATTTGTAATTGGCTGAAATTCAGTAATTTGCCTGCCATTGTGAAATGCAGTGCACGCTTACAGCTGCACTAACCTTGAGCGCAATATCAGGTAAACCAATCGGACAGCATGTAGGATGCAGCCATTTTCGCAAATATCCTGGGGATTTACTGCGAATCGTGTCAATTCTTTCAAACCTCCAGCTTGTACATTATATATCATGGAACATAAAGCGCACTTGATGGCCTTTAATTTTCTGAAAAAACTTCAGTAGGCCTTATATATCAATTACCTTCGAGGTCAGTAGCCAGAATTAGTCGAAGTATAAGGCACTCCGAGTTCTAGGACGCGCTGTCGGTTTTTGAGAGAATTAAAGGCTTTTAAAGGCGCCATATAATCTTGAAAATACGTCATGCTTATTGATATGAGAGTTTGGGTAATTTTCGTGTCAAGTCAAGTGGTTTTGCTTAGAAAGAAGTTCAAAAGACCTATCCAACATCACTTGTGCGTGCTTTTACATAGCCATTCGAAGCTAGTGAGATTGAGAAGAAGACGTGATCGCTGGGCCGACAATTCTATTAGCCCGACGTTTCGACATCCGTCGCGGATTCTTCATCAGAGACATGAGCAGAAATCAGTAACAGAACCGGCTAACACACACAGGAATTTTCGGTATTTAGAGGACAGAGTCCTCACTGCACACGTATGACAACTAACAACGCTTAACGATAGTTGCCCTCGTGTGTGTAGATTGCTTGATTACCGGCATAAGGGCCCTGGATTGCTGGACTTTTATTACGCACGGTAGAATTAAACGTGTTGATTGCTGGGTCATCTGGTTCCCCGACACGGTGGCATAAGACGACGCGGTGGCCTGTACTTTCTCCAATTGGTGCCTTGATTTGGCCAAAGTGAGCCTCAGAACAGAATATGGATTGAGCAAGTCATTGCGATTCATCATTTCCAATTCCATCACGCGTGAAGAAGGTTCAGCGAGTCAGGGCACACATTCCGGTAATCAAGCAATCAACAAACAAGAGGAAAATTCTCGTTCATTGACGGTAGTTGTCATACGTGTGCAGTAATGACTTTATCCTATAAATTCTGCAACTTCCTGTGTATATGTTGCCGGTTTCTGCTAATGCTTTTTAATAATTTTTCTGATGAAGAACCCGCAATGGATGTCGAGACGTCGTGCAAATAAAAGTGTTTTCCCAGCGACCAAATTTTCTTCTTTCTCACTTCTTGGAACTCGTATGTTCGCTTGTATTGGTTAGTGAGATTCACAACAATGTCCCATATATGAAAACACCCGATAGGGCCCCAAATAAACCCTAAAAAACACTTAAAAATATAAATGTGGAGGTCTTAATTCACAGAACTCTTTTCTGAGGGTTTTAGTTATTGATGCACGGGAACATAGGCCTAGTCGCTTTGAAACCTGTATAAGTTCTTTTCTCCTTAGCAATTGAAAGGCCCTGTAGAGTCGTTTGGAGGACACCATCCATCGATTATACTGGAATTCCTTTCTATACATCACGCCTTCTGCGCACACCAACCTGAGTTCCTTCAACCGGGTTTAGCGTGATACTATTGTCTAAGCTAACCGTTGGGCGCCAAAACAGTGTCCGCACGTATTGTTCTCTTCAGCCGCGCTACCTCTCCACCGCGTGAATTAATCAGGTCGTGGCCTCACCGTGGAGGGTGGGTTGTTGACGGTACGGACAGCCAGGCCGTCAGCCTTCGCGTCAAGTTAACCAAATCTCCCCATCGCGATCAGACGGTGACAACATTTCCGCCTTCTGGACCGGGCAATATGGCATTCGCTGTCGACAGCTGCCTCCCCCCTCTACAGCAGGAGTGACGACAGGTTGATGTGTCAGCAGGGTTCTGTCTGCTGGTTTGCCCACCTCCCCCCCTCTGATTGGCGCAAACTAATGGAGTGGCCGAGCGGGAGCAGGAAGGCTGCTTCTTGTGAGTTCTGCCTATCAAGGTCGGTCGCGTTTGAACGAATGCTGAATGTAACAAGGGATATCGGGGTAGTCGCCTAGGTATGTCTCAGTTTTATAAGTCATAAATCTTTGAAATGCCCAGTCCGGCGTTAGTAAATAAAGCGTCAGGATTCAAAAGTGCATATCAGCGCATGTCAGGGTCGCGTGCTTGTGTATCGTCGGAAGGACAGGCCATTCTTCGTTACAATAAAGCCTATTCACGTCTATCTACCGCGATACATTAAACGTTCTGACTTGAAAAACGGCCAATTGGTAGAATATCTCGATCATAATGGGGGTTAGTAGTCCAGTTGCGATAGGTCCTTTGCAATGCAAGGCATGCATGGCACTCGCACGCACAGGGGGATTCGAGTCACCCGTATCAAAGCCTAATCTATGTATCGATGAAAAGATCATTCGTGGCGCGTCTAGACAGACTCTTTACATATTTTGAGCACTGCGTCCCTGCCCATATTCGGCAGTGTTGTCGCGGTATCAAGGAGGATCAGGGAAATCAGAGTGCGGTGTATGTTGTACAAGTAACCCACGCGCCACAATGGACGTCATCGTTTGCGGCCGACGAGCATGTAGTGTCACCTAATCCATAAGCAAATTCCGATCCTTGAGATTGGGTATGACTGGCTGATGACGGCTGACAAGTCCGAAATGGCCATTCCAGTTTCCCTGTGCTTTGTCGGATCCACTTCATTGTCATAAGTCACTTGGTGACTGCCTGCGTGGGTTCTAACTGTGACCTCCTGGGCAAAGCGGAAATTACTTGTTCTGAGGCATTTTTTCGCTCGAAAGTAATGTAATTTCAGTAAAAATCTTAAGAAGTCCATAAAACTTGCAACTATCTACCGGCGGACAGGTCCATTAGGGTAACAGTATTAACTGATACATTTTTTAATTCAACAAAGTGGTCTCCGCAGATTTATCAATATTGTAAGCCAGAATAACTTCGCCCTCAACTTCTCTGCACACCTATTGGTAGGGAAATATGTTTATAAAGTTGCCTATTTACGTTTAAAAAATTGAGATTAATAAATATAGTTAAGCAGTAAGTTTTCCCAAAGGTAGCGGAACTATACCATAAAGTGAAGAGAGTTTTTTGCGCATTTACCGACATCTATGTCCATTTTTTCATAGAGCTTGAGGCAGATGGCATTGATTTGGATTAAAATTATTTGAAAAATGTATAGGCTGGAGGACTAAGTAAAGACACGCTTCTTGTACCTTCAAACGTGACGGTAGCTATGTGATTCACCTTATTTTCCAGTACTGCATTCCACCGACCCTTCCTCTCCATGCAATCCTTTTTTACATATTAACATTTTTCTTGTTGCGGATATAGTACCGTTGATTGGAATCGTAGACTGAGCACCAGTTAAAAATTCGGTCTAACAGTCAGATAACATTACGCTGGCAAATGATTATTTGCATAAAAGCGAGTTTAGATTAGAAATATTTAAGGTCTACGTGTGCTGCTTGCGGTTCTTGGAGCGTATTCGAAAATCGATCTCAAAGCTCCCATCAAGGCCAAACTCCCGAACTAGTTGCTACTTGACCTACAGTTCCTTAATCTGAAGCATTTGCCAAATTCCAGCACACACTGGTAATCTCCAATGCAATTTAATCAGGTAGGCGTGGAGATGACAGCTATGGGTCTATTTTCCTACAAGGTTAAACGCACAGTTCATCGACACTACGTATATGCTTGCTCTTCACCCCCCGAGAGGACTTATGAACAGGAGCCACCCGTACGGCAGCTGGCTTTGCACAAAATTTTACAAAAATTAGGAGTCGGTTCAAGTTGGGGAATAGATTTAAGTTAACAATGTGGTTTAAGGATTGGATACATGTTGATATTAACATAGGTTTATCGCATTGGTTTAAGCCTATAGGGAGGAACGTTGCTGCCGCGATATTCAGGTTAGATTCTGTATTAAACAGAAGAAGTGGGACTTCAGGCGAGAAGAATTTTATATTTTTTGACAGAGGTAGTGGAGAATAGGTTAGAGAAAGTTGACAGCTGGACCAGCGCGCGTCAGCAGCTCAGAGAGTGGCGTCCGAAGCGTAAGAACGCGCCAGTCGTCAAAGTTAGGCCCTATGAAAGTCAACATTGAAGGTGATCGGCCAGACTGAACTCCGGTCAGCAGACTCTGGTTCGTACATGCTAGAAGTCGCGAGATTCGAGAGATTTGACATTCCACGTGGTCTTGGGTCGCTACAAGTGCTTCCTTTTCAGGCCGAATTTCGGGTGAAAAAAAAACTTAAATAGAAGAAAAAGTTCAATAGAATGAGACACCTACAAACGTTAATGTGCGGAAGGCGTGGGTGGCTGTGGTTGGCAGGATGGGGTCAGGTTGAGAAAAGCCGCTGGTTGAGTTTTACGGCGATGGTAAAGCGGTGTGTCGTGCCAGTATTGATTGAGTTGAGTGAGGAAGGAAGGACGCCGGGGGCAGTAGAAGTAAAATCGGCTATAAGGTAGAAGGTCTAGGTGCTGGCGCTCATGGAGACACTAGTCTACTCGATTGGGAAGGAACCATGGTTGACAGTGGTTGACGACCCTTTTCTTGCTATACAACAGGACGTCGGTAGCTGAATTCTCTATGTCTTGGAACTCGGGGAACGAGTTGTGATGATAGAGCTCAACCACATCTAGCAGATGCGAGTTCAGATCACGTCTGGGTCACTCAATATCGTGCAGTTGGTTAATATTTAGCCTTCCTGGAAGTTTACGATGGGCCATTTGCACTATGTGAGCGGGACGTTCCTATTCTAGTGGCCTGTTTGGGTACACTCCTGACCAAACCTGCATAAGGAATGGAGATTCAGACCGCTCTGTCCTCGCCTATCGGACATGTCGGACACATATATTACGATGGGAAACAGACAAACACACTAATTTGCTGTGTACCGGTGGTCGTGGATGGGCAAACCAAGCTGACCTGTCTACCGCGACCCCACCCCCAGCCTCGGTGTCTCCTGGTCGCCCCAAAACATTCCGATGCAGTTATCACAGAAAAAACTGCGCATACACGTTTCCTCGCCCCCCGCCCCCTCCCCACCTAGTTTTTTGCCTCCCAGCTAGACACAGCTGCCGGTCTGACCAGCAGCTGGTCTCGAGTACAGGGGAGGGTGAGGGGCGGGCAGGGGGAATCGGGAGTTTTACAGGAATGGTCCCGGCAGATCTTGTCTAGGCGCACAGTTGTCTGCTAGGGCAAAAACGTCTGGGACACTCTATTTCGCCTCATAAACAAACCGCAGGGGGAGAACACATGCAAGGGGAAATTGTAGTTCTAGTTTTCATTGCGGCTCGTTTCATTGGTTTTTCGGAATCTGAAAAAATTGTCCCGCTGTTGTCGTCTCCTGTGTACGCAACCGGAGAAGTGACTCCCCGAGCAAGTTGACCGGTTGAAGGCGACGTTACTTGTGGCCACAAATTCGTCCTCAGCCACGTTGCTCGAAGAAAAAAGGTTTATTCGCGTTCCGTTCCTTCGATGATAGGGGGCAAATTGCACCGCATGCTTCTCAATAGCTCGAGCCTTTATCCATGGAAACCTGGATTTGTATGAACCACGAAGGATATTGGTCGAACACTAAAAAAATGTTTCCAGCCAGTCCAGCCCGCCTTCTCTTTGCTGGTAATACTATCTGAGGTGTATCTTTAAAAAAAACCTGCGTATTTTGATCGTAGTCTGCGTCCTGCAAAGTTCACGCCACGTAAATTTAAATCGTAACTTTACTCCTAAACCCCAAATCTAATCATACATCTAACGCTAAACCTAACCCTAAATATAACCATAACTTGCCCTAACTGCAAACTTAACCCTAAACCTAAACTGAACCCTTTGCAATTAACACAACTCTTTTTTTTCAAGGATCTATGCGCATGGAAACTCCTATCTGCGAATGGCTCTGATGATGGTTTGTGGCGAGAATAACAAACGTAAGACCAATAGAAGTCCTGTTCCAGCTATCCCCTCTTCTTCTCTCTCTTTCTTGCTTCTTCTTCTTCCCCTTCTTCTTATTCTGAATAAATACCCATATTGTGGGTGGTTTCTGCATTCATGGTCCGCATGGGGGGCGGCATCTCAGTCATACTTATCGGGAAACCTAATTAATACGTTTCATTTATTTGAATATTGCTGAAATTAGACCTGACCGAATGGTTTGCAATCTAACCTGTTTTTTAAGTTTCTGAGAAAAAATCATAGCCCTCCAGTCATCATTTACGAAGTCAGCTATGTCTCCTTTCCAAAAAAAGTCGCATCTTCACTCATAGATCTCTATGTAGGCGCAGGAGGAGACCTTTCGCATCGAAACCATTTCCTTAGCCTTTCACGAGAGTCCACCACTGAAGACTGCTTGTGGACTTCCAGTCCACTTCCCCACCCCGTCTCTCATGCCTCCATCGCCTGTCTGAATCTGTCAAAGGCAACTCTCGATGAGATCGGGCACGGTGGCAGCCGCGACATGGGAACCTACATGCAAGGGGCGCCACCACACACATGATACGGTAGTCGTTTGGGCTTCACTTGGCATGTGACAGACTGCCTCACGCACACCCACCCCCCAACCCCGTTTCCTCCAGGGCATCCGCACCGCAGCTGTTTTGGGGAATCATAGAGTTTCCCACTGTTATGCACTCCAGCCGACTCCTCTGACAAGTGCAGTTTACTGTCGGAGGAAAACTGAAGATGGTAGCAGGGAGACTCCGGGTCAGAGACCTACCTCATGCAGTGTTGTGGTCGAAATAGGGCGCAGTTGTTTAGTGCACAGTTGCTCTTGCTATTGGGCTTGGTTAACTGGAGTTGAGGATCGAACGCCTTTTATTCAAGAATACTGCAGATTCACTCTTGTGTATTGGAGGAAAATAAGCCGGATTTGCGTGACCTCGGACGGTATACAAGAAATTTGCAAGGCTATAATACACAAAACAAAACCGACTGTTTATGTGAGTTGCGCCTTACAACCACTTAAATATAAGCAAAAAACATTTTCCAACATTCTAAAGTTGAAAAAATTCCCGTCAGAGAATTCAGAAGAGTTCTATAGAAGAAGTAGTTCGGGAAACGGTGGTTTATTGGGTGAGTTTTCGAAACTGGCTCGCCCAATAAATCACCGTTTCCCAAAGTAGTTCTTCGTCCTAATTATACTGCTCGGGATGCCGATTTTCCAATTAAGAATAATATTTGGCGAGCATACGTAGCTTTCGATAAATTCTCTCGGGTCATTATCTTTATAAGGGGGGGGGGGTAAAATGTAACATGCGAGCAATTATTTTTGTCATAACAGGTAAATTAGTCATGAGATAGGGGAGGAGGGTTTGAGCTTGATAGTACTCGATTGGTTACGAAGCAATGAGAGTTTGATTAATCCGGACAGGGGGGTAGGTTTGAGGGGGAGAAAGCGTGGAAAGGTGCAGGCAGTTATGTGAACGTTGGCCGTGCCAAGCTCGGGACTTGTAGGCGGATCTTTAGCGCGCCAAACAAAACTGGCTTTCTCAACCGGATCGCGGTCGCTTCTGTTGTGGCTGGAAACAGCTGACATAGGGAGTTTGGGAAAGTTTGGCGGGACCTTATAAGTTACTTTAAAGGCTCCGTTGGGGTCCACACGATGTCCAGAGTCAACCATGTTGGCAACCATGTTGCTTCTGACTTCACCTTTGCTTTAACCATGTCGGGAGGTGCTGCCTCTATCTTTTAGTGCTTCCCCGCTCCCACCCTCCCACCTATCCGGATTCAACAGACCCTCATGGCCTCGTAAACAGCCGCGTACTGTCAACTCTAAATCCAAATCCCCCTTCACCTATTCCCATGACTAATTTGTCTGTAATTATGAATATAATTGCCCGCATGTTACATTTTACCTCCCCCTATATAAATGTAGTGGCCCGAGGAGAATTTAGCGAAAGGTACGTATGCTCACCAAATACTCTTCTGAATTTCCAGCTATATCCATGCTGTAGCCACGAAATCCTGTCAATAGAAATCAAGTGATTTCATATGCGGAAAATCACACTTATATCCAAATATGAGGGAGGAATTAAGCTTCTGCCGTTCTCTTTTGCCAGAATGAGTGGGCACTATAAATTGTTTGACCTTATATGCGTTTAAAACATCGAGTTTTGGAGTGCGAACAAATGAACAGTACGCGCCAGAATTCGCGAAAAATGCCGACATATGCGAAATATTGAAACGTTTTTGCTAATCGGCACTGACTCAGGTTATGATGCTGATTTTCGTGTAGTCTCTTCTGGAGTTATCTCAGTCACGGTAGGATGTGGGCTTTTTAATGACTACTAACAAAACGTATGCATTGTAAATGTAAATACTTAAATTGTATGCGTTTTATCACTGGTTTTGACTGATTTTATTAATTCAAATATATTTTATGGAAAACATTCACGACAAAATTATTTATTGTATTCGTTTAGAAGCAAATTGCATCCTCTATACATTTTATACTTATAGAAGGGGTATCTTTCGGTTTTTAAAATCTTTGTAAACTGCCGAATAATTTTGAAACCTACTGACTGCTACACTCGAATTCAAGGTTTACAAACTCTGCACTGCGTACATCATGCTTAAGGTAAATTATGTTTTTGACTACAGTTTGAGGTAGAAATCACAAAGTTCTCATAATATATTGCAATAGATGTGAAGTATGCGTTCTACAGTATGGGTAGCAGTAATAAATTGATGGATACGAGGTTTTATGAATAAGCACCTCACAGTCGTAAAAAAATCTCATAGTCAGAAATTTTTATCAAACCAATAGATGCTCTTTCTTTAAGTATAAAGTTTAAAAAAGCGTAATTTTCTGCGAAACGAGTACAAGAAATATGTCTGAATTTATAAAGGCAGTTAAGATCAATGACTAAGACGCATACTATTGAAGTATTTACTTTTTACCTTGCATGCGTTTTGTTAGTGGCCAGAACGAAGCTCGTTTAAAAGCCCACATTCTATCATGACTGAACTAACTTCAGAATAGACTACAACCTCAGTCAATGCCGATTAGCGAAAGAGAATACATCTTTCGCATACGTCAGCATGTTGCACGAATTCTCATGCGTACTGTTTACCCCTCTTAGTTCGGAACTAGACGCCCAAAAAGGGCAGGTTTCCATTGAAGCATGTAGTAGGATACCTTTTGCATCACATCAATTCCGCTAATGTGCAATGTGGAAACAGAACAGGCGGAAGCTTTGCATTTTTTGCCCAAATCTTAGTGGGCATTCGGCCACGCAGTTGTCCATTTCTAATCTTAGAGTGAGCCCTAAAAGTACAAAAGTATAGCGGGAAATGCCTGCCTATAAAATGAAAGGTTATTTTTTTCCTTTCCAGCACATATTTTATCCTTTATTTGCAGGGACGTTAAAACATACAGCTTGCAGATATTTAGCAGTGAAATGTCTAATCAAAGCTTCGTTTAAAGAAGTTACTTATTATAGAGGTTTTTAAAATGGATCTTGGGCAAAGTTATTGCTAGACGTTCGTTATTCTGAGGAATTTAAGACCTAAGTAGAATAAAATGTTCATTTGTCAGAGAACCCAGTGATAAAATCCTTTGATCGTATTCTGTTTTAGCACATTGAGAACTGGAACCGTGAACAAATATATCAATTTGTAACTGCGGCAATAAACGCACACAAAAGGATTGGGCACATTTAAAGCATACGGCAAGACAATTTTTGCATAAAAAAGTTTCCGTTAACTTTTAATTTAAAAAGTGAACAGACGGAAGGTTAACAATTTTCACTCACTCGCTCACTCATTAGTATGGTTGCAATCTTAGAAGTGTGTCTAAAATTATTCAAATATAGCGAAAATTTTGCAATAGGAAGATAAAAAGTAAGTTCTTTCATCTTAAGTGGAACTTCGATTATTAATTTTCAGACAGTTCACAAAACAGTTTAAATTTCCAGATTTTTTACTTTTAGGCTATGCTTGGAAAATTTAAGGGCTTTTTAAACATTTGAATTATTCGAAAGCGTTCTTCGAGTCGATCATAGGCCTGTTGAAATCCGAAATTCGTTGTGAATCTTCATCTTTTTTCTCAATTACTTTTCGATTTTACTGTGAATTTACTAATACGATCCAAACGACCATCTTTATATGACCTTAGATCCAAAAACTCAGTGTTTTGGTAAACGCTTTTAATGATTATCTCATTTTGAATATTAAGATAAATATATTGAGCAAAAAGAACGGAGAATCCTAAAATATTCACCGGAATTTCAAAGTAAATTTACAATTTATTGCACTCCAACACCAGAAATTATCCGAAAGCAAAACCTTTTCCAATGTACACTAAATGTCAGCTCTATGATTTCACCTGAAAATCCTATTTGCATCCATTGGGACATAGCTACCGCAAGTGTATACGTGTTCGGAGCTAGAGGTCTTTATACAAATTTGTATTTCTAAAACATTATACTGCTTTTATATTTCTTGTAAGTTTCAAATTCTCTTACTTTTGTTGATCCTTCTTTCCAAGTTTTTGTATATATTTTAGTGTCCAGTTTGCGCGAGACTAAGTATTTCGCAAATTTGGGTCTTTGCCGTTCTGAGTTATTCCGTCTAATTTTAGGTTCCTCGGTTGTATCAGTGGAGACTAACTTTCCTTTTTCATGATTTCATTCATTTTTTCCTGATTGGTTAATAAATTATGATGGTCCTGAATGAAAGTATGTCGCCTACTCCCCCACGAAAGAACACAACCTATCCAAATCTATTTATTGTTCTAAGCTTTTCTACTTTCGATGGGCATTTTGGTTGTACGATAGGAGCTACACCTAAGTTAGGTATCGGATTGGAGCAACAATGCATTATTTATCTTACAGACAAACTTTGTTTAAGAACTGACTGGACTTATTGAATGAAACAGGTTGCGAAGAGTTGACTTGCGTAGGGCAAAGCGAAGGTGTCATCTAACTTACCATCTCCGTCTGTCCGTGTATTTCATTGTTAGAATACTGTCTAAATCAGCCTATCAACTTTAGTTCGTGGCTATTTGCCCTAACAATAGGAAACCGTTTTCGTATAATAAAAACTGATAGCGGAACGTGCATCATAAGAATAGCACTTTGCATACACCATGACTTATAAGTCAAGTAAAAAGGTAAAGGTATAATACCTTTTAATGGGGGCACAATGTTATCATGTAACAAATATCCTAAACGTGTGGAAAAAGGAGGTCATTTCCCATTTGGCAAATACAGACTTTATTTACCGTGCCTTAAATGTCAAGATTGAGAAACATTAGATGTGATCATAGGGACAATAATCGGTGGGTAAGGCAGCCTAAGGGTGATTAAATTCACGGCTCTCGGTGTGCCTTTGTATCTCAATTGGTAGAGCGTTGGCTGTGCTAAAGCCTTCCTCGCTGACGTAGGTACGAATACCACTGAGGCCACGAATTTTCCACAGTTGTGTAAATTGAATTCTGTTAAATGTTTAAATGACAAAATGACTTATGGACCAGCATATCTGTTGGCGAGAATTTCCAGGGAAATGGCGAGGAAAAAAGCTGCCCCCAACTCAAATACAGGCATCCCCTTTGTATATATATTTTTAATAGATATTTTTTATATTTGAACAAGGTAAAGATCACGAGATAAGCAGAATTTTATGACAATCGCTGCCTATTAATGAGAGAATTAATTATCCAATTCAGTGTCGGCTAAGAGGGGTGAAGCTTGTTAGGTTGAGGAAGTAGAAACAATCAGTCATGGGTGTGAGCACATGGTACGAGAGTAGAGGAGGGGGTAGGAAGTTGTCACAGCATGGCAGTTTATGAACATATACTGGAGTGGTTGCTCAGGGCGGAACGTAAAGTACCTAAGAGTTCAATCACTAAACGCCTAGTGGACATTGGTCACACGGTCATAAGGTCGTACTTCGTCCAATGACCGGGCGTCTCCTACGATTTGTGGAGGCCGCTGCGATTTGGAGAAGTAACGTAGAACTTTATAAGCAGCTGGACCATGTGATCAACTTCGCATTGCCGTGGTAAAGATCAAGAAATTCATTCCCGCTCACACATCCTCGCCCATACTTAGGACTAACTGCTACCTGGTCCCCTGCCCCAACCCTTCCCCCCTTTTAACTAACATGAACTGCCATGCTGTGATAGCTACCAACCGTCTCCTCTTAATTGGACAGTTAATTCTCTTATTAGTATGCACTGACCGTCTGCAGTTGAATATGCGATCATGAAATTTTATGATCTCGTTAAATACTGCTAACCTCGTGACCTTCGCCTTGTTCAAATTTCTCCCGGGAAAACAATGTTTCATATTTAATTTGGTAGGAGGAATGCATTTGTAAAGTAATTTTAATTATCTCGAGCTTTATTTTCTGGCTTTTAGCACGAACCACAGTACTGCCCATAAAAAAAGTTCCAGATGGACGGATAGTCAGAACTTGGTGGACCTTGTAGCATGCCTTATAGGCATGATGAACAATTCAACTGTCGATTTTGACGATGCCCAAAGCAAGCTGAATGCAACCGCGATGACTTCTGTGTTGAATCGTTTTAAGGGATAGTAAACTTGCTTTGCATCTTTCGCACGCACTCTCCCTCTCTTCCCCCACCCATCTGAGTCAAGAAGACTGGAGGGTGGATTTGGCTGGTGCTGTCCGAGTCCCTACCGCTGCCATTTTCGACGCTAATGCCCTTAGCTGGGTCCCCGTGGTGGTCCAGGGCATCTACCTTCCGACCCATTTGATAGTATTGTCGCAAGTAGTGGTCTCGACAAAGAGAAGGTTTCCCCCAAATCACAAGTCAAGGAAGACGGTGTTGGTGGACAAAAGTTTACTGCCGGAAAATAGACAGTACAAAGGCTGTGTTGTCCGCCAACCGCCACTACGTGTGCTCACCAGATGTGTCTGTGAAGTTGTGTCGGCTGTTGTGTAGCATTGACTGCCGAATGCTCTTAGTGACCGTGCAGCCAGGCAGGTGGACAAGAGCGCATTAATTGGTTGGACCTAACGCGCGGCTTGAGCTGCGACCAGACGGGTAGAGCATAAGACATAGAAGAGATCGCGGCCTCTCGCAGCGGTTGCCAAAGTGCGGGGCGAGCAAAGGCAGGCTGAGTCCGCGCAGCAGGTTTCCACAGCATGACCGCCGTTTTTGATGATGTCCACCACGAGCTTCAGCAAGCTGAAGACAGACTGTAGCTAGATTAAAGTGAAGGTAGACTCGCAGGATCTACCCCACTATTGCGAGATTTCCACAGTTGTCAAGGCATAAGTCGAGAAGACCGGAGATGGTGGAGGACACGGGTGGCTGGTGCGGCCGATATCGCCCCTACGCGCGCCACCGCGCTCAGAATGGTCATTTGTGCAAGATAAGCACTGAGCGGTTGGCCGGCTGATCCTTACGAATACACAGACGAGGGCGTGACAGCCACTGCCGCCATCAAGCCGCCCGCAAATTCGCTAGGCGCCACGAACCAGTACTCACTCCTCTGGAGCATGCAGAGGCGGTGAGGAAGAAAGACTTCAACTCCCAGGTTGCAGCTCACTCAACGGGACCCGGCCATATTTTCAAGTTTGACGAGGCCGAAATCCTAGCAAGAGGGGACAACCGCGTGAGCCGCGAGTTGCTCGAGTCATGGTTCTCAGGCCACCAGTCCATCAACAAGCCCAACGATTTGGCGTTCCCATACGGTGTACTGAGAAATTTCCTGAGCAAGAGAATCAGTCACGTGGGAAGAACTGGGTGCAACAACAACTCCGATGACAACGGGCATAATTGTCGCGCAATTACCAAACCCGCATCCGACGCGGATAAGAACGCTGTGGCAATAAATGAGCAATCACCACACCAATTAAGACCTCAAGCGGTGGTTACAAGAACTGACAATTATACTACGCATGCGGGTGACCGCAGTGAACTATAAATACCGTGCAATCTGTACATGTATCACCCCTTATCTGCGCATGTCTCATACCTGTTTACGATTACCAATGACTAAGGATTCCCGAGGGAATCCGAAACGTCAAGCAAATAAAACTCTTGTTCCAGTTATCGCATCTTCGTATTCTGAACTGCTTCCTGGGACTCGAATATTCGCTAATATTGGCAACCCTAACATTGTAAAGGGAGGTAGATTCACATGGTTTGAATCCCCTCATAAAATAAAGATGCTCGCAGGACTGTACAGCAAGTTTCAGGGAAAGAAAGTCAAATAACGCACTAAATCACCTTCATATGCAGACGGGGCTTGCAGACGACAGCAATAGCATCAATCAACTAATCCGTCTGAGTAAATATAAACTTACAGTTTGTGCCCCATTTCTACTGCTTGATCAGAGTTTTCTGTCCGCGCGAAAGAAGCCAAAATACGGAGATGTAATAGTTGGCAATTAAATCTCGCTATTTAACTCAATGACTCGAAGACGGTTAACTTATATCTTACTGTGTTCTTTTTTTCAATGGAACATGGATCATATAAAATTGGTGAGGAAAGGAAAGCCATCTCCTCTGTGTTACATTTAAGATATTCTATGGTCCTCCCTTCCCCCAACCCTACCCTTAGCCCCGACCCTAAACTTCAAAAGAGTTCCAACTTAACTTCGAAGTTTTCTGGAAGTTAGCGCCAAATCATCCGTATAACTGGCGTTTCCTGTGCGGTATATGTTCACAAGGGTGGTAATAATTTTCTGCCACCATCAGCACGAAGTGAATTCACCTCTTTTGCCAAATTACTGCAAGAAAGGCGGCCTACTAGTCTAGAAAGCGACAGAGCTCATCAGCGTGTCTCTGCTGCCTTAGTTAGCGAGCCAGCAACGGCACAAAGGCATCCACATGAGAACACTTGTGGACGAACTTGAGCACTGTAGACAGGGTGCACGCACGCACACACGCATGCACACACCTTGATAAGTCACGGCTGAGCGAAGCGCGTGGGGCGTCGGCTTTTGTCCCAATTGGTTGGGCCTCTCTCGCTCTCCCCCCTTTCCCGCCTCGCTACCTACCCCACCCCCTACCCCGCCGCCCATCCCACGAGCCCATAGTTCCTCCCCTTCTCTCCTCACCTGCCCCCCCTCGCCCACCAGTGTGTGTGTGGAGGCTGGCCAGGCCTGGCTGGCCTGACGCCCCCCCTTGTCCTCCTCCGTCCCTGTTGCCCTAACCAGAGCACAACTACCAGATATACTCAGACGCACACGCACAGCCGTTGACCTCACCATATCTATATGTCTAGCAGAAGCAGTAGTAGTAGCAACCGGTGCATGCGTATGTGCGGGTGAGAACACTGATAGGCACCAATCGAAAGCATCTCAACAGACACTTCCACCACCACCACCACCACCATCGGGACGAGTGATAAACATTTTCTTGACCTGCGAGGTCAACTACAACAGCAGCAGTAAGGACGAGTAGTTCCAACTGCACAGAAGCTAAAAAGCTAGGTAGCTAGCTAGATAACGAGGCCCGTAAACAGAATGGAGTTCCTAGAGCACATATTTTCACCTCATCCCAACCCCGTGGGGGAGCCAAGAGCCGTGCCTATGTGGCCGTGTGAGTCCCAGCCGCCCAAGAAACTGCGAACTGGGGGCTATGGCGGTCTCCGACGGGTGCCACCACTGGCAGAGCTGTTGGACTCCTACCACCACCAGTACGACTCCCACGGGGTGACAGATCAGTACACAGACTCTCTGGCCAACTTTTGTACTCACATCACCGAGACGGATCATGCCTTCAGGCAGGTGAAACTCACGGCGGCTGGGATGGGTCGCGATCAGGACGGTTTCTCTACCGGAGACTCTGGCTTCCTGGGAGACTATGAGAGTCCCGAGGCCGACCAAAAGACTGCAGGTGCACTGCCCTCGATAGAGAATCCTCTGGAGGGATCGCAGATGGGTCAGGAAGGAGGAGGAGGAGGAGCGAAGCTGACTGCGCCACTAGTGGGAACTAGTTGCATGGACGAACTGCTCAGCGAGGACCCGTTGCCATGTCGGGTAAGTTATGTGAGCTGGATTTTGTTTTTGTCAGCTTCATTGCCCCCCCTCTCCCCGCGGAAAAATGTTAATTGGCGGTTTGTAGAAAATTGGACAATGGCTGGGCTTGTGGCGAAAGCCACAAGACTCAAACGCCAGCCTTATTTGAATTTAGGCTGCTGATTCTTTTCATCCACAAACCTCTATACTTCCGCGATATGAAACTCCCAATTCACATCTTAAAATACCAGATAGAGTGATAGGTGGACAATGGGAATGCTCTAACTCTCGTGATGGTTCACTTCCCAGTCTACTTGTCCAGAACTGTACTGGGGTGGGCTATTGGCTCTCGACACCTAGTTTTGAGAAACCGCAACCACGGAATGCCCTGATGCGTCATGATGGATACGTTCACTATGAACTGGAATCATTCTAAATGTTTGTGAACTTTATTAATTTTTTTCGAGCCTCTGACAGTTAATGGCAAGGTCTCGTTAACAATACGAAAGAGATCGCTGGACCTAAAATCACTCAACTGTCTGATTTCAATCCACACAAATTTTAAACTCGCTAGACATATTTACCCGTGTAGCGTTTGAAGAAAGTTTGCAGTTTTCAACGTTGTGGTTCTTTTAACTGCGGAGTTACATCCTACCATGACTGCCTACAGGTGATCACTTTTGTAGACAGTTCCCGTAGTCTGGCTCCCGCTAGTGGGATTGTAGCATGGTTGTTTTATTAGGGGGAATGCCAGTATTGTTTAGACTCTGATAAGCTAGCAAAATGGTTAACGGGGCGCTTGGTTTTGTGTCACGGTTACTAGGCTACACAGCTGATCTTTGTGACTTACCTGTGAAACAACTGTCTGTGTATCCATTTCCAGTCCACGAGGTTCCCCTTCCGCATAAGTTAACTTGGCCGCAAAAACCGACAGAAATATAAGTCTGGAAAATGTGAAGCTTATTGACCCTGCTATACTTATAATTGCTGAGTTAAACGTCGATTTGCGGTATCTAGATCAGTTGCAGTGACGACATGGGATTCCAACTATCTGTAACCGAGTCAAACATGAACATTTTGGTTGCTCAACAATACTCTTCGAACTAGTTTGCAAAAAGCTGAGTCGACGGGCGGTAGCAACCGGCTTTTGTTTACATTTCAAGAACATTTCCGCAATTGTTTCTACCCAGCTTGAAATCACAAGTGCTCTAGGTCTAAGTTTTTAGCAGACGAAACTACAAGCTGACTATACTCGAATCTGGAGCACAACTTAATGGGCGCTTCGACTGAAGTCTACTACCTTCTCAAGTCAGCAAGGTTTTTTATGATAAGTCGGAGAGAATCGCAGTTCTAACATCCATCCATGCAACGAAGGCGTGTAGGCCTCACATGTGCTTTCTAAATTCAAAATCAGTCTTAACCAGCTAGTAACGATGAATTATGAAGGTATTTTGTGTATCTACTCAAAAAATATAATTTTTTATCAAAATTATAGACTGTGTTATGGTGTCCACTGCTTATATGCACAAACGCGATGCCTCAAAAGTAAGCGTTGAGTGTCTGGTCTCCTTAGTCGAAACAGCAAATAATTCCCACATGATGACCGTTCACTGAAATAATTTTGACCAGCCCGCCTTTTGCTTAGAAAAGAGGATAACCTGGGTTCGCCAGCAAAGGAAACTTAAGGTTAAGGATTGCGAATGAAAACTTGGCTGCAAAATTGTCAAGAGCATTATTTCTATTGTTCCAGCTATACAAACATGCTAGCTGATCGCGAATCGGCTGTTCTTGTAGGTGGGAAGTGCAATGACTATTAACGAGTAAATAGTATTAAAAAAATAATGGATACTGGAACAAAGTTAGTTTTTGACTAATTAATCACCTTCTTCTGTCTATTAAATCAAATAAGTACCCATGTTTTAGGCATTCTAGAACTAAATTTGGCAGGGAATACTCACAGAACCGTACTGTGCTATAGGTTGCATTGCGCTTAATTCTAGGTTGGCGTTGAATTGTTTTTTGTGATAGCTTTGGAGCTAGACTTCATGTTAGGCTTATGTTCACGGAAAGAGGCTACTTTCTGACACTGGATTAGGCAACCCATGAGATTTTGTGCAAGATTACTTTTAATACCAGGGCTCTCTGACCTGCATAAAAATATAAATTTATTAGGGAGATGAAGATTATTTCGCATGCAACTCATATATCTTCATGGAATTTCATATGCAGGTCTGTGTTAAGGTATTTTTATCAAAGACAACCGTCCTCATGTTTGACAACCTCACGGTATTATCAGTAGCCTTGAGGCTTTTTCTCCAACGGCATCCCAGAGGCGCGTGCCAATGGGTTTTGAATCCGAAGACTCAAAGGACAAGATAAATGCAATGGCAAAAAAGGCTTCGCCAGTTCTGCCTGGGTTGGGAAATCCGTATGGTACGAGACGTGTACTTCCTATTCTTCTGCGGCGTAGTTCTTCCGACTTTAAGTATTAAAACTATTACGCCTGCGACAACGTAGATAGAGACGCCATCAGGCATGTTCATGGCACCAACCACTCGTTAGGGACTGTCGTCGCGACGTCATGTTTAACTTTATTCGGCATCATCTGGTCGGAGTATGCAGTTATCTCTTAAGCTGTGGTGAGGATATAATAAAAAAAAATAAATCTTTTTGATGGGTATGCAAAGTCAGGTGTATATCCGCAGGAGGCTATTACTAAAAAAGAAAAATAAGACCAGAATTGCAATTTCTGACTTGTTAACCGTCATCAAATAGCTATAAGCAACCCCGGGTTTTGCAGCCTTGAAGACCCGAACCCGAATTTTGTCAACCGGAAGTCTGCCGCTCGAAACGCTGAGCAATGGGCTCGTTGTGATGTCAGTTGACGCTGAATGAGGGCTGTTGATCGAACCCCAAAACATAGTGAGACAACTATGTCAAGTATCCCGATCCGGTGCTCCCTATCATTTTAAATATTCCCTTTCGCAATTGACAGGCAAACGAAACCGTGACTCATTGGTGAAAGCTTTGGACTTCTAACCAACAGAAAGCGGATTCGAGACTGTGTATGAGTAACTAATGAGGGTTGATAAACCAAAAATAGCCACTCCAGTCTGATTTGTTGGTAATCTTGTTCTTTTTATCCTGCTGGCCCCTGTGTGACTGCCACTGCGGACTTCCATCAAACTCCAATGGGAGTATGTCTGGTAATGTGTTCAGCAAGCGCTCTTCTAACATAGATATAATAGTTATTTCTACGACTGATTAATTGTCTACCTGGATATCTGACAGATATCCTGCATCCTAGACTTACCGCATATTTCCACTGAGTCACTAGCAGTAATAAAAATAAGGAGAAAATTCACCTTTAGAATCAATATTTTTGTCTTGTCGATTGTTAGTTCGCTGGCAAAAGAATTAAGTTACATTAAGATTAATAAAGATGTCCTTTCTAGGGCTTGTAAACCAGGATACCACCAATTGTAATGTCAATCTTCAAAGAAGGGGCCAATCAGATTTGGAAAATTGCTTACCTTGGTTGTTCATTGAGACATTCTTCCAAATAAATTTGAAGGCTTTTGTATTACTAAATTTGCAGCCTATAATACTGTGGCAAGAGAACTCAGCTGTATAAGAGGAAACGTTTATTTTTTAATTCGATAAACTAGTCAATAAGTATACACGTTGAACCATAAAGTATTTTATAAGTTCAGTTTTTTTGCTAAAAAGTCAACATAATTTATCCTTTGGTTACTATTCCCCCTCCCAGTTCAATTACCTCTACATGGGGACATTGCCAAGCGGGCGATTTGGGACCAATAAGTTTTAATTATTATTCATTTATAAACTCTGCTGTGTGGGCCCGATAAAGAACTACCGAAAACATATGTTTGTCTAATATACTTTTAAAGTAAGGCATGAGAATATTTGCAGAAATCAAACTGGACAAACTTTTTCAGCATAAAGTTTCAGGAAAATAGTTATTCGAGATCTAGAAGGCCAGAGTATTTTTGAATGAACGTGGAATAATATTGTAGTTCACTGTTACTTAGACAACTGTTTGTACCGTGACCTCATTACTCTTTGGAGTTTTGGCGTGCGCTATGTGTTTAAAAAGAACGTCTGAGGTATATATTAACTTCAAAGTATTGAAGTGCCTACGAGGAGTTGAAAGCAAGGGAACGTCAGTCGACTGAAACTGCTTTTTAGCTAAGGATGGGACGAGTGTACTAAGATGTTTCCCATTTGGGACGCCAGTTAAGTACCGCCACTTACTAGGACATCACCATCTTCATCTGATTCAAATTGTTTTCGTGTTAGGCACCTTCACACCGCCACGAATTCAAAATATTCATTGCAACTGTGCAATTTAGTCATTTGTGCAAGAGAAATGACCCACTTCATCAGGTAAACAGGTGCTCATTGTCAACATTTTGGGTGCATGAAGTCGAACTGAATTTTAAACTGTTCGTCGGGCTATTCGGGTTTAAGATGATTTATTTTATTCTCCATTTGCTGGTATGACCTTTTGAGGGGTGTATAGTGGATTTTATAAGTACTCACCTTATCGTCTAGGTGACTGGTGGACTCCGTTTATCCACATTCGAGCAGCTTCGTTTACGGGTCGACTATATGCAAATGAATGTGGACATCTTTACATAAGTACTTACAAAGGATTTATAAGTCGGAGGAAGGTAAATATGTCTGTCGATTGATTCAGTACCTGAAACCCGAGACAAGTGTGAGAACCTGACTAGGATTTATGAGGCTTTAATAAATTAAATATATATTTACATTTTCGAAAGCAAAAATTGAAAATTAGCAGATTTACTACGTATGATTCTTCTGTCCATATTTTGATAAGTAGTGTTTAGGAAGCTTAGGCAGAAAGGTCATCGGCCATGTAAAAATAAAAACTCAAGATATTTTTTTAAAATTAGCTTTCGCCTCAAAGGGCAGGGAGGCTTTTTCTAGTTGTATTGGATCAGTTTAGTGCTCAGATGTTTGTCTAAGGTCAATTTAGACAGCACCTACAGTCCGTTTTGTGTTATATATCTTTGTGGCAGGGTTGCAGAAGGCAAATATTTATCGCAAGTAACGCCGAGGGCTCAGCATACTGACAAAATATGATTGGAAGGATTTATTAATATAGACAGTAATGCATTCTTACTACAAAACGATTGCCATAGCACTACAAGCTTGGGCATGGAAATGCCATGTGGCGTTCAATCCATCTTTTTTCGTCCTAGTCCAGCACTGCGTTGCTAAAAACCTATGAACCTACTCCGGAACGTTATAAAAAATGAGTTTTCCGAAATTGCGTCTGCCTAAAATCTACGAATAATACTACGGGCAAAGAGACTTTCGCTGGTTACATTCAAAAAGCTTTCTGTCGACCAAACGCACATGAAAAGCATAACTACTCCTTTGCTGGCCAGCGATAATACCTACGAATTTCATAATTTCTTGAAATTAAAAATATGCATTACTAGGTTTTTTGTAATGATCAATAGCGTAAGCTAAAAAAGTTGAAGAATTTCCGAATCAAGGCTGAAAACCACATCCAAAACAAATGTACTGTGCAATGCCGGACATCTGTTTCGTTTAATTTCCGTCACTGTTCACAATAATTGCCGCATTCCCACAGGGTCTAGTGTAATTTCAGACTTGTAGCAACGGCGATGTTGATAGTCTGTAAAATTGCATTTTACAGAATAGTGTAATTATTTTTACTTCTCTAAGCATGCTACCGCATAGTGGGGCTGAATATTCGACTGAATTTCTCGGTTTTTGGGCCAACCTTTGACCTTAAAATCACGATGTTAACTTGAAATTTTGCTGTGACAGAAGACGCCTTACTAGCGCCACTCGTGCTTCTTATCCCACAAGCCACGACTTGATCTCACTTTTTGGCGCAGTGTGCCGTCTTCTCTAACCTTACGCCCGGATCCTACCTGAGGGCAACTGGCACCACTGTGATGACCTGAGCGTGTCTCGAAGCCGGTTTAGGAAGGAAGTACTGGTAAGTGCTCGAATGTGCGACCAACATTCGATCTCACTGGATCGTTGACCTAAAAACGCGGCGAATCTCAAAAGACCCAGCTTTGAGAATGGATCAGATGAATTATTCAAATTTGCCAAACCGCCCCTACTAAGTAACTGCATCTGGTAGTCATCTGGTGGATTCTAGGTGATTGTTTGGGGCATCTCGCTTATTCAGTGAGCTTCCTGTATCGTGATTGGTGGATTCGATATGCTACAGTAGGCTGAGCGGGTTAATTGACCAAATTGGGAGTAAACTGAGTGCCTTCAGTGTTGACATCC
>JAYGXS010000004.1:8685369-8709905 GCA_036362985.1 Ligula intestinalis | reverse complement strand
ATGCCTTCTAAATATTTGTCCCCGAATTCATAAAAAGCACACATCTCACATGCAAGGCATTGTTACAATGGGTTGCGTGCAATTTTTTATGAATTATTATCATAGAAAGGTGGTTGGTGAGCGTACGCGTGTTCATGATAAATTTTCATCGGGCCACTAAATTAACCCGGAAACGGGGTACGAGTTAAAACCCGCGGTCAATAATTGCGATCGCTCCATACAAGTGAGTTTTGGGAATAGGGGATAAGGATCGATCAAAGATAGCTGGTTACACGGCACTGAGGGTCTGTTGAATCCGGACCAGAGAGGAGGAATGAGAGAAAACGTGGACAATTGAATGCATTCAAGTGACCGTTGATCGTGCCAGACATGAAGCTTGCAGGAGTTTCTTTTGGGCACATAAGACCGACTTCCTCCACCTGATAGCGGCTGCTTTTGTTGTTACTCGCAGACACTGACCCGGATAATTTGATGAGACTTTTTACCTCCCCGGCATCAACAATCTGCGCCAGGATGGCGCTGTTTATGCCCTTCGCTTCAAGCGAAGGTATTCCTTATCCTATTGGAATCGTACGCTTAATGTAAACTGTTCAAGAGAAATAAGTAACAAGTAAAGGGACATGCAGATGGCCTGAGCTGGCAACCTATCTTTACCTTCACCGTGCAAGATTGGATTGGTAGAGAATAATACCCCAACTCTCGTTGCTGGGAAGGTTCGTGCCACGGCTAAGTCAAGGCGTATTCGTAGGAGTCCGCTTGCCATGTTCCCTTGAAATGGGACTTAGAGAAGTAGGGTTTTCTTTTCCATTGTGAGTTTTAGTTCTCTCGGCACCATATTCTCCTTAATGAATCCATCAGAATACCCATTTTCGCAAATCAGTTCGTGGATTTTCTTAGGCTGCTCCTAACTACTGACTGCCGAAAAATGTTTTTGTAGCCCTTTGTGGCAATCAACGGACTAGGTTACTTTTCTCTTGGATGGATGGGAAACTGAGAAAGTTTCGTATATTGTCTGAATTAGGTTTTCTTTCAATAAATGCGGCTTTTGATGCTGCCATCAGGTCTCTGACTTCGGGGAAGTCTACAAAAGGAAGCAAACTTGCCGTTAAAATGAACAACGTGAACTTAATGGACGGATATGCTTGATCGACTGCATTTGAGAGTGCACCTACATCCCCTTATATTGTGGTGATGGCAAGAATATCATCGACATAGAGATCGTAGTGTTTTAGTGTATTGACCTGAGGTCTCAGTTCAAATTCCTCCAGCTTGTTCATGAAAATATTAAGCAAGCGGTTCATTTATATTATTGGTTGTAAATAAAGGAAATGCACACTTAATTTGCATCTTAGTAATATATCCTTTAGTGCATTCATCGGTATTCCTATTTATACTTAATTTGTCAAAAAGCATTTAAAAATATAAATAACCGCCCCTGAGAACGAGACTTTTGTAAACAGCATTTAAATTTCCAGAGAAAGCCTCATTGTGTCGTTGAAGTTCATTTCTTTGACGTCGTCCGTAAATTCCAACGTATCTCTACAGGTAAGTCGTGCAAGATTGTGCTATAGCGGCTTGAGTTTCCCTGCTAACCACTCCGCTATCGTATGATATGCCGATTTGTGAATGTCCGAATTCGGGCGGGTAGGGAAGTCATCCTTGTGGGTTGTTGTTCAGCCATACAACAGAGGAATGTGGGTGCCTACCGGTCGGAGACGGTTGAGTTCTCAGTTGCTTATTAAACTTCCTCCTTGAAGCCTCCCTAAGCAGGCGGTCAGCTATGTCTCTATCTTTTACTGGCAAAATTCTGTGTCTACTTTCCTTAATTTTATCTGGTGTGGTAAGATGGACTGAATTTTCATTGCGTTATCCCATCCGTTCATCATAACGCCGCCCATTTCTTCATCCGGTCTAATAACCAATATGATTTTGTTCTATCGCTGGGGTGTGCTTTTGTCAGCGATCCCCGGCTTGTTTGTTGAAAACTCTGCGGAAATGGGCTTTAGATCGAACAACTGCGTCTATAGATTCTCGAAATGGTGTCCTTATTCTAACTTTTTAACTATTCGACCAGCCATGCAGACATTAAGACCCATAGATGCTGCTTAAAACAAAGTTTTATCGAGTGTCATAGAATTATGGTGACGTTCTTACCGATCTTGATATATCGGAGGCCTTAATCGTAGTTTCACTTCGTGAACCCCTTGGAGCAGGGGCAATCGCTCTGCGTCTCCGTATTTTCTTCCTATGATCGGAGTATAGCAATTCAAGTATTGTCTTTCATTCGATGCCAGAATGTCCAGAACGGCAGCGAGATGCACACAAAACGTCCTAATTCCTCCATCTGTAAATCAGCGTTTTTCAGTTGACTCTTGGCGTATGCCCTCAGGTATTTCGGGGGGGGGTAATAACTGTGCGTCTACGCCGTCTACGTCGCATCGGATACTCGTTTCTTTCACTATGATTCCCTATAAACTTGGCCCGTTCTTTTCCCTCCACACGTTTCATGTTAAACGCAGCTGCCGAATGATTGCCCTAAACACAGCGAAATCTTTGAACTGTTTTAATGTTGGTATTGAAATATGGACATTCCAAGATATTAAATTGTAAGGATAAAGTGTTCTTTGGGAAAACTGAAACTTATTTGTGAAAATTATTGAGGCAGCATCCTCCGTTCGTCTTCAGACGTGAGTAACTGTGCAGCAAACATGTAAAAAACTTTAACCGTTCAGAAAAATCAATATTCAGCTGAAGTGTACACCGATTGGCAGGGTTGTCAGTCTGCTTTAGTAGGCGTTACGTGCCTTTCATCATTATGCTGTGATTGTTGGCGCGCATTGAATTTGGCCTTGAGGTAACTATAACTGGCGTCCAACTCGATATGCCTGTTGACGTATGCCTCGTCTGTTTGTATTACTTCTAGGAATTCACAGCCTTTTCTACTTGGATAAGTGCCAACAATTTGTGTGTTCTCTTATGTTGTAGACACTTACCAGAAAAGCAGTTGGCGAATAAATTTATACGCTTGGTAAATGCTCACCGTGTCAGTAAATGTATTTGGACATGGCGTACAGGTCAAAAACAAGTGAGAAGGAAAGAATGCCAAACAGACAACGGAAGAAGCCGATCCTTATAAGGTTTCAATGCAGTAGAGGAAGTACGAGTGTATCGGCCTAGATAGCTCTGGCTTGCGTTCAGGCTACATCCAATCCTTATTGATGCAGAATGCTGCCTATCATGGAAACGGGGGAAGAATGAAGTGAGATCATGTAACCGATGGTTAACTGAAGACTCCTTATCCTATGATAAATGTTCAGAAGTAATCAGGGGAATATGCGAAAAACGTGAAGTAACGATCATGTTGTTTAGCAAAACAGCAACTGATTTGACGAGGAAAAAAGACTTCCATGCGTTAAATGTTTTGCCTAAAGAGCATAGTAAGAAGTTGCATCCTTACCAGTGTGGTTGTGACTGCTTCGCCCACGTAAAAGTTGAATCGACGGGAATTTTCTCATAAGCCACCAAAAAAACCTGCGGAAAACAAATTTTAAGGTTTCAAGTTTAAAAAAGCGTTACTTTCACAAACACACACCCATTGAGCTTTTAACTCCTTTTTATGGCTTGGAAACGGACGGGTCAGGCAATAAACCAGCATTTATAACAAACGCAATCCGTCCCGTTTTCCGACAATGTCCACCAGTTAAGCGTACTAGGTGGGGTTTCTTACTTTACAAAAATGGGCATGTTACCGTTCGCAGTATAGGGCGTAAGTTGCATCCTGGTGACTACATTTATGTCCATAATGTATCAAACAGTGCCATGAGTGTGACCGTACTCATAACGTACCATTACTCCTTCTTGCTTGTAGAAGGTACTTACGCTAAAATTTAGCTAGCGCTCTCACGAAAGTAGCTATAACCCATATTGCCTATTTTTTTCATTATTTTGGGAGAGTGACGTTCCCCTTTTAATTTTTGCACTTTTAGCCTTCTTAATGAAGTAAAATAAAAGACTTTTAAACGGAAGTGGTGAATTAAAATATCTCTTACAGTGCAGGTAAGAGCTTGGAGCTACGTATTAAAATTTTTTCCATTAGAATCGATCAATCCGTTTTCTATTCCAAAATATTAAAGCTCCACGTGGGAATGAAGGCCTCGCTCCTTCCCCGTATTCGAGGTGACATTACACGGAGGTACATACCCGATGTCCTAATTTTACTGCTAACACTAGCACTAACCCCAGCCATCCTGGAATTTAGCGAAACGGCCACCCCTACAACGAAGGAATTTATTCCTGTATCTTAAGGATACTAGATTTATAGACTTCAGACCTTGATAGATAGACCACCGAAACTGCGCTTCTGTGAAAGCTCAGCAAGCCACTTTTGCTCTTAGGCATTTTAGCGTGATAATATTACCACAGGGGGTTAAGTAAATTAAATCCTAGCAACTGCGCTCTTCAGACCAGGATTACTTCGTAGGGAAGATGTCGGTAGAGGCTAGAATAGTGAGAAGAGTTTATTGTGCACACAAAGGAACGAAAAGTAATAGGGAAGAAATTTGATTGCAGAGAGCACGACCTTCCACTAGAGCGGCGTGATCCGAAGGGTGGCTTCGTTGCAGGCATCCCCGCGGCCCAGCGAGACAGCGTTCACGCGTGCAGGCTTTCTATTCGCTGCCATGCTAAGGACCAGATTTGCGACATCTGTGATTTGCTGTTCCAAGATGTCAAGAACCCCAGTAGTGAGATTATAGTGGAGTTCTCTTCGACGCGGGCTAGTCACCAGAACATCATGTTTCTAACAGTTTCTCTTAAAGGGATTGCGCTCTAGTAATTCGAGCCCCGTTCCCCGTTATTTTTCATTTGAACACTGGAACAAGTGATAGTCTGTCGGGAAGTTTGTTTTTACGAAGACAAAATAATGCCTTTTTTTCGCGTTGTACCTGCAGAGGTTTGCACAGAGAAGACCGACTGCTTAAATATGTCATAAATTATAGCAGGCAGAGCGCACAACATAGCACACAGTTGCCTTTCCCCTGCAAATGTGCCCTAGATGCAATAAAGGTATACCGACAAAGATTATGCATGACAGACGTCCATTTCCGTCCAGAGTCTGTAATAAATCACACCCAAACGTTGCCGCACCCGAGATTAGAACTGCGATCTGGACGCTCATTGATAACTAAATATGGGCCTTAATCGACGATGTGAAAAAAAACAATAAGTACTTATTCCCGTTCACCCTGGCAACCTGCAAAACAAGTGCTAACTTGAAGCTTTTTGGCCTTCATTCGGTGATTAAGTCAAATTCTACCTAGCGGGGCTAAAGCACGCAGATTTCGTACATCCCTAGCATCCACTGAAGGAAATTGCAGACATTTTTAAGCCATTGGGAGAACCGAAGGAACCACTTCTACCTGTTAGGTCTTTAAATCGAGTTCACTTATTGAAATTCATCTGATTTTAACTGTGAAAATGTGGCGACGTCGGTGAGGTTCGAACCCACGCCAGCGGAAGAAAAGAAAGCTTTAGTACAGCCCCCGCTCTAGCCAATTGAACTACGAGAGACCCAGTGGGAGCGGTTTGTTCAGGCACGTTTGGGTCAAATTACATGCTCAGCCTACTGTGATGTGCATGGAATCTACCAATTCTGATACAGCAAGCTGGTTGTCCAGGTAGGATCTCCTAAGCAATAAATCTAGAATCCACCAGATGTCTACCAGGCCGTTAGCTTACTGTATTATTATTGATGGATTCCATACGTCACAGTAGGCTAGTTGGGCGACTTCATCCGGGTATGATTGAACTCACGACTCTCCGTGGGGACTCGTAGCTTAACTGGCTCGAGGCAACTGTCAGGGGGTTGTAATCCCATCGAGACCCACGGGTTTTCACAAATAGGTCAAATGAGCTCTTCAAAACCGCAAAAAATTCCTATTTATTATGTTAACTTCAAATGTGCATGAACTCACTGAATGCTTACTTAATTAATGTGACTAACATTATGACGCGTAATGCAACCGCGACGTCCTTGGGCGACAAGGGTTAGCATTTATGGCCTCGTATTCTGACAAGAAACACTAAGGTACTGGGATAGCGGGGCACACTTAACAGATTCATATGACTGACGAGTGTGCTTAAGTTAGGTAAGCACCAACTGAAGTATCGTTAGTCTTCTTGCTGTACCAAACTACCCTACTCAAAAGTAACATGAAAGTCCTTTTTTCGTCGGGCCTCAGAGATTCTCACTTCCCAGTCCGATAAGTGGACGTTTTCATCACAAGGACCATGTTTTGGTTAACAAAGCAGTGAAGCGTTTTTTTCAATCTCGTAAAAAACCTGCAGTAAGTAGACTGTATCCCCTGACTGACCCAGCTTCTGGACAGCTTCCGGCATTTCAAGTACGACCAACTCTTGAAGGGTCTTAAGTAGAAGGAAAGTAGACAGGGGAACAGATAGGGTCTCACCACCCATATTTTTACGCATATGGCCACAAAACCTCTTGGGGGGACTTTCTGATATAAATGCACGACAACAATGCTAGGCATATAGTCGATACTGAATTTTATTATATGGTAACATATAGGCACACACTGATCAGTTAGAGGACACACTCGTCCGCCTATGGTGCCTTGAGAGCTCACTGTCGAGTCTACGCCACAAGGCGGCTTATGGTATAGGCAGAAAGAAATTAGCTATTACTTTTTTTGAAGAAAATGAACCAACTCTCGCTAAGACAAGGCATATATATTGCTTCAATAAATTTACCATCTCACGAAATGCTAGCCAAAATTCAAAGGTGCACTTTTCTTTCAGAACAAAAGAGGACTTCTGTAGAATTGTACCAGCGATAACGTCAGCATATTACACTCACCTCAGAGTGATGACTGTCGAAGTGGCTTCTTTCCAACTGTTTGGGAAAATCACAACATGGAACATTTGACTACTGCTTTAGCATGCAGACGTTTTGATGGCTTTATAGGCTTAGATATATTTTAAGGAGAAAGTACATGATTATAAGAAACCATTTTAATTACTGACTAATGGTTTACTCAACCTGCTCTTACGCTTACCTCTATGGGACTCCAAACTACTAACATTCCTTCTTAGGAAATATACACTTTTTCTACACTTTGAAGACAAAAGTAGCACAGTGTTCATCAAAAACCTGCAATCCATGGAGATTATGTAGTATAGTTCATAAGTAACTTTATTGAGTGGACGCATATAAGAATTTCGGCCTAATAAAATTTGAATGTGTAGCTGGGTCTCGTCTCGAATGAACCGCAACTTGAGAATTGGCATCATTTCGCCGCACTGTTGCCGTTTGTTCGGCAATTCGTGTCTTGAGAAGTCTGCCAGTTTCTCCGACATAGTTCCTTTGCCCGCAACTGCATCAGATCCTGTAGACGATTGCAGATGTTTCTTGTCGTGGCAGTGGGTGTTTTGGTTTTATTATCTGATGCTTTATGGTTGCCTCCGGCCTCTGTACAACTCTGAGTGCAACTGGGGCGAGGAGGCGGCTGACAGCCTCAGAGACTTTTTTGACGAGATGGTGGACAAAGTCGGGCCGACACAAACATTTGGCGAGCGATCCCATTCGACAGCTAATACCGTCTTCTTCAATTTTTATACCCGACAAATGGCATCTTTTAATGATAAAGAATACGACAGATCTGTTCTCCTGAAACTGTCGAAGCAGAACTCCAACAGCTACAGCATACACATACCCGGAAAGGTTCATCCTCAGAAATATTGGTGAACGTGCCAAAAAGCCTGTCACCTTAACTGCAGAAAAGAACGACGTGTTCAAAAGACTGCCTTTCTTAGGCGATGCAACCAGCGAGCTGGTCAGACGACGCTTGAGGACTGCAATCACAAACGCTTTCCCAGCGGCGAACTTACGGGTGCTCTTCATGAACTCTCTCCTCCTACGATTGGGAGGTAAAGACAGACTCCCTTTGAAGGCCACATCAGTGTGCATTTACTCTTTTACTTGCTCCTGTGGAGCGGGATACATCAGCCGTACAACGAGGCGTCTCGAAAAGAGGGTACGTGAGCACATACCGACCTGGCTAAGTAAAGGTGAAACTAGATCGATCTCGAGTGCTATTCTCGCACATCTAGTCGATACGAACCACCGAGTCGATACTAACGAAGCCTTTCAGGTGGTCTACAGGACACAATCTAATTTTTCCAAAGGCCTATGCCAACGGATGCTTGTAACAGCCGAAGCAGTAGCTATAAGGCCAGCAAATCCAGTGCTGTGTTGTCAGAAGACTCTGACACAAGCTCTGTCACTTCCATGGCCTAAACCGACACCAGGTGGCGATAGGATTTCGCCCCTACCAACAAGCGACAATCCCTCAACCAACACGCTGACATGGCCTTCATGCGCAAACTGACATAGTCCTCGCTGGCCAATCAGCGCCCGTGTTGGATAGTTATTGATTTTTCTACCTATTCAAACTTTAATTGTTATGTACAGCGTTAATTTCTCTTGCAAATGTGCGGTCTGATGACGAGTTGCTGAAAAAAATTGTTTGCCATTAACTGACTTCTGATAAAAAACCTTCTTACTTTTCAACCGCTGGCGATTGTTATGTTGGCAATCTTCAGTTGACATGTCACAAACCTTGACCCAAATCTTGGCACTAGCATAGCACTCCAAATAGAGGGTTCATAGTTCCGTGCCCTATTTTAACATCTCTTGACGTCTGGCGTATTTATGCTCCTGTACCTTAACTTTCGGGAAAGGCGGAATCGGCACAGCTGAGGAGATTTCGCATATACTGTAGGCATTGTCATGTGAAAAGATTTGCACTTTCGGGAAAATTTGCAGTCTCGTCAAATTTAGCAAAGGCGCCTGAGCTAATGGTATAAGCAAAAACTCAGGGAGGCCAGCTACAGAGGTTGACCAACTCTTAAGTCTAATATTTTTAAACTAGAAAATTTGCAATCCTGATTATCATGGAAGATGAACTCGTGCTATTTTACACAGCGATACAATGTTCCTTTTAACAGAATTCCTTGAAACGCCCTTAAAGAGAATAACCGTTTTTATGTTTAAGGGTTATTTACCTGTCCACACTAAAGCCATTTTCTTTGTGAGGGGTTTTTAATAAAAACTCAATTCGTAGGAAAGTAGTATTTGAATTGAATGAACACAATTGTCATACAGAAGTTAGTAAGTGTTGCTTTTGGAATATACTTCCGTTAAGAGGAAAATTAAAGCTCTCAAAGTGCGCCTGATATAAATCTTCGAAAAATAGTAATGGTTTTAGAGTTCTATTTTCAGAAGATAAATTGGCAAACATACGTTTATTTTTTGATAAATTCTCGTCAGGCAGCCTCTGCCGTCGCCAACAGACGCTGCTCGATGAATTTTGAGTAGCTTGAAGGCACCTTGTAGATCACTCGGAAGGCCTCTTTGGCATCCACGCGTTACAATGGAACTATTTATGCCCTTAATTTGTCCCTTCCCTAACCATGCTGGGATATGTTCTCTTACTCTTTTGGATAAACGCCGGCTCCATTATTATTAATTTTATGGAAAATCCTAATTCTTAGGAGGTTTGGCCGGTTTGCTTAATCTGAGTTGACCCAATTGTGAAAAAACTCGAGGCGTTTGACGGGATTTGAACCCACGCATCAGAGAAGGCCTTTGCCGGAAATCCTGCTTGGGCAGTCAGCTTGCTGTACCGTATTGGGGGATTCCATATAGGTGGTAAAGTTGGGCTGGTAATATCGACACAAGTGTGATCAAATTCATGGCACGAGGCGGAGCGTTTGTAGCCTAGCGGTTAGAGCATTGGCGTCCGGCAAAGGCCTTATCTGATGCGCTGGTTCAAATCCCACTAAACGCCTCGAGTTTATTCACAATTGGGTTGACTTAAGGAAAGTCTTGAAGCAAATGAGGTGCAAATTTACAATGGTCTTTGATATTGCCACCAATTTCGACAGGCTGGATATAAATGATTCTTTCCGTTTTTCAGAAATTGCATGTTTTGCGGTATTTATTGGGAAAAGGGATGCTTCCCAAAGGACTGCACGTTAACATGACATTTCCAAATTCATACCAGAACCGGCGCGAAAGCGGACGCCGGCTTATACTTTTTTTAACCTCCGTTAGTTGTGGATACAGTTGGTAACTTGCAAAAACACGGAAATAAAGGGACTTATTTGTAAAAGCTTTGTGAAGGGTGATTTGACCAGAGCCAGTCTGCGGCGGTGAAGAAAACTTAAGTTGCATTTCCTTTTCGTCTCATCCCTGTGATAGTTCAAACTTATCAGCGACATGAATCACTGTCTGACTAATACTCAAAGAATACTATTCATGAAACCGGTTTTGACAGATTCTCTCCCCTGGTATATCAGAATGTTCACCCCACCCCCTCCCCGAAGATTTGGGTGTCAAATGGAAAACTTCAATAAAAAAGAGGGTTCAGAATGGGGATAACCGTGCTTGGAGCATATTCTGGAAGAATTCCTTTGTGGCAACCCTACAGCACTTTAAATAATTTACGTTCCGCAAGCATCAGAGTGGACATCTACGGTGGATTGTATATCTGACAAAGTGTGAAGATCAACCTTTGAGTTGCTGACTTGAAGCACATTTGAGGTTGTTTATTTTGTTCATCTGGTTGAATGGACGTGTAAAATGCTGTTTACCAGCAAAGAGTTCGGTTCAGCTCAATATACTGGGGGGCCAAATGGGGCCAAATCCAACGTTTGTTGATATCAGAGATTTTTTCAATACTTTAAAAGGCTGCCGAAAAATAACCTCCTTTTTGCTTGTTGCACTATGACAGAATATTAACAAAACGCGGAAACTTTTTTAATTCCCAATATTTCGAAAGCAGACAATTTTGTTTTGCGTTCAAGAAATTGAAGTTGGTGTAGTTATGAGATAGCATAATTTTTTTGTAAAAAAGGGTAAAATAAGTTTTAAAAAATCTATTTTACAAAGCCACCAAGTTTTTTGCTGTAAAATTGAGTAATAAACTTATGAGCCTATTAGTTGCTAAACCTCACCAGAAATAACGATCACAAACAAGCATCTATACAAAGACCCAAGATATGCCGTCCATTTTCTCTGACAAGCCGTGTGCAAAATATGTTCAAACATATTTTTCCATAGATCAGAATCTGTGAATAGAAAAAATTGAAACCAAATAGACAGAAGATATTTAGTTTTCTCAAAATCGTCTTTGGTATTCTGCCCTTCTGCCCTGTTTTCGTTATCTAAGAATTGAGCCTATCAGTGAACAGCGCCGGTTTTCATAGAAAAGTTAGCTCGTACATTTACAACAGAAGATGTATCTTTAATGTTTAGGGAAGCCAAAAAACTAGACAACATTTCTCACTCTCATCTTGACTTTATCTTTAAAAAACTAAAGTTCCAGTCATTCGAGACCAAAGTATATAACTTAAGTGCTTTTGCAAGAGGTACCTTGTGGTAGATTTTTCAATCAAACTTAGGCATATTTATTCACGCCGTTTTATTTGGAGGTTAATTTTAATCGGCAATTAGTTGACATGTTTGGGTGATCCTGAATTCGTGACACAAAGAGAAAGCTGCATAAGAAAGAATGTTTAACAGCTCGTTATTTAGGTAAAAAATTTAAAATATCTTAATTTTAAGGATTTGCTAAGCACGTCGAATGTAATTATTTTTTATGGTCAATCGACTAAAGCTAGAGAAAATAGTTAATTGATACTTCAGGAAGATCTGAATCTCATCGTTACTGAAATCACAAAATAATCACAAAGGAATGTGGCGAAAGGAGGTTTCTCTTAGTGTACAAAATGATGCTTTTACAATTGCACTTGACAATTCCACTTATCGTTATTAGTCACGGACCGGCATGTCCGCATGTGAGCTATCGAAATATCTTAATCCTATGATATCCTAATGGGATAGCTCAAGTGAAAATGTGGTTGCCTTAGTCCAACGTAAGACAAAAAATTCATAAGAGAAAGAAACATCTAACAATTCTCGTGAAAGCGTTGCGGAATAGATACTCAAAATTTGGGCTGTTCGGTGACAGCCGTACATAACATTGCATGTAATATGATAGCATATGTATCCAAAAATTTTAAAAAAGGATATTTTCCAACGTAATTGTACTTGTGCTGCATTATTCACGGGGTGGTTTTGCATGAACAAGTTTCATCTACACGTAAAACTTAAGGCTACGTAGTACTCCCGATTTCTACCTTTTCTGAATTTTCCACTATGCTAAGAAAGCTGGTATTTCTTAAAACTTTATATTCCTTCATAGATCGCACAATGCTTTATTGTGAAGAGCGATCATTACTTCTTGGTTGTAGGACTTTGGGGGCCGCAGCTTCGGCTGCGTTTGAGTAGCAGGGAGCTACTGGTAAAAGTTCTTGGATTTCATTATTTAGACCACATACTCTACTTCCGCATTTTCTCAAGCTTTCCTGCGGCGATATAATTAACTTTCTAAGAAGAACCAGGGGTTCCGATTGAACCCACATAGCCGGATGTGAAAGTTTATATCAAGAAGCAAAATCACATGGCTGCAAAAGGGAGGCCATGTCCTGAGGCATTTACAGTAGATTCACTATCTCATGCAATAGCTGCCGGAATTCTGAAATGAGTTTTCGATTGGAACATATTAATTGCGGATGGTTGTAATACAAATGATCATACAGCCTAATCTAAACATATTTTAGACACTTCAGGATGCCGGCTTTCTAACGAGTTTCTTTTTGACCGCCAAGATAAATCATGTACTATAATACGTGACTACTTATGTATAATGCCTTTTTGTCATTTATTTCGACTGCCTTTATACATTCAAATATATTTTTTGGAAAACATGCACACAAAAATTATTTCTTGTACTCTTTTAGAAGCAAATAAAGCTTTCTTTAAATTTTATACTTAAAGGAAGGGCATCTTTCAGTTTTAAAATTTTTTATTAGTAGGAGCTTTTCTTTATCATTTTCAGGTGTTCATTTATAGAACATCGTATCCGTAAATTTGTTAATGCTGCCTTTACTGTATAAAGTATGCTCCACATGTATTGCAACACTTTACGCGAACTATGTGAGATCTTCGTCAAGCTGTAGGCGAAAACGTACTTTTCCTTAAACAGGATGTACACAGTGTGCAGTTTGTAAACCTTGAATTCCAGTGTAGTGGTCACTAGGTTTCAAAGTTATTCAGCAATGTATAAACTTTTTTTAAACCAAAAGATACACTTCCTTTAAGTATAAAATTTAAAGAAGGCATGATTTGTTACCAAAAGATTACGATAAATATTTGTTGCATGTTTTCCAAAAAATATATATTTGAATCTATGAAGGCAGTCGAAATTAATGACAAAAAGGCATAATACTTAATAAGGCACGTTTTATGGTGCATGCTTTACCTTGGCAGTCAAAGAGAAACTCGTTAGAAAGCCGGCATCCTGAAGTGTCTAAAATATGTTAAGATGAGGCTATATGATCATTTGTATTACAACCATCCGCAATTAATATGTTCCAATCGAAAACTCATTTCAGAATTACGGCAGCTATTGCATAAGATAGTGAATCTACTGTAATAGTAAGGCGAAAAATTTAAGCAAGGTAGGACCCAATAGTGTCATTATGAACACTTGCTGATGAACGCTCACCGATCGCTAACGAAATTCACTCCTTCCGTGTTGCCCTGTGGTGCAGTCTCGAGCCCTACCAACGACTAGTAGTGTACCCATGCTGAATGGTTAGAGTGTAGAGGCGGTTTCGAGCCTCGGGTGGCTGGTTAAAGATGACGGCTAATGAGCCAGAAGTAGCTATTTCCCTCTCCGTTGCCTTTTTCGACAATGTTCCTGCACATAAGCACGTCAGGTCCAATTGGAAGCTATCCTTCCAGAGTACTATTTTTACCGGGCGTTGTAACGCGAACAGAATTAAGCAAATTCAGTGTGATATACCGCTGACAGCGCGTTAGGGCAGACAGCCTTGTGGAAGTATTGACGGTTTGAAGGGAAGGCGGACCACTGACCAAACTAAGTCAGACAGAATGTTAGACAGACATGCGAGCGGCCACGACCAAATTCCAGCTGAAGGGGGGGGGAGGTTGAAGGGGAAGGGGGAGGGTGTGGCCGGGTTATGCGCGCTTGTTCGGGATTGATCCCCCCGATTCAGCTGCCCACACCAGTCGGGCTTCGCACCCAACACTACGGCCCCGACAAAGATGGAAGACGGCCTGTCCATAGAGTATCTTAAAGAAGACCACAGCGTCCGAAATGTGGTCTTCGTTCAATGGGAGCTGAAGAAGTTGTGCGTCCGAAATTCTCTTTGGTCTTTGATGATGCCCAGTACATTCCTAGCAGCGCTGTCTTAAACACAGACGAGGTGGCGTTAGTTACTCCGGTTGAGATTGTCTTTATAGAGTTTTAAAACTCACAGTTGGCATCGGAGTACATCCTTTCTAGTCGTCTGCTGAACCCACGCCTTATTATTAGAGGAGCCATCTGCGTTGAAGGGAGGATAGAGAGAGATACACTTTATTTTAAAAATATCATTCCAAAATGTTCAGCCGAAAATGTTTTCCAGAAACCAAACAAAACCGGGGAATGGCAAGCGATTTTTATTGATCAAATACTGCAGTTTTGAACATTGTGGAAATATGTTCTTGAACATTTCACGAAATGTAGACCAACATTGAACTTCCTTCAAATCGGCGCTAGCGTCGTGCACCTACGACCTCATTGTTGTAGTTCAAGCAAACAATGAGGGGTAAAACTAGGTTTCTACTGGGCGCACTGGGTCAATCGATCTATATACATAACAGATCGGTGTACGCGTATCTGCTACTGTATTTCCTTTATCTAATGCCGTCAAGACTGTGGGTTCATAGCTCAATGGTAAGGACGTTCGCCCTGACCGGAAAGATCGCGAGTTCAAAACTCGGGTGTGGCAGCAATTTCAGCGGCAACACTCTGAGTCGGGTATCACTAGCTGATGATGCCTAATGAGGCAGAAGTGATCATTTTAGTTTCCTATGTCTTTGTCGGTTATGTTGTTCCACATGAGAAAATATACATGCGAATGAAGGGGAAAACAAATGGTAGCCGAATTTAAAAAGCCCCCAATGTAACATGGTGTGCATTAGTCACAAGGACTCAAAGATTACTCAAGGAATACAGCTCAGGAATCGGGATGACGATTTCTAAACGGAATGCCCGTACGATTAATTGAATTTATTGATATTGCCAGAAAACATCCTTATTTAATCAGCAAGGGGAGGAGCGAACGGCGATATTTGGTTTCCTTTAACCAGATGACCCGTCTCCGTCTTTGAAGAAAAAGGTGTCCACAAGGGATTGGAGGGAGAACCTTTGACCGCTTCCTCACAAGAGTCACATTCGTTCTTAACTATTTATTATAATTTTACTTAAAGCCAGCTTATAGGCAATGCCAACATAAATATACAGAATTGATCGAGCAAGAAGTGAGAAAAGCTTCTGACTACCAAATATAGTAACTAGCGTTCTTTTGTATACTTACAGTTATCCAGGAGTCCCACAGATACATCTTACAGCTACTAACTGCGTTTGTTTAGTGGAAAACACGTGTGGAAACTATGTGCACCCTTCTTCGCTTAGACTGAACTCGCTACATGGCCTACCCTAAAGGTCAGGGGTGCTGTGGTACGTCAGTTGCGTTTGTGGATATAAGTTCTTGTGTGCGAAATGTCATCAACGGGCTAACGGGCTCGAGTCTCGGTACCTAGCCACTAGTCGGGAGTGTATAGTCATCGGCTGGCCCTAAGACAGGCAAACGAAGATGTGAAAAGGGGGGAGGAGGGGGAGGATGGAATGTCTAGACGGAAGTGACAAACTGCAAAGAACGGCGGTCTGACAGGGACTGGGTATAGGGAACAAATTGATTGTAAACACGCACATATGCCCGTACGCTGAATGCATCGGATGTACGAGCCCAGTGATTACTCACGAAATACAGCTTACGGTGGCGCTCTCTAAACAGAATGGAACTTTCTTTCGGGTGGAATAGGGATTGCAAAGGGGAGCAAACTTGACTGAATGGCGCTGCGTTTACAGACTGTTAAAAGGTGATTAAGACTGACTCGCTTGTGTTGGACGGCGGTGAACATTGTAGCGGACGAAGTACATCCTCCGGTTGGTTTCTACCTACTTATGGGTTTGTCAGTAAATGACTCTCCTTGCTGTCCTGAGAGCGTGAGTTTCGGGTGACATAAAATCCGGCTTACAGTCTGAGGTTTCAGCCGTTGCATCTGCTGTTACGTTGCCAGATAACAGACATAATTCGCCAGAAGTATGCAAAAACTAAACAGAAACTATAATGACAATTGGGCATCCTTTCATAATATCTGCTTTAATTATGTCCCTGCTTTTGATTTTCCATCCTCCTGGAGATCCGCAATGATGATTCACGATTTTTAGTGGATTGGATTTAGAATTGCCTGCACAAGCTTTGATTTACTCTGCGTTCCCAAAAACACCATATACTGATATTGAGACATGAGGGAGAACTAGAGATGCACACAGGGGGCGGAGAGAAATAGTGTGAATTTCCGACTGCACGCCTACGCGTGTCACACACAAGCACAGGCTTCTCGTCGTACCAGTCACCTGTGTCCAATCCCAGCATCAGGTGACCGACCTGCTCGAAACATGGCAGAGGCAATAAAATATTAAGTCATCTCTGCGGAGTCCGTCGCCAAGACAACCAAGCGCACTCCTCCCTCTTTAGAAGATGATGAACGTTCACTTACCACTAACGGAGTTCACTCTGCCTGTGGTCTCATTTCTTAGGCTCTCAGCAGTAGCCATAGTGGCTAGTATTCTAGGTAATATAGACAGATAGTATTCCCGGCAAAGACAGAGGAGGCGAAAATGGCAGTTTCTGGCTTACTAGCTAGCCATTCACAGCACCAACTGATGCCCCACGCAAGGCTCGAACCGGCAACCCTTTTGATCAAAATTCTAACGCTCTAACCATTGTGCCACGAGGTCGGTGCCTTGCAATCTCAGATCGGGAGATATTAACACGCGTTGATTAATCTTCGCTGTTTGCTAACGGAACTCGCTTGTTCGCTCTGCGTTCGGACTAATTTTTGAGCCTCGATAGCAGTCGAACAGTCTCTAGTAGTCCCATTGCCGGCAAAGACAAGGGAGAGTGGAATGGCTGTTTCTGGTTCATTGGCCATCATCAGTCACTGAAATCTAACCTACACTTAAAGCTGTTCCCCGTTCCCATATAAATGTACTGGCCTAATGAGAATCTATCAAAAGTTAACTTGTTTCCGCCAACTGTCCCTCTGAATTCTGTGATGGGGAAGTTTTGCAACTTTGAAAAAAAATTTTGCAGATCTAAAACGTACTTCTGCTGATGGGAACATTGGCTAAAAGTCATTTTAGTAGTTTAAACTGGTTCACCTTGTCGACATTATTCGAAAATGTGTGTTCAAATGCGGACGTGGTATTCAATACCTCACTTCGTTTCAAGGTTCATACATGATTATGTCATAGTGTAAACAATTCAAACTTTCCTGCATACAGAAACCGACATGTGCTTTTGTCTATGAAATAGAAATTGTGAATAGGCAGCAGAGCTACATAGCAGTACCCAGATCTTAAAATGTCCACAGCTACAGTTCTTAAATCTTTAAAACCCTTCCATATCATCCTGATCAAACGGGCCTCAGCAAATTTAAAGCTGCGAATATCGCCTGAAGTCAGCGCAGCAAACCACGAATCCGCTAAGCGCACTAATTTTGGGTGTAAGTTGACTGGACGAGCAGTTATTTTGGAAATAGAAAATTCGCTGCTTGTAGTTAATGTCTCTCGCAATACATAGGCCAAATAGATTGTGAATTAAATAGGGTAAACAAAAGCACAAAGGAAAAGTGAAGCGCTATGCGCCGTTTTTGTATCTCCCAGTGAACACCAACGAGATGCCTGACTCTGTTGGTGGGGCTAACAGTTGCCAGGAGCGTATTCAAAGTATCCACTGATTTGCCACTGTAGACGAAGCTGTGGATCTCAGGATGAAGTAGACGCGATCGTTTGAAGAAGCACTTTATTAGCCTGATGCCTGAGATCCGTGCTCCAACCCACTCCTAGAGCAAAATACGGATATGGGGTTCTACAAGCTGCAGCAATTAAGCTACCGACACCTATCAAGGTCACCAGCTTTCAGCTTAATCACAGCTAGTTGCCCTTGGTGTGATGATTGTTTGAAGAGCAGTGCTTGAATCGGTAATTATGTCAAGTAACTGAATCTTCCGAATACGGCAACACCTTGGGCATGAATTGGCCTATGCTCATGCGGTCTCTGATGAGAGATAAGAGCATCCCTCTAAAAAAGGCTGGCAAACGACCTTCATGTTTCAGTGATGGTGTCTACTTGTTCTCATTTAGTGGATATCAAGAAGTGGGGTATTTCGATGTTGTACCATTTTCCCAGCTGGTTAGATTTATTCTCCCCATTCCAGGTTTCACATAATCGCCCAGGTCCACTAAGGATAAACCTGCATCGCGAAAGGCTTGCTAATGATGAAACTTTGGTTAAACAGAATGCTTTATAGTGTAATTAGGTATCCTAGCGCGAAATCGAACAGTTAAAAAAATAAACCAAGGTCATCGGAACCAACATTTTATGTCACATACGCCTCCTAAAGTTATTGTCATGGTGACTGTCTGGTGCGCAGTAACTAGTCTATCTTCTTCTTCCCAAATTTCAGAATTCGTGTGCGAATACCTACTCGTTGCAGCTACCGCGCTGCCGGGAAGTTCCGAAGTGCCCCGAGCCCGACAGAAAACCAGTCGTTGAAATGAAACAAAACCATGAGAAAGCAGAGTCTCGGAGCCTGACTCATGCAAAGTCAGAACGTGTAAAGCGACCCATGAATGCCTTCATGGTATGGTCTCGCAGTCAGCGACGCCAGATGGGTCTGGAAAATCCCAAAATGCACAATTCAGAGATCAGTAAGCGTCTTGGTTCCATGTGGAAGGCACTATCCGAGGTGGAGAAGCAGCCATTTGTGGAGGAGGCCTGTAAACTCAGGGCACGTCACATGGAGGACTACCCCGACTACAAGTACCGTCCTCGTAGGAAACAGAAACAGCAACAACAACAACAACAGCATCTTCCAACCTCTGGCAAGTCCCACATGCATTCAGGTAACCACCCTACGTTACCAAAGGTTACCGTTAAGCCCATGTTTCCGAAACTGCCCTCATCCTCAGTCTCACCCCCGGGTATGACTGAAGCAGATTTGGACATACCCACCTTTCCGCCCACGGTGCTCTCTTTCACCCCTCACCCCTACACCGGCTACCCCTTGGAGGGACACCCCTTCCCCTTCGACGACCTACCACACACAATGATGCACTTCTGCCCTTCTTATCGTTTTCCTCAGTACGACAGCGACCACTTTACTCAGCATGCCAATTCTGCAGGTGGAGGTATCGGAAACCATTGTGGTATTGGCAGTGATGCGGACGGGCTTAATGGCACCGTCAGATCTGGTGCCTTTGAGTTATTCAATTCCCATGGGGATGATGGGGGGCCCCTGAACACTCGATTCCCCGAGACACTGCAGTCAGCAGTCTGCAGTCATATGCATTCCGCACCCCCCTTTGATTTGGGCTCCTTTGATACAAACCCTACTTCTTCTTCTGCTTCCAGTCTCGCCGACTATCATGCATTCCCCCAAAGCAGCGCTCATCCATCCTATAATGCAGCACTAGACTCACTGCCTTCCACCCTGCGCTTCGATTACGCCTACTCGGAGTCTTCGCAACCCAGCACCACTCCAGTTGATCTCTTTGCTGCCACGGAACCCCTGCACAGTCATGGCGCATTGGAGTCGAGTCTACAGGATAGCCCAAAGTTTCACAATGCCAAGAGCAGACTGGCCGAACAGGGAGACTCGGAGTTGCGCTTTGCCCTAGAGAACCCAACAGGCCTCCTACAACAGCAGCAGGCAGCAAACCTCCAACCCCCCAGCTTTCCCATGATGCTGTCCTCGGGCGAGGCGGACAGGCAGGCAGCTTACTGCGATTGGACTGGTCAGACGGTGGATAATACTAACGCGCCCTTTGTCTCTGTCGCATGCAGCGGCCGCGGTGAAGCCGTGCTTAACAGCATGTCCGCCTTTCCGAGCTACTACGACTTCCATACACGGCAGTTTGAGAGTCCCGGACGCGGGGAGCCTGCTGACTACATGCAACACGGAGGGACGCACCAGTGCTGTCCGGAGGCGGCGGAGGACCACCTGGTCGCCTTCGAGACCGGGGACGGTCTGGTCGAAAAGGCGTCGCAACTCTCCTCTACCGGTGAGGAGCAGAGGTCTGGGGGCGTGGATGTGATGGCCTACAAAATGATGGACGCTGCAGCGGTTCTGCCTTCGATGAGCCATATGGCATCCAGTCTCAGACTGAGCTCTGGGGGCAACCACCAGGACTGCGTCCAGCTGCCAACGCTGACTTCGGCACCAGCGGTGTCTCAGAACGAACAGATGCATTGTCAGAGGTCCTTCTACACCTGCACACCCCCCAACATGGCACGTCCCCCGGCCGAACAGGACATGCTGCTGCAGGCCTTCCTCGCCGAGACGCCTCCTCCCCCACCTCTCCAGCCCCAGGGAGGTCTCTCCTCTGAGGTAGGGACCTTCTGCTGCCCCATGACTCAGGCATTCCCACCCCTCGATGCCGGACTTCTCGTCTGACTCCGTCCAAATAAAAAATGTCCGCACACCCACACACACAAGCAGAATTTTCGCAGCATCCGCATGCCTTAGATCTCCACCACCTATCCGCTCTTGTATGCTAAACAGCACTTAGCCCAGGGCACCAGCCCTGCAGAACTACCGAATTTTTGACATGTCCTTTTCCGGGTGACCACGTATAACCTGCCTACCATGCAAAAAAGACGGCCATGACCGTTTACTGTACAGATGACGTGGCCACCAGCGCGTCTCACATCTGAAGAAAACCCTAAAGTATTTTCTGCGTTTATAAAGCCAATTCAGTTGCTAATAAAACTACATTTGGCTTCTTGGGTGGGCAATTTCTCTCCTTATTGTATTTTTTACCTAGCCTCTACATGAGAGGAAAGGTTCTAGGAATCTGCCTGGTATGTGGGTAAGACAGCATCTGGCGTAAGCTTCAAGCATTAGTCAAGCAACCGAGACCCCTATTTTACAGGACTGTGTTTCGAAAATAAATAAGAACGTAGTCATGCTAGCAGAGGGAGAGAGACATAAACTTTTATTTTGAAAATATCATTCCATACTTTTCAGCAAAAACATTCTCCATTCACCATGAATAAAATAAGACACAGAAAGCACAGAAAATCGGAGAATGACAAGCGATTCGTAGTGGAAAAATAACTCACTTGTCGAGATCGTGGAGAAATATGCCTGAATATGTCGCGAAATGTAGGCCAAATTGACCTTCCTTCAAATCAGCGCTAGTCTCGTGCGCTGATGACCCCAGTATTGTAGTTCAAATAAACAATGAGTGGTTAAAATCGGATTCTAGTGGGCAAACTGGGCCAAACGATGCATGTATAAGAAAACTTACATGCGAATGGTGGGGCCAAAAAATTACGCCTCAGTTTTAAAAGCACGCACAACTGGTAAGTTAATGATAAGAAAGAAGACCTTTGGAAAATCCAGTTGTACTCGTGAATTTTCGAAAAGGTATCACTTGTCCATCGTTAGACTGAGTGAAAAGTGAGGGCTGGGAATGTTGCACTAGAGGTTTTGGGGCAGAAGTTACAACGAAATGGGATGGGGTTGGAGAGGAGGGTAACGATGACGTGAGTTCTGTAGCGATAGGTTGTGCAGATACGGAGGGTGTTGTTAACGTTTGAATTGTGGGCCACATGTTCCGGGGGAGGGATTGGGTACAAAACTAATGGAGTTCTACTTGAACGAGCACTGATGGCCTGCTGTTGTTTCAGGCTGAGTGCAGGTTAGTGGACCACGCGCAGAAACTGGCATAATGCGAATAAAGGTTTATGTGGCTGTTAATACTGGCTGGGCTCGAGTCCCAAGCTTCAAAGAATTCTCTCGCTTGCCGAACATGGCGATCACCTCAGCGCCATCCCAATTGAATCGATGATCACACTCAAGGGTACATTTATGTTCGGCAGATTCGTGACTTACTGAAATGTGACGTACTGATGACGACAGCATTACCTGGGTTAAAGCCATTACATAGTAGCTTACCGGTTATACTCACCATGCTTCCAACATCATCCTTTGACCGTCACAGGCGATGATGTCTTCCTTTTGTTTCGGGAAGTGGATACAGCACTAGCCATTGCCCACTTGGGTTAGCTTATGAAGCGACAGACTTATGTAGCATCTATCGCGCTCTATCTATTCCTTCATTCGCGTCACTTCGATGCCAAAAGAGAGTTCCGATGGTCAAGGGGGGTGTAGACACAATCTATTTATGCTTTATTCACTGTTTCTGCCGCTGCCACTGCAGTGTGTTCGGGTCCCCGGCAGGTTCCTAGGCGTTTACAGTGTGGCTTCTAAGAAGACGTAGAGGCGATTGCCTGACGTTTCGGCTCCCCTCTTAGAGCAGTCATCAGAGAGAGAGAGAAAAAAACATCAGTAGAAACGAGTAGTCTGTGGACAGGGCTTTGCAGTATTTACCGTTACGTTTCAAGTTTTCGTAATCGTACATAGTCAACTGCAAATAAGAAGTGTTTTGACATTGTTCACATACAAGGCTGCTGCGAAAAGTGACAACATGTTGCAGGTTTTTATATGCCGATTTCTTTACGGGCCCAACGATCGGAAGGTTAAAATAAACTTCAGTTAAACAAGCTTACTACTTAGTTTAATGGCCCATAATTTGAATATTAGGAAATCTGAATTTTCTAAGCTGAATTCACTTATGTCTTCCCGCAAACAATGCAATTTCTAATACCTGTAGTTACCTGCTCTTCGTGAACGCAGCACAAATTTTTTTTTAAGGAATAAATTTTAATATTTTTCGGCTCGTTTAAAGTACAACGCAAAAACACAAGAGGGTTTGACTAACAAATTTCATTAGCGTAGGAGAAATTACCGGATAGCTAGAAATGTCGGATTTTTTTAAAGTCTTATTTGCTTTTCCTTCTCCTAAAATTTTTAAATTAAATTTTTCTTCACCAACCAATTTTCTGTGCCTACAATCAATTCGAGAAGCGAAAGTAACACCATAAAATGTGGGAAATACTACTATCACAAATTTCCATCGCAATATTTGATGAGTTAAACAATATTCTGCAAAGGAGATCTCTACTCCCTTTACGGTAGTCCGACACATGTTATGGAAAACATTTCAGATCTGTGGCAATGGGGGTGAAATTGATTCCGAAACCGCGCGTATTAGGCTGGGCTATGTAGAGGCGAAGATGTAACTAATGTCGTGCCTGGTAATATAGACAGAAAGTATTGCTGGCAAAGGCAGGAGAGAAATTGGAATGGCCATTTTTGGCTTATTAGCCGTCGTCAGTCAGCCATATCCAAACCCAAGTGGTGCATCACACGAGGCTCGAACTCGCGACCCTTTTGATAAGAGTCAAATGCCCTAAGAGTTGAGCCAAAAGCTCGTCATCAAGCCGGTTTTGGTCAAAAGATATTGACACACGTTGATGAACGTTCAGCTGACAGTTACACCGTCCCGCTCTGTTTAGGGCGTTTGACTCTGATCAAAAAGGTCGCAGGTTTGAGGCTCGTGTGGGGCACCACATGGGTGTCGGTATGACTGGCTGACGACCGCTAATAAGCCAGAAATGGCCATTCCAGTCTCCCTGGCCTTTGTCGGCAATGCTGCCTGCCTATACTACCAGCTGTTACGGCTGCCAGGGCCTCTGACGGGGCCCAAGGCACCGCGGGAAAGATAAGTCCCGTTAGCGTTCAGGTGAACGTTCATGAGTGGATATTCTGTCTGCCTTTAATGATACGCCTTGCGCGCAAGCTTTCTTGCCGCGTTGTTTCCCGCGTCCAATCGCATCACCTGTTGGAGGAGAAGACTGGTGTATGGCAGGGGAGGAGGGGGAGGAAGTGGGGTGAGGAATGGAAAATGAGGCCGACACTCGCGGGAGTCCAGCCCCATACCCAATTGGTCCACTCTATCACAACGCCTCGTTGCTTGTGAGGCTGTCCGCTGAGGAGAAAATTGGCTTCTGTGGCATTCCCATGCGTATGACATCTGAACTGTCTTTACAGTATGCCGGTACATGTAGTCGGGACCATATCGAGCCTGCAACATGCCTACGCGTCTACTTCAAGTCGCCTGGATCCTGTTATGCCACCGCAGTAAAGAAGTTTAAGAGAGTGCGAGGGGTGCAGCTGTAGGAGCCTGCTGCTGTTGACTCACGCTGCCTGCCTTTGTTCGCCGCGAACTTGGCAAGTACGCTCCCCCCTTCTCGCCGCAGCTAGCCTTGCACAAGCGCCAGCCAACCGATGACCGTCTGTCCACCTGATTGGCTGTAACTTCACACTAAACCCATTCAACAAGCAA
>JAYGXS010000004.1:8611591-8672785 GCA_036362985.1 Ligula intestinalis | reverse complement strand
TGAGAGAGAGAGAGAGAGAGAGAGAGAGAGAGAGAGAGAGAGAGAGAGAGAGAGAGAGAGAGAGAGAGAGAGAGAGAGAGAGAGAGAGAGAGAGAGAGAGAGAGAGAGAGAGAGAAAGAGAGAGAGAGAGAGAGAGAGAGAGAGAGAGAGAGAGAGAGAGAGAGAGAGAATGAAGGAAAATATCCAAAATTTTCCGCAAAAAATGGCTCCTATCATGGAGAGCAAGGGATAAGGTAAGGGAAAAGAACATAGAATCCTGAATGTTTAAAGGTTTACACGATTGCCACATCTGTTAGAGAGACAGGTCGGCTTTCAACTTCCCAATTTCCGTTTCTTCACACATGGGGTAGCCTGCTAGGAATGGGAGTATAGAGTGCTGACATGCCCATGTACGGCAAGACATATGACGGAAGTTTCGGTGCATAGCACGGGAAGATTTTGCAACCACTAATTCAGGGTGGAGAAGGTAAGCGACCTCACTAATGATGCCTGACTGTTTTTACTGGTCGTTATTTTATAGTGTCAGCTAATAAAACATAGGAAACACCGGCAGCTAAAGAGAGCATTCGGAGGATGTGTTTAAAAATAACCAATTTTTTAATAAAGCGGAAAAAATAACTGGATAGCAGTAAAGAACAGTGGGAAGACTGCAGGCATCTATAAATTGCAAGATTAGGGCAGATATAATCTAAAAATTTACGGCTTTTTATAAATAGGGCTTGAGTTTGAAGAGTAAATGAGAGGTAAGATGCTAGAGTTACACCAAGCTGCCGGAAAGAGGATACCTCAATAGACAGAATGTCAATGGATTCAGGACTGGGAGGGAGTCACAGTCGAAAAACACACTGGACTGACTTTCGAACGTTAAGTAGAAGGCTATTTGCTGACGAACATGCTGAGACGTAGTGCAGGCCATCATTCAGTACTTGGAGATGTATTTGGCTTTTAAGGGGATTGCCAACAACCTTATCATCAGAATGAAGTTGGACAGAGGACCTTGCATAAGGAAGGGGAACAGCATATTTGGCTGTCCGGCACAAGGCCACAGAACTATCTACCTGTCATGGACTTCAACGAAAGGCCCCCTATATTATGGGGTCCTTTTCCGATGTCTTACAGAACTGATGACATAAAAGATAAATGCAAGAATAGTTCGATTCTCCTGTTTTATCCCTCTAATGAATTTCAGGCTCATTCATTCCTTAAGCAGATTGCACACAGTTCTATCTTCTATCACTTGAAACAGTCATCGAACGTTATTGGTACAGCTGCCAGCGAAATGGGAAATCCATTCCACATTCATTCATGACTCATATCTCCTTTTGCTAGAAAAAAGCACTGTCAGGCTCACATACACAGAAAGTGCTTAGCTGCCTTGCCGACTGCCAGCCTTGTCAAAAAGGACCTTAATTTGAAATAAAAGACACACTCGATGGCCATCAGCACAACTGGTCGCTTGGAGCGAACAGGCCTGAAGAATTTAAAACACGGAAAGCCAATTTGAATCATTCATCATTGGCGTACGCACGTACCGTCAGCCTTAGTTTCGTGTGTGTGAAGAGAAGAAGTTGGAAGTCAGATGAGAGGAATGTTTTATTTTCTACAGGGGTAGTGGAGGCTAGGTTGGAGGAAATTGGCAGTCGTACGATTGCAAGACCACCCGCGACGGAGCCACGTCTGAAGGCAGATAGCATGGAAGTCATGCCAGCGTGGTCACGTGTGAGTCAGCCGCGATGAGAGGATTAGCCAGATCGGATGGAGTTAGGCAGGCACTGGTGGGTCCGCACCTGCTAGCAACCGCGAAATGTAAGCATTTAGCGCGAAGTGGGGTCATTACACATGTGTGATACCCCTAGATGGACTGCTAAGCCCTGTCAGCCACCGTACCCAGTCTACGCGTCAGATTTCTTAACGACCAGGAGAGTAGACTAGTGCCGGTCCTGCGAGTCAGTCTTGAAGGTGATTGGCCAGATGGGATAAGGGTGGACAGGCACTGGTTTTTGCGCACGTGCTAGCAAGCGCGAAGTGGAGTCACTACAGTATTCAGAGTGCATCTGGTCTCCTTACCCGCCGGTGGGCAAACGCTGACTGGTGCATCAGCAATGAGCCAGTCTCAAGTCACACATCCGTGCACTCCTTACTATTACTTTTGTGAATAGAACTCTTGGTTTGAAGTTTGAAATACCTTTCGAATTTCTAGCTGTTTGAGCACATAAGGCTTTTAGTCTCTACCTTGGTGTACGATACACGTTCGTCTGAAATCACCTTCTCTCCCCTTGTCGTCAGCCCCCATACTAGAGGATTGCTAGTTTTATTGGACATAGTCAGGGCCAACTTACTCAACCTGATGTCGGCCAACGCATCTGGGCCGGATATAATTGCTGCACTAGTATAGGTAGATAGTATGGCCGGCAAAGGCCAGGGTGAATGGAATGGCCGTTTCTGGCTTATTAGCCATCGTCAGCCAGGCATATCCAGAAAAAAGTGGTGCACGACTTGCGTTAACTCTGCGAGAATTACTTAATGAACTGTGCGAACTAATGTCTGTCATCTTCCAAAAGTCTTTTGAAGAAGGCAAACTCTCGGAAGGATGAAAGTTAGCATTCCTCATCCCGATCTAAAAGTGAGGTTCAAGACTTGACTACGAAAATTACCACCCTGTTGCGTGTAAAATAATAGAGCGTTATATCAACAGGTGCTTAATGTGGTTCCTGGAAGGAAACAAAATGTAATGCCATGTCTAGCAGGGCTTTCATCCAGGATTTTTTGCATCGCGAGTGCTCTTTACTCGCATGAGAAGGGGACAAAGGCGATGGATAGCGGCTCTCCAGTTGATGTCATAGGTTTCGATTAAAAAAGGCCTTTGAAAGTGTACCGTAAAGGCTTCCTTTGTGGAAGATTTAGGACGTGCGAATTCAAGGAAGAATGTATAAATGGATTAGTACTTTCTTGTCCCTCAGAAAACAGAGGTTTGTTGTTGGAACCTCAACCTCGGCATGGACAAAGGTAGAAAGGGGTGAACCACAAGAATCTGATATTTAATAACTTATTGTCTGGTTGTCCACGTAGCTTCTTATGTTTAATATGTCCAAGTGTATGGTCTTACACATTGACCCCGGTCGAAGAGTATCGAAGGGACAAAAGTGGCACCGTGTTGAAAGAGGCTGAAACGCATAAACGTCTGTGCTTGCGGACAAACGCAAACTCGATGCAGTCCAGAAGAAAACAACTGCGTACGTTCAAAATATTTCAACTTGATCTGTTAGGAAAACATCTTCGGCGTTTTTGTGAGACTGCACCTAGACTACGGAATGCCAGTTTGGGAAACCTGGATGGAGAAGAATACAAATCACCTCGAAAAAGCGCGACGGTGGGTGACAAATATGGTTGACGGTCGTAAGCACTAACCGTACCAGGACAGATTGATAATGCTTGAATTATCTTCTTTGCCTTTCAGGCACTTTCAATGTACCCTGGACTGGACATTTCGGATAATCCGGGGCCATGGTTCCTCCCTGAAGCCAGAGGATTTCTTCGAGTTTGCCAGCACAACTGACTTCCGCGGTCATCTTTACAAGGTCACAAGCGAACGCATCCGATTGGACCTCAGAAGTTTGTTGTCAGTCAACGAGTGTAACGACCTTGGAATTCGCTACCAAGCGAGGCGGTTACCGCCAACACCATTGCCGATTTTAAAAGAAGACTTGGTGGCATTATATTTGATAAGCAGAGAAGGCCGTGAATTCCTAAAAGCAATGTACTTACATGAGGCATACATCAATCGGCATATTGATTTCGATGCTACGTACATATTTCCCAAGGACACGGCGGAGCCAATCGCGACCGGATGAAAAATACACGTGACACCTATTGGGGCAGGCGCCAGTCGACAAGGTTAAACAAGGTTTGGCAAAAGTAGCTTATGTAGCCCCACTCATATACTCCTATTTCAGCATTTTGTCCTGCAAAAACGGTGGTTGTAGAGTTTTGTGGGGCGGGGAAGTAGGATAGGCACAGAAGAATTTTTTTAGAAGTAAGTGCAAAGTGAAAAAATGTAGTCGAAGTTGCTTCCTGCGGCCGCTGGGAGCAGGTTGTTCCGCATGTAAATTGAAGGTGTGCGCGGCACTTCGCGCCGCGGACCATACTAATCTAACTCCAGAACGGTGAGTTGGACCACAGGTAAGTTGAAGTAGACAACCTCCTAACCAGCACTTCAATTTTTCGGTAAATTTAAGAAACCTACAGTTCGATAATCTGCTTTGCTCGCAATAAGTGAAACGATTATAAAAACTAGGAAAATCTACAAATATAGATCAACAACACTTTCAAATACAGAAAAATAAAAATACAGTTAGCATTTATTAAAGTTTATTCCACTGCATGTCCTAATTTCCCGCCCATAAAACCCGATAAACACCGTTTTCGTAGGAAAATACGCAGGTTGTAGGGATACATGAGTGGGGCTACATAAGCTACTGTTGCCGAAGGTTTATTTAGTTAACCATTTCTGTACACATCCGATGGTCAATCGACAAGCTAGAGGACCAGTCTCGAGCATTTACTCATGGAAATTTCCCTCTTCCAAAAAAACATTTCCTCTTCCTAAATACGAACATAAAAATGTGCGCAAAGTTTCCGAGTCAATGTGTATTAATGAGTTAATCATCGCCCGAATAAAACCAAGAAGAAAAGTGGGTAAGTTTATGGGCCAACTTGTTGTCGTTCTGACGTTTCATCGTTTTGCCTATTTCCATCATCAGAATTGTTTAGCTGCTGTTCCTGTCAGTTTTTAGTTATTTAACCTAACCGTTGCCTCGTATTATAACATTACTTGATGCACAAAATGAGCCAAGTACTATGTATTCTGACACCGAATATTTCCGATGCAGACCTTAGTCTAGACGTCATACGCCCCTTATGGTTGCTCTCCGTCATCTTAAACACGTTCAAAACAACGGTGCAAGCTGTAGCAGGCCTGGCCGGGTGCAATCCCCCAATTCCTAGAAGGTACCAAAGGAATATGGTGATATTTACGCCTTGCCAAGAACGCCACAATGTCCGAAAGATGGCAGCGCAGTGGGCGAATACGGAATGTGTAAACACACACACAGGTGGTTTGCTAACGTTCCCATCTGCCCTCGTCTCACCATCCCCTGGCAGTGGAGCGCACTTTAGGAGCCCAGATACGGCCGTAGGCAAACTTCCTCGCCCACGCGCCAAGCAGGCTTGCCTGCCCAGTGAAAGGAGTCAGGCCTGCCTTGTTTCGCCTGCGTGCTGGGCGCGCACACCAGCGGGATATCGATTTTTTTCTCTGGTGCCAACTTACGCTCGCACACACGCACGCACGCGCACGCATATTTGGCAAACGCGAACACCAAAAGTGTAGGCCATCTCCCGCCTCCGTCTATGCCTCCAATGTTGCTAAGGCGCGTCACCCAGGCTGCTACTGCTGTAGAACGACCTCCCCCCCCCCACCGGCATCCAGGCTGATTTGATCCAGCCCAATGGGACCAATGGGAAGGCGTGTGCAGGCCGAATGCGCACACACGCACGCCTGGATGTAGTGCGCGTGGCGCCCACTCTCCCTCGTGCACCCTACACGCACTTCGCCTACACAGTGTCATTTCGGCTTCCAGCGGTTGCTTTCACCTCATTGCAGTCACAAGCCAGGCTCTCTTCTCTCTATCTCTTGCTCTCTCCTCGAGATGTCTGCTATCATGGCGTCTGCTCAACCCTTTAGCGAGCTGGGAGCACCCGTGAGCGGGGCCCCACCACGTTTTCTGAGCCAATTAGAGTCGGATATCACGGTGCCTGAAGGGGAGCCTATTCATCTGGATATTCGTGTAGCCTCTGACTCGGAAGTGCAACTTGATTGGCTGAAAGATGGCAAGAAACTCATGACTGGTAAGCGGGGAAAGCTTTCATTGACGTGTAAAGGTTTACTATCAAAGAAGTACTCATCTAGATTTCAAAATATTGGTTATTTATCACTTAAAGGTAGAGACCTGTTTTAGATAGTACGATAAACTAGCTCTCAATTCATGTTAGAAGCTGTTTTGACAGCAAGAGAAATAGGTGTTCGTATGAATCAGACCTTTCCAGAACTGAAATGTATTGTCTGTTCAAGCCAAATCCGTGAAAATAATCATGAAGGTAATGTGCCTGAAATCCCCGTAGTTCCGAGCCATTCATTTGACGCTACCTACCTGGAGGGTTTAAAGCAGTAATGTGAGTTCGGATTGCTATATAATTAACTTGCCATCTCATTAAATGTCAGCTAAATTCCAAAGCAATCGTTCGAGTGATAAAAATCGGCTGAAGCAGAGTTATCGTGTTTCTCAATCCCAAGTTGTTTCAGTCAAGCCAAGTTACCGCTTTTTGAGCAAGTTTATTTCTGCCACCGGCAAAATTAATGTCAAATATAAGTACTTCAGTAGTTTGCGTATTTTCACCAATTTTTGATGCATTTTATACGTTTTACTTCATTTCATAGAAAACATGAGGCAACATTTTCCTCCTTGCATAAATTTTGTAACGGAGTAGATTCTGTTTAAATTGTATGTTGTAAGAAATATTATCTTCTGATGTGCCAACTGTTTCTGCTTACAAGATGTTTTAAGACCGTGAAATTTATAATCATAAGACTTCGTATATGATTATAGAGCATCCAACTTGGTTCACATTCATTGCATTATCACATCAGCGCTATGGCACATTTTTCTAACTACGTAGAGTAATATTAGATTTTTTTACATAGAAGGCCTCAGTGGAAGTGTAATGACCAGTTGGCTTCACAATTATTTGACAACTCAGAAGTCTTTTTTTTAAACCCCTTTTGAAGTCCAACATTTGAAGGAGGCACGAAAGTATGTTTTTGTGTATTTTTTTACGAAGCATCTTCGAGTTTAGAAGGACACTGAAAAGTAATCAGCAAAATGCAGACCACTTAGATGGTTATTTTAGCAAGACTTTTTTGTTAGGGCGTCTGCGAATAAATTCTCCCTGTCCAAGTGCCTTACGGAATCCGTGATTAAAGGTTTAATTCTTGATTAATTAACTGATTATGCGTATTTAATGCACGGAAGTGCATAGTAGAAAATAAATTAAAGCCGCGTTTAATTGTTTTACTTCAATAAAATTGTATGTAAAAAGGAAGTCTGCAGACCAAAAAACCATCAGAGCAACCCTATCGGTTAATAAAAGAAACACATACATCAATAAAACAATTATAGCAACCCCTTTGACCATTCGGCAGCCTATTGGTTAATAAAAGAAGCCTATTTATATTAGGCAAACTCAAAAGAACGGCCTACCATCATTTTTTAGTGTCGTATGCGCAGCCGGCCGGCCGGCCGGAAGGATACTCTTTTTAAATTGGGTTTCCTGAGTGGATTGAAATTTTTCGGGATTGTGCTTCGCCATATACAGTATTACAACCCTACTTAAGTACTCGTTTCGGAACGAATAAACATTTTAGAATATCAGTGGATATTTCATGATATAGCACCTCTATCTCCTGTAGTGTACCACAGAGTTGCTCTGATTTCATGAGATCCGGTACCCTATGAACGAAACGAGCAGATATGGTGGCAGGGACGAGGTCTCGTCTGACTGTTGTCGATCATGGTGCCCAAACAAACCCAAGATTGGCTGGAGCTCGTCTTGTCATTGGAAGAGCATAGGTGCGGAAATAGCAGAAAAGCCACGTATCTTTCGACTCCATGGAATAGTTTAAGGAAGGTGTCACTTTTGGGAGTCGGTTACCGTGAAATGGCAAGGTCTGTTGCTGCCAATATGCCAAAGCAATTCTCTTAGCAGACACTTAAGTTTACCTTGAGGGCTCTCACAAAGGCAATGTAAATTTCAGGATTCTTTTTAATTTTAGGCTCTAGAATTAATGAGGCCTTTGATCGTGGTTACGCCTCTCTGGATATACTCTATACGGTACCCGAGGACACCGGGATGTACTCCTGTGTGGTTCGGAACCTCGTGGATTCTGCCACCGCCAATGCAGTTCAGATTTCGTAAGTAAAATTGCCCTCCATTACTGCCTTCTTACTTAAATGACAGCTAGTGGCAGCGTTTTAACTGTCTTTCTTAAGACCAGAATGTACAGTTTGATTTAGTGCGGTAAATTATAGAGATTCTTGGACGATCAAAAATCGATAGGTACAACGGGCAGCTGGTTAGTTAGTTCGCCTACTTTTTATCGGCAAAGGAGAACATTGATAAGATGACTCGATCGCTGGGACAATACTTTTATTCGTCTGATGTTTCGATATCCGTCGCGGATTCGTCATCAGAGACATAGTCAGAGGGCAATAGCAGATAGGGCCAAATTAGAATTTCTTTAACAGAAACCGAATGATCTAAGACGAGAACAACAACAGAAAGTGCAAAACCCCCTGGTAGTCTTGCTTCTTCGTTATCGACCTCTAGGTCTGGTGAATTGATGACCCCGAGAATTGAAGCAAATATTTGCATCACAGGTGTGTGTTTAGATATAGAAGAAATATAAGAAAAAGAAGAAGAAGAAGAAGAAGAAGAAGAAGAAGAAGAAGAAAAAGAGGAAGAAAAATAAAACGGCGCTCCGATCACCGGAATCAGCGTTTTATTTGTCTGAGCTTTCGAATCCTTGCTGGATTCCATCGTCCGAGATAAAAACGTCAACGAAAAAGCAACCAACAGTTACAGGGATCAGGGCCCGTCAAACAGAAATGACGCCTGTCCGGAGATGACTCCGCAGGGGGATGCATGTCAGCGCCAGGTCGATAAGTCGATTGATTGAGTTCTAATCCGAAGCCCAGGCTTCAATCAATTTTCGGCCTTTCTTGTTGCCGGCGTGGGCGATTATCTTCGCAGCTGCGAAATTAAACACGTGACCCGCCTCTTAGGTGTGAGCAGACACTTGTGATAACGCGTCACCCCGTCTAACAGTCAGCATATGTTCGTCTATACACGAACAAAGCATACGTTCAATCTATCCTGTGTAATTTCGAGGACAGTTTAGGCATGGTATGTGATGCACTTTAGCCAACTGCTCACAAGGAGGTCCTTGATTCTTATGACTCGCCTCTCAAATTTTCACTTGGCTGTCCCAAATATCATCATTTAGTGTTCTGTCTGATGATAGGTTCAGGTGTGAAGGCAAAACATTAGTAAAATTATACTTTTGTTCAAGCTCTCACTTCGTCCTAACCCGCATTTTACGTGTATTGACCACCTGCGGTGTTCCGGTTAAACTCGGGCACTGGCTTAGTTAGCTGGCTACCACCGGTGGCACACGTCCCAGTACCACCGCTGCTACTGGGACTTGAGAAATCCTCACAAGACCGGGTGAAATGTCCTATGTCAAGGTCTTAGCACGGATATGGCAGCAAGAACTCACATTTTATATCCGAGCCTGAGGACTGCTAAGTTCCAGCTGTGGAGCATTTTACCTTCCCACTGGATATGATAGTTGTTTGCTGGCACAGTAAGAATACGCCAACACTGTTTACGCTCTACGATAAGCTGTAAGACTACGTCTTGAATATTTCTAGTCGGTCTCCGTGGGGTAGGGCTCGAGTACGGGCAACCTCCGCGAAAACCCACCCAGGTGCCGTGAGTTTAATGCCATTTGGGTCAGATGTCCCAACGAGCCTACTATAAGTTTCACCAATTCTGCAATCTGACGGGTCTAGCAGACTGATTTGACACAAATGTGAGCAAACTTGCAGGTCCCTGCTGGGATCTCGTAACTCAGGTGGTTCTAGTATCCACAAGCCTCACCCTTGATGCCATGGGTTCGCATTTGGGTGAAGTTATTGTTTTTCAAACTTGTACCAAATGAATTATTTAGGTCTTTCAATGCAAGTACTAACTGTTAATTAGCCAATGCATCGGCGTTGAGTGCAACATACTTATTCAAGAAGGCTGGTCGAGCATCGGAATAGTTTGCTTATTGTTCTGAACTTCTAAACACGTGCAGGAGTTAGTCGTCAGAGATAACAGCAAGAACAATTGCAAGACACTTGCACCAATTAGCCATCCGTGAAGCATGTCTGAAGGTGACTTTACAGGACTCTGTAAGCAAGCTCCAAATCGATACATCGATTGATGCAGTTCCCATCAGACTTCAATCACTTCTCAGTTCGTCTTGCTTCCGGTATGGGCAAATATCTTGATGGTTGCGAAGTCGAACATATGGCCGGTTTCGTAGGCATGAACAGCGCTTTGTGACAATTCGTTGCTCCGTTGCACCGATAGTTTATTTTCAAGAATGCACGATCCAAGCATGTGTTCAGTTTAACCCGTGTAATGACACGCGATGCGATATAATAGCACAAATTGTTAGGAATTTAGTCGGTCTTTGTTTTTTATCGCCCTACTGCGCATGGTAGCTTTGGGTTGGTGCACGATCGCAACACCTAGGCCTGCAGCAATGCGCCCAGCCGAGAATTGATTGCATTTTGGCTCACTTTCAAGAATACTATAAATCGATATCTCGATTTGGCGCAGGCATACCGAGCCCTGTGCACTCGTACATCAGTGGCTGTTGATCGGCTTATACTCCCTATAATTGCCCTCTGCGTTGCCGTTGTTGTGGTTGTTGTTGTTGCTTCTGACGATGAACCGTTATACGAGTTTGAAAGCTCAGCACACGTAAGCTGTTCTGCTGCTCAATTAGCCTTCTCCTTTACACGTTCCAAAACCTTGGATGCGACCCTTCGCATTTATACTGTATTTTACTAAATGGGACTATGGACCTTAATTAGGATCGTATTAGACCGCTAGCGTTTTCATTCTACTTGAGTGAACCGTGTAGGCCTAGTAGCAGTACATGGGTCAGTATGTTATGCAGCGAGCTTGGAGGCTGGAACGGCAGCTTCTGGCTCATTAGACATCATCAGCCAGCCATATCTAGCCCCAGGTTTCCCAACTCCTAGCTGCTGGTGATTGGCCGCCTGATGTCACGCGTGCATTTCGTAGCCGTTATAGTCTGTTATGCCTTGCATCTTCACGTCTCCCGTTCGCTGGAGGCCTTGACTCGTCTCCACTTGCCATAACACGGCCTCTCCTTCGTTAAGATAAAAGAAATATGATTTGGCGTTTAGGCTTATGTACGGGTGGTCAGTAAACCGTACCGTAGCTCCAGACCGAAAGGATCTGAACATCAAATGAGGATCAAGTTGATTATTGAACTTGACAAATCATCAACTGATGCAAAAAGTCATCGGGTCAGGAGTGTGGTACCACGTCCTCCCATCAAACCAGATCGACGAAATCATTAACCACTTTGGTGACATCCTCAGGAATTCACCCTTCGTTTATAGGGTATGAGGTATGCAAAATACGTTGAGCCGTAGGGGGACCCAGGGCCGAGCCTCAACTCGGTTAGAGAACCAAGAGCTGCAGCGGGCAAGGGTAACTCGATTTTCGCCGACTGAGTGTACTGCTGTGTACTTTGCAACTCATCCTCCTGTGTGCTTTCTGTTCTAGCACGAATGACATAAAATTATCCTGAAACGATTGTAGACCATCCGCTGCAAACTTGCATTTTACTTCCTGTGTCAGCTGCTATAGGCGGGATAACGAAACGCATTAAAATGGGTTATTGTCACTGTGCAAAGCAAAGCGTGTCTGCAGTTGTATATCCCACAGAATGATTTGGGTCTTAATCCGGAGTTGTATGCATATAAACACATGTTAATCCATTTCCTAAATTTGCTGGGTGAACTTTTACAAAACAGAATTGGAAAAAGGTGACATGATTGTCAGCGTACTTTAAGTAGGTACTAAGATTATTTGAACAGACTGATGGGAAAGACAAGGAAGTAGCAATCTTTCTTCCCCTCCCTTATTCCAAGAATTTTTGCTGATTTGCAGGAAGTTTGAGGCTCTCGATGAGCCCCCTTTCAATCCATGCATCTCTGGATTAGATGTGTTTACGTGTCTGCAGGAAGAACAACCTATCGTTTAACTTTGTTTGCTTGTTTAAGTCATACTGGTAGTTGGTGACTGCGTTCGCGCTCCCACTGGGTTTCAGGCCCCACCTCAGGTGTCCGAGCAGCTAGGCGCTCACTAGACGGTGGGGGAGAGAGTTAAGTCGACCCTTGGCGCGTTTCCCTCCTCGCTGTAATAAATCTGAATGCGCTTGAATCTATCACGGTGCGCTGAAAGCCGTGGCTTGGAGGGTTTGCCAACTGAAGGGAAAACTCGGGCCACCTACGTTGCTGCTCCTCTTGTACGCGTGTGTTTGCGTGTGCGTATGGGAGGAGAGGGACGACTGAGAGTCAGACTGCAATGGCTCCCTCTTAATGTGGCCTTTATGGCGCTCCCGCGCAGTTGGGAGCATACCTAGCGAGATGGCTGTGTCAAGTGTGCGCGTGTTGAGTGATCACCGCACCAGCCACCTACACCTTCCCTCATCCCCGGTCTTATTGACTTTGTCTTTACACCGGATACGGAGGTGAGAGTGGCGAGCGAGTGGGTAGATTCTGTGCAAGTCTGCCTAAGCTCCTGTTTTCTCTCGCATGAGTTCTCTGCGTTGCTCCTACTTGCTGTACGCTTTCGTGTTGATTGCCCAAGTTGCCCCTGTGTATGTTGTGGCTTGCTTCAGCGTTTGCTGCGGCTTGTTGGAGCGCGTGGTGCCCATCGTCGAAATCGACGGGGGAACTGTCGGTAGTTTTAAATTTTAAAAACGGTCGGACAAGAGGGAGCATGATCAAGCTGTCGAAATTTTTCGGTTAACATAACCTGCACGCAATACAGGTTTTGACGTGTGTCACAGGTAAAGAAGAAGAAAGCACTTCGATCACCGGAATAATGCTTTTATTCGTCTGAGCTTACAAATTCTGACTGGAGTCCATCGTCATAGATAAAAGCATTAGTGAAAACCAAGCAACAGTTATAGATGGCAGGGACCAATCAACAACCAGTGACGTCAGTCCGAAGGTGATAACAAAGGCCTCTGTCTGCCGGCGCCAGATCGATAAATCGATTGACTGAGTTCTCATCTTAGGCTGCCAGCGTGGGCGATTGTGTTAGCGGGTGCAAAGTTAAACTTCTGACCCGTTTCGTAGGTATGGGCAGCCACTTGTGATAGTGCGTCACCCTGTCTTACAGCCGTCTTATGGCCGTATATGCGCGAAAAAAGTATGTCCCCCGTTTGTCCTGTATAATTTAGAGGACAGTTTAGGCATCTTATGCCGTACACTACACCCGACTGCTCACTGGGATTCAATTAATCCTTACTTTTCCTGACTCGGTTGCGCATGGTAGCCTTGGAGCGGTGTTCAATTCCAACGTCTAGTCTCGCAGCCATGCGCTCAGTCGCTTCCGACATGTTTTGGTGTATGACAACGCATACCACACGGGTTGGTTCTACTTGAGTCCTCGGAGGACGAACCCGTAGGCACCAGCTTATGAAGGCCTTCGGATAGCCATCCTACAGAAAATGGTCGTGGTGATATTGGACGCCTGGGTTACTGCAGTGAGTCTGGATTCTTTTGAACACTGGATGGTTGCTGTGAAAATTGGGAAGATGTGTGGTGTTCGTTGCCTTCTTATAGTCTGTTTCTATGTTCCCGTTGGAATTTTGCATGGCGAGTATATCAAGGAAGTACAGCTGCTGCTCCTTCGCTCCTTTCTTCTTTTACTTCTTCTTCTTCTTCCATTCTTCTTTACCTATATTCAAAGTTGGAAGCCGAGAATTCGCTTAAATATGTCACAGGATCTCCTCGGACCAGGGAAGGTTTGGGCCAACGGAGAACCCTGTTTCGAAAGTTGACTGGTGATTAACGAACTTCGAGGCGAGCTGAGGTTCAGACTTACGTTTGAGCCGATCTCCATCAGGCGCGACTATACACAAAACAATCTGCACACAGACAGAGACTGCTTACTCGTAACATCTGACTTCATAATCACCAAAGGTTTGCGGTTCCATCAATGTTTCCGCAATCAGCCTGTTTGGTGCAAGTGGGGAACGCAGTTAATTTGGCTTGGGGATTCCGGCTCTACCCATGTAGAGTCTGGTAAAATGCGTTTTAATGATCTCTGCCCCCCGGGAATCGCATTTGTCCCAGTGCAGGTGCTTCTGCCCTTAAATTGCCCGCGTTCCCGGCTCCTGTTTTTCATCAAGCTCTCGACCTCAAGCAGCCAACGACATGTAAGGGGAAGCAGCGTTGGGTTGTTACTCTGAGGACGACGAGTGTGTGAAGACTGGTGATGGGGGGGTGACCAATAACGTGACACCAATGACGGGTACGGGTGGACAGGCTACTCCCCCTGTTCCCCGCGCGCATGCTCTGGCCTCAGTTTCACCTTCATCCACGGTAGGACGGTCTTCTCCCCCCCCCCCCCCTCCCTGTCTCACCGCCGGTGTGACGCGTAGCCCGCGAGGCGTGTGCGTGTGCCGTTGTCATGGTGACGCCCATCTGCGCATGGCCTGTCGGTACATCCGCGTGCGTGAATGCGGCTGACGAGGATGAGATCATAGGCCCCGCAGCCAGAAGACGCGCGAGCGAGCCCCGCAATTTGACGTGGCCGGAGAGGGAGGGGGCGGGTGCATTTAAGATACCGGTGCCCACAGCGCAGGGTCCTGCTCCCCTCGAGACCATGTTGCTGAGGCTGTTGGGTGGGGCCTACCTTTGGCAGAGAAGTCGTTTCAGTCTCAGCGGCATAAGCGGTCGCCTTCAGGGCGAACAAGTCCACGTGGACTGTCTGTTGCGTGACCAGCACAATCTATACGGGGGGTATTGACTTACGCGTCTTCCTTATAGTCACCAAAACCTCCTCTTCCACAAGTTTATGCAAAGTCAGTGACGATCCATGATTGTATGAAAAAATATTTCCAAGAAGAACTGGAAACGCTGGAGTGGTTAGTAGCAGCTAGGCCAAATGCCTCGGCTTTGACGCCTAGATCGACTTCCAACTAACCAACCCGCCCTCCAGCTGAGCTGCGGCCCAAATCGTTCGTAATCAGGCAATTGCAAAGCCGCGTGGGAGTGAGGTTAAGGAATGTATTCTCATTACGAATAGCAGGCTAAACCTCCCTGGATGTTGACGGCGATCGGGTCGAAAATTCAAGAAGTCAAGTTTTAGATTATTCATAATCAGATTAGTACAATAATATAATTAATTATGTATATTATTGTACTAATCTGATGATGAATAATCAAAAATTTCCGTTTGCCTAGCTTGATTTCTTGAAAGCTTACGTGGGTGTCGTCCCTGAGTCAAAAACGGCCATTCTCACCTTTATGTGCTGGTCGCAGCGAAACCTCAATTCTCAACAATGTCAAGAAGATCCTTGCTCGCATTCTTCTCAACTGTTGCAACGAATATCTGCAAGATGGACTTCTCCTGGAAAGTCCCTTTGCCGCCCACTAGCTACAAAAAAGGCAAGCCGAATTCTATGCCACTTCCGTGGGTTTGAAGAAAGACTTCGACACGGGAAATCGTGATGGACTCGGGAAAATCAGGCAGAAATTCGGTTTTCTTGGTCGATTCACACATATTGCGCATCGATTTCATGCCAGGTCTGATGGCGAGCATCGTGGACAATGAGGCACTCACAATCATTGAAGCTGGGCTGCTGATAGACGTATCCTGGGATCCGCGTCGTCTACAGGACCTACAACCACCTTCTTAATAGCCGGCGCATGCAGGCCCCGACATGTCTGTCTACGAGTGCCGTCCACGGCCTGATCTTCGCGAACTACTGCGTGCTTAACAGCATGATATATACGACGGAGAATCAACCCTTTCGCCGTCAGCTACACCACATTCGGGCGGACCCTCAACAGGAACAAACCAATGGTCAACTTTCATGCAACACTGGATAGGACTTCCACCGCATGGCTGTCAACGGCGCCTAATTCAAAAGTATGGACAAGCAGCACACCAACGCAACACCACCGGATGTGGTAAGCCAGCCAGGCATTCAGTCGGCTTCACGTCTCTGTTGTGGAATCACCGTGGCCTCCATCCCAGCACCTGACTGAGGTGAAACGGATCGCTTTACAAGTTTCAATCACTTCCGATCCACACGAATAATAGTAATAGTAGTAGTATTGCTAGCAGGGAGAACAGTATCGGTGGCTGCAGGGGCAATTAGTTATTAATCAAATCTTTAACCGTCTGCACACTTAAATTTTAGCCCAAGGTTATCTGTAATACGGGATCGATGAGAGCTTTGTATGCTGTTGTGATGATGCGGATAGAGAGTATCATTGCAATGGCTGGAAACAGTCATGGAGAACCCGATGCCGTCCATCGAAAGTTTGAGCTTCGTATAAAACCATGTACACCAGGGGCTTCAACAGCCTGATTGCAAACACAGTGACTCGCACATGAGTTCCTCTTAAGTGATAGTAAAATTGCGCTTCAGCTACCATATCCACTTCCCTCACTTACCTGCGCCGGGTGTCTAAAGAGAGTAGAGAAGGCCGGAGACGGGATGTCAGTGGATAGATGGTGTTATAACGATGGGTTCAGCGTCGCTAGTGCTATAACGATGACATCTGACGTGTGTCACCGTTTAATTACGCCCTGTTTAAATCCCCAAGGAAGAACACAATAAGAAGGGCATAATTCTGGAATCAACCCGGAGGAGGGTTTATTGTGTACAAAATCTGGAGAAGCTGTCTCGGGCGGCTGTTGGCCGCATTGGGATAACGTCACGCGACCAGTTGACCCTGTGGCTTTGTGCCTAGCGTGGGCTCTTGTGCGTGCATGCGGTCTAAGGTCATCTCGCGTGGCCGCTGTCTCGTGAACGCTATGGAACAAAGGAATGATTGTGGCGTCAGGCTCGACGCCTTAGGAGAGCCGACAAGGTTGCTAGCCTTTGGTCCGGCTAACATCCTAACAGATGACCCCTTACTGCATCGCGTGGTAGATGTGATGGACCCACGCGCGGGCACGACAGGAGTTATTTGGGTTGTGTTCCCAGAAAAAAAAATACCGAACGTGTGGGGGGAGGGATGGCGGGGTGATGCGCGTGGGTGCAAGCTCACACTGTACCAGTAGCCAGGGCCCGAACCCGTCTCCACTCTTCTTGCCTTTGTCTTGACACCGGGTTCAAGTGGGTGAGGGAAAAGAGGGTGCGGTAGACGCAGCGCAAGTCATCGCGTTTGTCGGAACACCCGGTGGACCTTTGTAGCACTTGCGGCATCGGTACCTGTACTATTAGTAGAACAGCAGTGGTATCAGAGCCAATTTTATTGGAACAGTCATCTGAATAGTACCAATAATAAAGATGGGATCACTTTGCAGACAGAGTGCCATAACCCAAATATTCCTAACTGTCGCACCAATGGTTTTACGGGATTTGCTCGTCCCGTTCGGCCTTGGGCCCCACCCTTCCACCCCACTAGCAGCCGGTGAAGCGTCGGTTGATCAAAGCCAGCATTTCCAATTTACACCGACAAGACAACGAGCCCCTGTCTCAATAGTTAGAACACTGAAATTCTGATCAACAGGTCGCAGGTTCAAGTCTCTGATTATGCACCACCCTAGGGTTGGGTATGGCTGGCTGAGGACCGCTACTAAGCCAGAAACGGTCATTCCAGTGTCTCTTGTCGTTGCTCATTTGCCTATAAATTGGCCACTGTGCGACTGTTGGCGAGGCTAGGGAGTGAGTCCTAAGATATAGCGGGACGAGTGGGCCCCTTAACCAAATAACAGTAGTATGACTCGGCATCCAAGCTGTAATAGTCGTTATAGTGCTCCTGGTTTCAAAGACCACCAGCTGGTAAAGGAGTGGGGAAAAATCTGTTTGAACAAATGCAGTGACAAATGTGGAGTACTATTGTGAATTATGGACGATCGTTGCTCTAAGCAGCAGAAATAACAGATCAGGTAGCACAAACAGCGACAAAGTACAAGCGTCATACGTTGATGGACGGTCACCGATCGCTAACGGAGCTCACTCCTCCTGCTCTGCCCTGGGGCTCATCCTCGAGGCCCACCAGAAACCACGCAGATTTTAGTAGTTTAGGCAGATGAGCATTGCCGGCATAGAAAAGCGAGAGTGGGATGGCCATATCTGGCTTACTAGAAGTCACTAGCCATGCATACCCAATCCAGGAAGGTGCACCACCGGAAGCTTGAACCCGCGATCTGTTGATCAAAACTATTGAACGGGCTTGTTGTCTTGCCAATTTAAATAGGTAGATATTGACACTGGTTGATGAACGTTTACCGAGAGGAGCCCACTTGGGTAGTGTACGACTGTATAGCTTATGAACAAGAAATGGCTATTCCGGTCTCCCTTTTATTGATAGGCAATGGTATCTATATCTATATCTATCTATCTATCTATCTATCTATCAATCAATATTGCCATCCATTGTAATAATAGAAACCATTGGAATAGTATTTCCTGCAGCTGTACTAGTAGTCATAGTGATCCTAACAGTATCTTCACTTTACTAATTAATAACTTTAGACTTATTATGTATTCTGACAAGACGTGCGACTCTAGAATGGCCAAATCTGGCTTAGTAGTCATCATCGTGTGGAGATACCCAACTACAGTGGTGCAGCTGAAGCTGCTGCCACATTCGAGTTTCGAACCCGCGTCTCTCCGGTCAGAGGCAAACGCCCTAACCATTTAGCCAAGAGTCCGCTGTTTCGTTGGTTTTAGCTCGGGAGTGGCTCAATGGTTAGGGCGTTTGCGTCTGAGCGGAGAGAAGTGGGTTCGAAACTCGGGTGTGGCAGCAATTTCAGCTGCACCACTGTAGTTGGGTATACCACACGATGATGAATACTAAGCCAGATTTGGCCATTCTAGAGTGCCATATCTTGTCGGAATACATGATAAGTCTAAAGTTATTAATTAGTAAAGTGAAGATACTGGTAAGATCACTACGACTACTATTACAGCTGCAGGAAATACTATTCCTATGGTTTCTATTATTACAATGGATCAAGCATCACCCGTTGGGGACCTCTGACCATCACATGAACTTTGTTTAGTTCGGAAGCCTATTCGATCGGTGTTCGCACATTCCTGAGTGAATATATATATATATCTTGTCGGAATACATAACATACACTGAAACTTAATTAGTAACATTACAATTAGTCACCTTGCGAAACACATTCAGATGGGTCCGAGCTCGCTTGGCATCAACTAGGATGCGTACATCCTATAAAAAAACAGATCTGTGTATAATTAACTAATATAAATCTATATCTATGCATGCAGGGTCATTCCTGAGGAGGCAGAACAGTACACAACAGTGTCCATGCAGAACGAAGCCTACGAGGAGATGTCCAAACGTGAACGCGAGATGGAACAGGAGGCGCAAAGCGTGGCGCCACCCAGTTTCTCCCAGGACATCCACTGTGGTCAGCCCAACGTTGGCGAGGGACAGTCGGTGCGTATTATGGGCGAGATCACGCCTTATGACAGCTCGCTTAAAGTTGATTGGCTGAAAGACGGCCAGCCAATTGTGATAGGTGAGTGGAAAAATCCACCTATGTATTCCCCCCCCCCCCCCGCCTAACCCGTGATACGCTTTCTCGCACTCTGAGTGCCTTTCTTGGCCCCTTTTAAACCACCTTACATACGGACACTTGCAGTTTCGCTTTTCGCGAGAAAGCCACGCAATTTTGGGCGCTTCCCGGTCCTACGTACCTTTTTGGGTGAGGGGTGTGTTTAAGCAAGCCCTGTCAAAACAGTTCGCAAGTCAACTGAATTCTGATAAGATCCACATAATGACACCGACCGCACAGAAGTTTCCTAGAAATAGCTAGAATTTCTTTTTCCTCTGTTCATTGCTGGGGCTTCCGAGTAATTTCTGTGTATTTTACCCTTGTCAGCAAAAAATTGAAGACCCTTTGGTTCGGCTTTCCAATAGAAGCACCAGTCCAGTCAGAATGGTCTGTTCGGCTTTTGCTGAAGTTTGCTCTAAAGGCCAAACAGCAACCTCAGGCTTGCATGGGCCCAGAAGCCGACTGCGAAGTCACCATCAGAGGGGCTAGATTTTTTTCCAAACTTGTCGACTAGAAACTGATGTACGTGCGCGTGAGACTGATATAGGGGCCGGACCCACTCCGTGGGCGGTTATCAAACGCAAACATGTGTCCACAAGCGCACCACCCGCCGGCACAATAAGGATCTTCCGGCCATGGGAGGGCCCAAGATTGTCGCTTCATTTTTGCAGCGATTTCGGTCCAAGATTAGGGAAAAACAGGAAGCCCTACAGCCGGACGGTGGTGTTGCCCTTGGTCTAGAGTTATTGCATGGCGTGGGGAGCGATATGCTTTGTGTAGTAGATGGCATATCGCTTCCGCCAGTCAAAACAACCACCCACTGGCTGCGGGGAAGGGGAGGGGTGGAGGCGTGACGATTGACCAGCGCAACTTCCGCGTCCACCAACCCCCCGTGGGGAGGCGGGAACGCCCCCCCCCCCCCCCCCCCCCCCCCGGGGGGGGGGGGCTGATATCGCCTGCATTTTTGAAAGTCACCTGCCCTACCTCCTCTACCCCCACTTCTTCTTACAGGTAGTCGCTTCAGCAGTTTCATGGACCGGGGCGTGGTGATTTTGGATATCGCATATTGCATCCCTGAGGATAGCGGCTCCTACGTCTGCGTGGCTACGAACAAATCTGGACGCTGCGAAAGCGGCTCTGTCGGTATTTCGTAAGTACTCACCTTAGATATCACCAGGCTTTTGTTGTTGCTTTGAGAGTGCTTTTTTCAAGACTTCTTCCTCTCAGATTAACATCTTGCTGGCTTCATTTTAACAGTATTCAAATCTAGTTATCTTCATAGGTGTACGCAGTCAGCGACCAATGTCATTAAATCTTAACTCAAATTATGAAATGCGTTGTGGATAAGAGGGGAATATTGATTTGAGGAGACCAGACTCGAAAAGTAACACAATTGGCATCAAAGAACTTTATTTGTTAATAATTATACCGCTCGGGATGCCGATATTTCAGTATATCATGAATCGTAGGGGACTCAGCTATCTGGTTATCGAACATTTTATTTTCCGTAGTGCCCTGGAGTTCACAGTCAAGTTCTCACAGGCGGTTGCATAGTGTTAGAGAGGCCAAGCACGTCACCCAGACATCAGACAGTACGAGGTCACGTGAGGCCAGTCCGACGCATACACAACGGTCTAGGTCATGTGACCTTCACAGGGCCGACTAGGCTAGGACAAAAAAGCCAGGCAGCCACTGAAGGCGGACTGCTACCGAAGCCGCTCGGGAGCCGAGGGAGGTCACGCGAGGACAGATCCGCGGACGTGCGCACGGGGACGACCAATGGGGAGCAACGACGACTGCCCCTTAAATAGCAAGGCTGCCAGCAGAATGGGACTCTGTTGTGGACACGCTGCCGACTACAGGACACTGCTGCTTAGACGAGGCCGACCACAGAAGACTACTGCTGGACACACGGACCAGAGTTCATGTACTGTTACTAGTGACAGTAACGAACTAGTCGCTATACCATTCCGTCTTCTCTTCCTAACACGCACTGCAGATACATAACCGGTGTTGACACAGGAACACATTAGGTTACAACACATAGTAACTTCTAGGACACGACGAAGTGGATCCGACAAAGAAAAGAGAGATCGGAATGGCTATTTCTGGTTTATTAGCCGTCAACAGCCAGTCATCCAGTCGCAGAGGTTATGACCCCCTACATTCGAACTCATGACCTTTGGCCATTGAGTGCAACATTCTATCCCTGCACGTCAGACTCGTTATTTTTTTTGATTGCATATAGCAATGTAATGGTGGTAGTAGGCTCACCAACCTGATTACGAAACATTTTGTGTCTCATTACACTCGCAAAATTTGCACTTACTATTTCATCTTGTGCATTTTTTAAAATTTTTTTCTTCTGTACCCTCATAAATTTAAACAAAGAAAACGCAATCAGAAGTATTCTTTTACTGTTATGTATTACCGACAAAGACAGGGTACTCCCAGGAAGGCCTTTTCTGGCTTATTTGCCGTCGTCAGCTGGAGATACCCAACTCCAGTGTAGCAGCGGAAATTGCCGCCACACTCGAGTTTTGAACTCGCATCTCTCCGGTCATTGGCAGACGCCCTAATTATTGAGCCACGAGTCCGCTGTCTTGTCGGTTTGCTGTCTTTGGTGTATTCACTTGCGGGCCAATCACGTCCTCTTGTAATTTTACATTTAAAAATGGGGCATATTTAGGCTTCAGAAAACTTTTGAAATTCAAGCATACCTTTGAGCCGTATGCCTCTTGCCTAAGGAAAGGCTGATATTCGTATATGCCACTAGGAAGATACTACACAGTGCTCATTAAATTTTGCAACAACCGTGGACTACGTTTTATCCTTTATGAGGAAGATTAATAAATCACCTAACACAATGCGAGTTGAATGGACCTTGGGGAGGCATAGCTGTAATCTTGCTAAGCCCGCATCCAAGACGGACAGAGAAATCGTGGCCATTAATGAGTCGAATGTGAATTGTCAAGCCATCACCGTACCAATTAAGGCCCCAAGCGGTGACTATAAGAGGCGAGCGGATAATTATAGTACGTACGCGGATGACCGCTACGATCTATAAATATCGTGCGATGTGTGTATGCTTCACCTTTATCAGCGCATAGCTCCGATTATCCTACTGTTGCATATGATTAAGGATTCCCGACGGAATCCGAAATGTCGGGAAACGAAAACTCTTGTTCCAATGGTCGTATCTTCTTCTTTTTCTTCTTCTTCTTCTTCTTCTTCTTCTTCTGAGTTGTAGTCTTGTTGAACTCAAAAGAGAGAGACGCATTAACAGAGCTTTATGGTTTTTTTAAGGTGTGAAGCCGATGCGCGGATCGTCACCAAGTCAAATCTGACAGAGAATTCTATCAGTCACCTGCTGAAACTTGAGGAACCAGGGGACGAGTTCTCGCAGTACGTCCTTGTACCATGACATTGAATTTTATGCAAAATTATCATTATAAATGCTTTTCCGGTGGCAACCAGCGACCATTTATGTATGTCGCACGTTTGTGAACTGTGAAGGAAAGATACCTTTTTGTAAAACTTTCGGCACCAGGAAGCCTAGTTCGGGAGATTTGGCAAAAAACGAAAAAACTGCACTTGCTAGTTTTAGCGATTTCCTCGGCAACGAGATCATCAGATCGATTAATAGACTCGGCAGAAGGCATCAGAACATTGCAAACTCTACAATCATGAGAGTCATCGAGACATTGGCTGTGTGGATGGTGTGATCTTGCTGATGTAGGGGCCAGACTCACCCCGTGGGCAGTCAGGATAATAAAGACGATGTGTCATTATTATGTAGGGGGTTTAATTCGCAACTTTTGCTTTACCATGGGCTGTTTCCAGGCCGGTCAAACAAGATGATACGCGAGTAAAACGTACTTTAAAATATTTGTCGTATGACTGAATCGTTACAATTAATGTTTAGTTTCAATGTAAGGAACGTGGATGATTCTTTTTGCTGAAAATACTTTTCGGGAATCAGTTCTTTATTGTTTTAGTTAGAAAAAATTGCTGCTACCTAAAGTCATCGGTTGCCGGGAGGAGCTTAAAGTGAGCATACGATTACTAAAAGGGCTTATCCAAAAAACCACTGTAGGAGCACTTAAAGGGTTATTTATAAACATCAGAACAGTTTACTTTCAATAACTAACGAATTATTTCGTGGTTGTTTATTGTTTAGTTTAGTGTAGTCATTAGTTTATTGTTTAGTTTTATTTATTTTAGTTTAGGTTGATAGTATTGCGAGTAAAGACATGGGAGACTAAAGCGACAATTTCTGGCTTATTAGCCGTCTTCAGCCAGTCATACCCACGTGGGGCACCACCAGAGGCTAGAACTCGCAAACATTTTGATCAGAAGTCGTTGTCTTAACGGTTTAGAGCAGGACCTATTGCTACTCGCCAATGTAACTTCATCGATTGCTAACGGAACCCACTTGTCCAGTTCTGCTGTGGGCCTCATTCCTCGGGCCCTGGTTAGTTAGTAGCCCTTGTTGGATCAGGAGCCCCCGCCGGAGTCCAAACTGGGTGCAGTTGGGAGACGGAAAAAAGCCGCGACCTCAGGCTCTGCATAACGACGATCGACAGACAACCTTTTATAGCAGCCCAGGACAGTAGCCATAGTCACTAGTAGCGGAAATACTATCCGCCTAGACTAATAGCCGTCACGGTAGCCGCCGGGACCCGAGGACTGAGGGTGGGACAATTGAGTTCCGTTAGCGGTCGGTGAACGTTCATCAATGAGTTTTAGTTTACTTGAGTTTTGTGAGTTAAGTTTTGCTAGTATAATCAGTTTCTTATTGAGTTTTGTAAATTTATTTTCTTGTCCCTAACAGGCCCCACCCATACAACCTCTATTGCCCCGGCTCCCGTATTACACAATCTTGGTGTTTTGTCACTTTGGTGATGGTTATAAGGAACCTTTAGCAAGCATTTCTTGCAACAAGAATCGTCAGTTCACATAAGTATCCATTTCACGATTCGATCCAGCCCAAACTGGCCTTCTGTAGACTTCTTTTTTCAGAAGTGTATCGGTCGGTGGACCTGCGGTGGGGCATGAGCTGTCCAAACCCCCCTCGTAAAGATTAGGTGCCAGCAGGCCGGCTTCCGGTGTTGGCCCAGTGGTACAACCCTCCCCCCGGCCCACTCTAACGGAGCTGGAAGGCACGCTTGCCGCGTGTGGCTAAAGATGTTTGTCTCGTGTCCGCAGTAGGTCTTGCTGTAACAGCTGAAACAACTCACATATGTATGCGGATAGACTCTACAAAGGATGTACACTGGCGGAGGGGAGCTGATAAACCAGCGTAGCTGTGCTACCAGCTACTCCCATAAAATATTATAATTTGGGTTTGCGAATTACTGATGCTGGAAAATCAAGCCACACCACCCCTTCCCGCCCCATTGTACTCTTATCTGTTGGGGGGGAAGTTTCCGTGTGCATCAGCCCACCTGCAGACGTGGCTTTTCTCCTTCTCTTTCCTCCATCTTCCCCTTTCCCCTCCTACTTCTCACTCATCGCCCTCCTCTGTCCTCACTTCTCATCCTCATCCTCCTCCTCCTCCACGTCTCACTCCTGATCCTGCATATGCAGTGAGTGATTTTTGCCATCAAGGTGAAAGGTTGCCTTTTCTCTATTCCAGCATCGCTGAGAGAGCAGCAGACCCAATCCCGCCATCATTCAAAGGGCCGATAATTCCACCAAGTGTGACCACCCCGGAGACATTTGACGCTTACTTCGAGGTCCCCGTAGACACCGGGAATGGCAGCAAGGTCACTGTTGAGTGGAAAAAGGACGGTGAGCTGGTTCATACAGGTAGGCAGTGAAACGTTATGCATAGACAGTAGATTGTAATGTGAAGATAGACATTTGAGAAGATGGTTTAACACATATTGGAGGAGTTTTTGTTTTGCCCATTGACTTGAGGCGCATAAGGGCTGTATACGTCAGATCAGTTTTCTGAAGGAAATTCAGACCAGAATTGGGCAGCAAACAACGATGCTTGACATCTGAGGAATTTTCTGCGTTATTGAAGATTACGCATCAAAACCTCCAGTTTGTGCGTGTTGCAGTATAAACAAACAGTAAGAAAAGCCAGGACATTGTCAACTACGTATCTTCAGAGAAAGGAAATTTATTTTGACCTTGTTTTCAGGAAAAAGAAGAGTGAATTCCGTTTAAAAAAGTATATTTTCCTAATCCTGTACGTTCGGTACCAAAGAATTAAGTAATAGTCGTGTGCAGCTGTATTCGACTTGACTACGCTAAAAATAAGGCCCGTAAACAGGTATATCAATATATGCAGAAGGAAATTACCAGCAAAGACATGGGACACTAGGAAGGCCTTTTCTGGCTGATTTGCCATCATCGGCTAGTGATACCCAACTCCAGTGCTGTCGCTGAAATTGCTGCCACACTCGAGTTTTGAATTCGGGTCTCTCCGCAAAATAACATCACTTTTTATGCCACGTTGTAAGCAAAGGATGTTTAAACAATTCCTGTCTGCAGTTGAGTGTGAAGGAATACGGAAACTTGAAATGAAACGGATAGATTATTATCAGTTTCTTTTATACGTTTTGCCAATATTTTTTGCTTCGCAATCTTGGAATGCGGCCTATATATATATATATGAATTTATATATGTATCAGCGATGTTCATATATTCATCTTACTCCCTATCTCAACCTACAAAGCAACGAGCCCGTGATGCAATGGTAGAGTAGTAAACTCAATGACCTAAGGTCGCGGTTTTGAATATTGGGGTTTCAACCCTTGAGATTAGGTATGACTGACTGATGACATCTAATGAGTCAGAAATGGCCATTCCGGTATCCTTTTGGATTTATCGGATCCATTTCATCCTATCCTCATAGTCGCCTGTGCGCGCTCTAATTGTGAGCTCCAGGGCGAAGCAAAACTTGATTGTTGCTCTTCCAGACCGCCGATAACCATAGCTTCATTATATTCCCGATCTCAACCGACAACGCAACGAGTCCCTGTTGCAATTCAATGAGCAATCATCACGGGTTCGAATCTCGAGGGCTTCAACACTTGAGATTGGATATGACTGGCTGATGACAGCTAAAAAGCCAAAAATGGCCATTCAAGTCTCGCGTTGCTTTGTCGGAACCATTTCATATATAGATATGACATAGCTATTACGCCATGCCCCCGACATAGGTAGAAGCTAAAAAGTCCAGACGCGTGTTTCACCGATATATCTGCTGTTGCATGATACAACAAAGAGGGCTTAGGCTCCACAGTGGACGTCTAGCGCTCACTATACGGTGTGTGGTATATGACCTCCAGATCATGATCAGGGAAATAATTTTGGAAATTATGAAGTGCGTCACTTGAAGGTAAGTGTACGGTAGAACGTCTTTGCCATAAGAAATGTACATTAACTGTATTACTACTTGCTTGTAGATTGAGCATTTTGTAGTCATTGCACAGACGTCGATTGTTTGCAACTCAAATGCCTCCAAGTCTTCGCTTTCTGAAAAAAAGTTTTTTATTTTTGTTAAATCAACTTTAGGTTCTCGAATCACCGTAAAGTTGGAACTGGGCGTGGCTAGCCTGCGCTTCAACTACACCCAACCCTCGGACACAGGAAACTACGTGTGTTACATAACCACCGAACACGGTACCGCCGAGAGCGATACGGCCACCCTTTCCATCGAAAAGACTGGCACCATCATCAACGACAGTCAGCTGACTGGCGACCGGGCCCAGCGAGGTTGGTGTGAACCTACACATAATTATTGTAAACTGCCATACCCAACGTATATATATATATATAAATATATATATATATGTATAGATATTTTGCTTAAACTTAATCATTAACGTTTCAGTTAGTAGCCTTGCGAAAACACACTCGGTTGGTCCGAGCTCGTGAGGCTTGCTTAGGAAATCCTGCTTGGAAAGTCAGCTTGCTGTGGATCCCATACGAGTGGTAAAGTTGGGCGAGTAATATCAACCCAAGTGTGATTTAATTCATGGCGCGAGGTGGGGCGTTTGTAACTCAGTGGTAAGAGCGTTGGCTTCCAGTAAATGCCTTCTTTACTACGCGTGTTCAAATCCCGCCGAACGTCTCGAGTTTTTTCACTATTGGGTCAACTCAAATTAAACAAATCTGCTTAACCTCCTAATAATAAAGGCGTAATTAGGTGGTGGCATCTCGACTTTCACCAACATCAAAACACTTTATATCCACAAAGCTTGGAAGTTTATCTGCACAGCATGCCAACGTTACCGATTCTTTCCTGTAGGACTACAAGCTCTGCGCGAGTTGGAAGACCTTCTGAATGCACCGCGTCGAGGTCCCGACGTGGAAGACGGACCGGCAGCAGCACCCAGCATCCTGCGCCAACCAAAACCTGTCGACACGGTCACGGAGGATGAAAGTGTGAGCTTCCAACTGCAATTCGAGCCCGCCACCGATCCCAACGTCACCGTCGAATGGTGAGCCCTCAAATTCAATCCATATGCTGTCTATTCTCCACTTGATGGACCTGTGACGGTAGTCGGTTTTTGGAAGTTAAGTCAGTATCCACTAAATACAACTATTGACTTGGAAGAGCTCATTTTTGTTTCTGTTATTGTTTTGCCTCAATTAAGGTACAAGGATGGCCAGTCGCTGTGCAATGGCACCCGATTCCGAGTGGAGCATGAACGTGGTATTGCGACTCTGTGCCTAGTACACACCATTCCTGAGGACAGTGGATCCTACTGGTGCCAAATCAGCAACGCCTCGGGTAGCATTGAAAGCGATCACCTGCAGCTGAACTGTACCCCAAGTGCAGCCATCATAACGCAAAGCAACCTCCTCGAGGGTTCTGAGGGTTTCAAGCTCATCCAGGCCATCGAGGCTGCTGCCAGAGAAATGTAGGTTTTTGTCTCTTCGTTATTTTATTCATTGGCTCATTAATAACTGTCAACAAAGAGGCAGATTGAATAAATTTGGTAGGAAGTAGGTTTTAGCCGCACTGAATGCTCTTTTGTGGTGATATTGCTGTAAGGCGGGTTGTTGCTTCTGTTATAAAAAACTGTTTACTTATTTGTTTTTAGTAGAAGTGGAAATGTGATAAAACGTCTATACGTCACGAGCTCTGCATTGCCTTCTAATAAACTATTTAAACCAGTTTATCTATTGTAACATTTTCGCTTCAGCTCGGATACAGGCGTGCGATACGCAGAGGAGGTGCCGCAGGACGCCCCACCCGCCATCGATGTGCCCCCACAGACTATGGAGGTTATTGTTGGATCCCCGGCACGGTTCTTGGTGAAGATGAGCGGCCATCCTGTACCCGAGATTGATTGGTTCCTGGATGGTGAACCTGTTCAACAGGTATTTCTCCGGCTAAGGATTTCAGAAGTGTGATTTTGACATGATATGGATTAATTGAACACGGCAAAGCGGATGAACCCTTTTGCTTTCGCATTAATTAACCGCAAAACTTGTCATCATAATCTCCGCCTCACGATCGTAATACATTCGGTAGTGGTATTTTGCTTATTTACCATTTACTATAATTCTGACGTCACCAACTTTATGCGTAACTTGGTATCGACCCGTTTTCTGAATATGCTTAAAGAAGTCAAGAAAATGTTATGAAAGACATTTTACGTAAAATTTTCAATTCGGATTTACCGAACTGGCGGAATATTAGACAGGAGGATCATTATAGAGAGATGAGTAATCATTAATTTATAATATTTTAGGTAATATGAGGAATAGTATTTATAACCTGAAGTGAAATATGCCTGAGAGACTGATGCGTGGCAACTTGGAGCATTATACACCTTCTGTATCTACTGCAACATTTAAAACCTGACTTATGAGTTTATATGAATTCTAGCAGCGAAAAATCCAGTACGCATTGCAGCATTTTTTCTCTAAAACATTTTCTTCCTACGTAGCACTCAGTTATGCTTAATAACTTTGAATGTCGTCGAAATGTCCAAAATTCCCCTCAATGTTAGTAAGCGACCCAAAGTCACGCGACTGTTTTATGTCAATCAATTTATTGAGAATAAAAGTCTGCACTACTGATACCTCGAAATCCTTTTTCCAGTTCTGTTCCGTTTATTTTAGGGACCATAGGTGGACAACTTTGAACTCCCAATGTGTTTGCGAACCACGTAGTTATATAAAAATGGAAAAAATCGAATAATAAAAATTAAATGTCAAGTGCTAAGTTTGCATGGGTCAACGAGCGATCTGTAGTGCAGGTATGCGTAAACGCATTCATGTGATGTAAAATAGTTGTTTTGAGCACTAGGATGCAACAAAGAAATTAGTACGTTCTCCAGTGTCTGCAATTGCAATAGTGAATGCCAGCATACGTCGGTGCTGAAGTTTACAGTGTACAGAATTTCATAAACAATAGTTACTGAAAAATGGCAAGTAGCAATATAATAATAAAAGTTCAATATAAACTCACCCTGTATGATCTCTCCTATTTATGTCCTACAGGACTCATTGACCAAGGTATACAGTGACGGTGGAATCAGCATCCTGGAGTTCAACAAGTGTGCTTTCGAACTGGGCTCGCATACCATTCAAGTGAAGGCTCAAAATGGGCTGGGTAACACCGAAGCTCAGACAGAGTTGATAGTCCACCCTACTGACTATAAGGTGCCTGATCTAAAGCACGTTGCCCCAGGTACGTCAGCCCCGCAGTAATTTAGTTCACCAATGTCCTTTCAGAAAACCCCTTCAGAAAGATGATGGCTCTGAAGAAGGTGGAATGCACACCGGAACTGAACAAAGCTTTCTCAAAGTCGAAGCCTACGCCAGAGACTATTATCATGATGGAGAGAGGTGAGTAGCTAGTAGAGGTAATTAAACTTTTATTCCTCAACGCATAGGTACGGAAATGAAGGTGAAAAACTTCCGGTCGCCGGAGGTCGTAGCTGCCGAGGAGATGCTAGACAAGATTACGCATGGGCTTCGCAAATCTGAGATAAACAAAGTAAGTCCATTGAACAATTACTTATCGGTAACATAAGACTACCTACTCACGCATTACAGTAGCCATTTAATGTTACTAACACGAATGCTCTACTATCCAAGGGAAGACAAGGCGAAAATTAGATGACGACGGATTGGTTCCTCAACGGTTTCCATCTGCTTGCGCCTCAATTGGAACTTTCGCCATGGAACCTAGGGGAAACCATTTTTAACCTTTTCATCCCGCAACTGAATGCGCTGCTCTGCAAGTGTTGAATGACCTCGCTTCTACATTGTCAACCAAAACCCCTGCTCCTTCCTTTCTCACTATTTCGGTCCTTAAAGCTTGCCTTTTAATTTGGACTATCCCTAGGCAAAAAATCTCTCAACACAAGTATCAGCCCTACCACTTGGGTCCTTGTGTCAGTAATATTGCCAACTTCCTGCTTGGTTTGCCTTTCTCAATTCTTTATTTGCCATTTTCGACTGTTTCGTCTTTTATTTGCCCCATGCGATTACTGAAAACAACAGAAGATCTCTTCACTCCGACGAGTAGTTGACTATGAAGATAAAGTTGATTTCTGCACGTTAGGGGACTGCAATACGTGCTCGTTATTTCCTTGGGATAGTCTTGAAACTTATATTTTGGTAGACGACTTACAGAATACTGTGAAGTAGACTACTTAGAAATGCGTATGCATGTTGGACAGATGACGAACTAAGTTTCATGTTTATTGAAAAAAAATTCATGGAATCATAGCTGCATGCCCCAATAATTTTCGCACGCAAACAAGCCAGTAATTGGGGAAGTAAGGTCTCTAGATAAGTAGCTAAAACGACTTTTGATTATCCTGCATATATGCATCAACATTAATGGGCGCAAAGATTGTAGGTCAGGATATAATATTCCCTTCATTCTCCCCGAAAGAGGGGCCGATTCCTGGGACCAAGTTGTATTTCAGTTGACGTTTCGAAAACATTATCCTTCTCATCGTCAGAGCTTGGTGCCTTCTCTTCCTTCGGCTTCTATTAATACGCCCCACCACCAGCCTCGTGTTAAGACCGTGTCTGATGCACGCGCGTCGATCGATTGTACCGATTAATTGCTGCTGGTCGTTTGAATCGTCCTCGCCCTCGCGGGCGCCTCCATGGGAACGTGTGGCCCGCTGTTCACGTGACCCCTGATCGTTTCCAACCATTTCTCTCGCGGATACCGGGGCTCCACACTAGACCAACGTACGTTCAGAACGGGACAATAGGTCGGACGAAGGAATATACGCAGGACCGACAGCCGGCACCCGCGAGATGGCAGCGACCAACCGGTGCAATTGATTGATGCATGTGCATCAGGCACGGTTATAACACATGGCTGGGGATTAGGCGTATTCGTTGGAAGCCGAAGGAAGAGTGAGCATCAGGCTCTGACGATGAGAGCGAGAATGTTTTTGAAACGTCAGCTTAAATATAAATTTGTCTCAGGAATCGCCCCCTCTTCTTCTTCCTCTTCCGGGGATGATGAAGGCAAAAAAAATCAATATACGCACACACATATCGCAGAAAGAGCGCTCGTCTATCTTTTTCTCGTTGTTTCTTGGGACTCAATGTAGAGTCCTAGCAGATAGTCGCATAGAAACCAGGACGATGGAAACAGTCCTTTCTGGCTTTCGGTTATGACTCAATTATAGAATATTTGGCTCCATTCCGAGAAATCCTAGATTCGAAATCCAAACCTGAGGTTGGTTATGGTTGGCTGATGACGGTTGATTCGTCAGAAATGGCCATGACAGTCGGTCTGGTCCTTTCTGGTAACCTCTTCTTTCAGACTGGTTGTTGTGTGACTGTTTGCAAAGACGCTACATTGAACGCCAAGACGCAGTGGAATGCGTAGATCGCGTAACCCGATCGCTTCGAATCCCAGGTATTCTGAAACTGACTTCGGATATGGCTGGCCACGCTTCTGCCTAGTACTGACATTGAAAGTTTGACGAAACCATCCATACATAAGTTACGAACAGTGGGATGTATGCGAAACAGCATAGTTGCTCTTTTATGGAATGTAAACCAACATTCTGAAATACGTTTTGCAATCGAACGACTGATTATCGTGCAGCCTAATCCAAAAACAGTACAGTCGGATCAAGATGCCAGCTCTTGAACGAGCTTCGTTCCGATCGCATGCAAAAATAGCATGTAAAATGGGCTAACTGAGTAGTAAAAATTTTTCGTTTATTTTCGATTTACCTATAGATTCAAAACTATGTTTCAGAAAACATGCACAAAAATATTTATCTGGCAAATAACGTCTTCTTTAATTTGTATACCAGAATATAGGTTATCCTGTGGTTCTAACGAAGCTTATAACCACGAGGTTTGCAAGACCGTGAAATCGTATCCACCAATTTATTGCTTTTGCCTGTAAGTGAGGTAACATTTTTCACATCTAGTGCAAAATTTTATCAGGCCACTTTGATCTCTTCCTCATAAACTAGATAAACGTTTGATTTCTGTTAACAGAATAAATACAAGCTGTATTTCGCAAACCTTTAATCAAATCGTTATGGCTTGTAGGGTTCAAATATATTCGGCAATTTAGAAAGTCTCCAAGTACAAAATCTGAAGAAGACGTAATGTGTTAGCAAATGAGTCCATGAAGGAGTAGTTTGTGTCATGATTTCAATTAAATAAATTTGGATTGATGAGGACATCGAACGTCAGTGAGAAAAGTGTATACTGCTTAAGCTGTCATTTTTTACACATAATTCTTTTTGCTGACAAGCAGAAAGGAACCAATTCAAAAGTCGACATCCTCATATGCAGAAAATATTTTGGGAGAATAAGGCACGATAAGTGCTACTACAACTCTACTTAAATAATTTATTCAAATAAAAAAACCTTTTGGAATCTCGATTCCAATTTCGCGGGTTAGAAATTCTACTGTACTAATTTTGAAGGAGACAGGAAAGATGTTTCTGGATACGACATTGCTCTAACTGTTCAAACAGGCAGATGTCAGCCTCAGCTAACGCCATGCTCAGTATGAAAGACACTTTGTGAACTTCTTCAGTGCCTGACCGCTTCGTTTACACCAGTCGAAATCTTGTTCGCCGCATGTTAGGACATTGTAGCAAACCTCGCGTTCTTGCAGCCATTTACATCGGAACTATAAACAAACGGCCGCCTCTGCTTACACGCGGCACATACTACGAGGTCAGCCTCTCAGACATGCTGTATTTGCACGTGTGAATCGACCTAGAGCCGAGCGACCAATCAAATGACTGATAGGGGTTTGACGGTGGTCCAATCACTGTCGCGCAAAGTTTGTCAGGACAGGTGGCCGCGCGTTCTAGAATGTGACCGCGGTAGTTAACTTCCAATGGAGCGTAGGTCACTTTTAGGCGTTCGGATATTTTGTAGTACTGTTCGGAGTCATCATAACCATAATATAAAAAACGGTGAGAGTTGTTGATGTTTGCTGAAATAAATCACTGAAAGATAGTAATGCCGGCAAAGACAAGAGGGAGGGGAATGATAATTTCTGGCATATTAGCTGTCGTAAGCCAGTCACAGTCAACCGCAAGTGGTGCACCACCCAAGGCTCAAAATTGCGACTTTTAGATCCGAGTGTAACTTTCTAACTACAGGGTGTTCACGAAGTCTGGGTACATAGGGGATAAATACATACTGTTAGAACAAAAAAATTTATTTCATTATAATGTTAATAAATTATATTTTCAATACGATTTACATTATTTGCAAGGTCTGGTGAACAAGGGGACCACGCCACATGACCTCTTCTTCCAATCCAGTGAGGAAAAGCGCCATAGAGCCAATCTCTAACATTTGTAGCAAAATGGGCAGGGGCTCCATCCTGCTGAAACCAGTCCAGAAGTCCCTTGCCTAGGCGCTCAATTTGAGGCATTAATTTGTCTCGCACCATGTTCAGATAAAACTCACCGGTTACATTTTCATCAGAGAAGAAGGGTCCTAGCACATGAGCTTTCCACAAACCACACCACACCATCACCTTTTGGCAGCCTTGCTGTTTGGATAGATCCATCCAATTAGGATTGTCTGAAGACCAGTATCGAAGATTCTGTCTGTTGACTTTACCATTGACATAAAACAAAGCTTCATCACTGAACAGTAAAAGGTCGCTCATAAAATTGATATTTACATCCAATTTATCTTAAAACCATTCTCAATCGATAATTATTGACGCGTTGTCAAGCCACTGCGTGGGACTTTGCGCTGCAGCTGCGTTGAGAGCCTAAGCGTTGTTGACCAATCATGGGACTCTGCCGTCCCAACAAAAATAACATAAATAAATAAAATATTAAAATTCCTATGCACCCAGACTTTGTGGACACCCTGTTTTGAGCCACGGGTTCGTTGTCTCACCGGTTTGGATGGGAGTTAGCTCGTTTTAGATTAATGAGTGTCAATATCCGCCGATCTAGGTCGGCAAGACAACGAGCTCGTGGTTCAGTGGTTAGAGCATCAGACTCTGATCAAAGAGGTCGTGAATTCCAGTCTCGGGTGGTGCACTACTTGGAGTTAGGTGTGACTGACTGACTGACTGACGATGGCGAATGAGGCACAAATGACTATTCCAGTCTCCCTTGGCAAAGCTGTTTGCCTAGACTACTAGCCACTGTGTGGCTGCTATCAGAGTCCGAGAAATGAGATCTAAGGCAGAACGGGATGAGCGAGTTCCGTTGGCGATCGTTGAACGAGTATCAGATCATTGGCAGTGTGTTACCACTGCACTAACGAATGAGGTTTTCGCAGGACAGGGCATAGCATAGATGCCTCCAGAGGTACACGGGACAGTTGTAGTAGGTGAAAGAACCACAATAATGAGAACTAACAAACCTGGGTAATAGAAACCCTTTCGGGAAGGTATCACTGACTCGGCTTTAAAGTTAACCCAACGCAGGTTCACCAAACTACCTAGGGCATCTCAAGCCTCCTATCTCCGTGTGCTTTTGACGGTGCTTACGCCTGTATTTCATCCTAAGTCATGTGACATGAATCAGCAGTTTGCTTGTGGGTCAGAACAAGGCGTCACTTCGGGAACGTGAAGGTAGCACTGTCATTTACGGGCATCTGATATACGTACGTTTTTCGCACGAAAAAATGGTTGGGTGAATGGTTGACGTGTGATTGGCCAGGCAATGGGCTGATTCGGGGGTCACCAAATCAGTTTCCTGTGTGTGTGCATTTCCCTGTCAGTAATGCCAACTGACGCATTACCCGATACACCATCAGCCCAGTGTATGTTGCGTGTGAAGTGGCTGATGAGTGGACTGGACATCAGGGGGTGCCGACTCCTTCCACCCCCTGGTTATGTGGATCCTGATATGTGTGTCAAGGAGACCAGGCCGTGCTGTGGCGCACACAGACGGGTTCGGCGACATTGTTAACCACTGCGCCCATCCCACATAAGAAGATCGGCCGGATTGATGCTGGCGGTGGGAGAGATAGTGAAGTCGATTCTCAGAACAGTTCTTTCCTCATTATAATCAATCTAACCTGCTCAAAGCTATCACGCAGCGCTAAAAGCCGCGGCTTTGAGGGTTGAATACTGACGGGATCATTCGGACACCGCAGTCAGTCCAGTGTGTGTCTTGTTGTGTGAAGTGGCTGACTGGCGGGCTGCAATGGCTCTTTCCTACTGTGGCTTTTATGGTGCTCTCGTGCACACGGGAGCCTACCTAGCAAGGTGTGCTGTTAGTACGCGTATTTGTTGGCCGCGCCAGCCACCTGCGCCTTCCCCCATCTCCGGTTTTCTCGACTTTTGTGTTGACATCGGATACAGTTGTGGGAATGCGAGAGGGTGGGGTAGATCCTGCGATTCTACTTTCACTTTGATCCAGCCACAGTCACCGCAGCTGCCTTCAGCTTGCTGAACCTCGTGGTGGACATCGTCGAGAGCGATGGTCGAATTGTCATGTGTGAAATGACTTGGGTTTATGGTCCGAGATAATCAATAGTACGATTACACATATGTAATCCTTTCTAAATGAGAACGAATTTCACAATCAGGGTTTACATTTCATTGCATCAGTCACTGGGTTGCTATGAGGACAGCTCCCCTTTCATTGCCCGTTTCAATTATACTTTTCTCTCGCCTACGCACTAGTGAATTGTAAAGATATGCGTAACCACGTGACATGTATGAGTTGCAATCGATGTTAAACCAGGCTTTCTTCGGCGTATTCCATAAGTCAGCCAGGATCAGATAGATCGCTATTGATTCCAAGTCGAGTGGGTGCCAAGTGATTTAACCTACGTGGAAGAAGTTTGCTGGTAGGAAAGAGGTAATGCTATCTGAAGTGAGAGTGAAGGGACCAGTCACCATTGCCGCTGTGGGTGCCCCGATCCATTTTGCCTTCGCTTTGATCATTTTAAACTGGTCAATTTCCAACCCAAAAATCCGTTTTGCTCCCTACCATTCAACGACGAATCTAGCTTGCTGTGTAATGTATCTCGGATCGGTATATGCTCATTTCACTTTCCAAAACTCTGTCTAATTCCTGTCCGACGTCCGCTGCTTATTAATGCCTTAGTTGTCATCGTCACACAGATCCAGCTGCCGGTAGCTAAGATGGTCGATGGTACCCTCTTTGAGAAGAAGTAGACCTGACCGCTGGCACAATTAATTTATTCGCCTGATATTTCGGATTCCTTCTCAATCTAGATAGATAGATAGATAGAGAGCTATATTTTGATGATAATATCAAAATTTTCAGCAAAAAAGTGGCTCCATTCACGTAAGTAAAAATAAGATCAATTATGGGGTTCAAAAAGCTCAAGAGTAAACGGTCAAAGATAACAAATGCTCAAAGTAAGAAGTCGACACGGTTACCACATCTGTTATGGAGACAGGTCTGCCTTCAGCTTCTCAATTTCCATTTCTTCACACGTGAGGAATCGTGCTAAGAATGGGAGTACCGAGTACTGGTAGGCCGATGTATGGCAGGTCATATGACGGAAGCTTCGGCGCATGGTACGAGAAGATTTCGCAGCCATTAATTCAGAGTGGAGAGGGTGAGCGACCTCACTTAGAATACGGTCCACGAAATTCTTGACCGATTTAAAATGTCGCTGTATGATGAGGTCAGCTAAAAAAACATAGGAATAACCGGCAGCTGAAGAGAGCATGCGGAGAATACGTTTAATAATAAGCAAGTCTTTCTTGAGTAGTGCTGGAAAAGTAACTGGAGAGCAATAAAGAATAAGAGGGAGGATACAGGCATCTATAAAACGCCAGATGAGAGCTTGTGGGGTGCGATATGAACGCAAGCGGCGGACATAATACAAAAGTTTGCGGATTTTTATAAAAAGGTCTTCAATATGAAGAGTAAATGAGAGGTTGGAAGCAAGTGTTACACCAAGGTATCGGAAGGAGGATACATTTTTAGGCAGAAAGTCAATGGTTTCAGGGCTGGTAGGGGGTCGCAGCCGAAAAATGCACTGGACTGACTTCCGCTCATTAAGTAAAAGGCCATTTTCTGACGACCATGCTGTGACATGGTCCAGTCCATCCTTCAGTGTTTGGAGATGGGTCTGGCTTTTGAGAGGATGGCCGACAACCATATCGTCAGCGTATTTGGCAAACAAACATGCGTTTGGAGATCGTAGGTCATCAGTATGGAGGGAAAAAAGATGAGGGGATAATATAGACCCCTGCAGAACTCCACAATTGTTGGGAAGGACCGTCGATTTTCGCTTCCCGGTCTGAACGAATTGGGTGCGGGAAGAAAAATAGTCCCTTAGCCATGAGACAACCCAGCCAGGAGAGCCACATGCAGAGGTTTTACTAAGAAGAAGATGGCGCGGGATCGTGTTGAAGGCTGAGGAATAGTCAAGAAAAGCACACGCGTAAGCACGGCATCCCTTATCCAAGTCCCTAAGAGCAGAGTGGACTACTAAAGCAACTGCATCTAGTGTACTACGCCTCGCCTTATACGCAAACTGCAAGGGATCAGAAAAATTGGATGAAAACGGCTTAATGATGTCCAAAGTGACTCGTTCTGTAAGTTTGAGGAGTGCAGAAGAGCAGGCGATTGGGCGAAAGGATTTTGGACCCATTGAAGTGGTTTTTTTCGGGATAGGAGTGATTTTGACCGAACGCCAACCGTCAGGAATCTTGGACTCCATGAAAGATAAATTAATAAGATGTGCCAAGACAGGAGCTAATTGAAAAGAGCAAGATTTAAGGAGAAATGGGGAGACGCCATCTGGTCCGGCAGCTGTTGTACCTTTAACCTTGTTTAGGTGTTTCATCACTGTTGCCACAGACACTGGAGAAAAATCACTCGGTGGTAACGAAATATCATTTGTCGGGAGATAGGACTCGGTGGGAGTATGGATGAAGTTTGAGTTTAAGCTGTCTAGGTCAGCGTCAACATGTGTCAGCGTATTGCGTTGACCAGTGAGACGCTTAAGACTTTTCCATATTTCGGATGAAGAGAGAGGAGACGAAGATGTAGAAGAAGTAAATACCTGACTAACAAAAAGGTCATTTAGTCTTGCGATCTCGCGTTTTATAAGGGCATTAACGTCCTTCAATCTTTCTCGTAAACCTAGTTTGTAGAACAGTTCCTTGTGTCTTCTCAAAGTTTTTAAGTGGGGAGAAGATATTCGGTCTGGTCTAACCATGACCGTGTCAAAAGGACAACAAATGTTAAAAATTCCGTTGAGAAATGTTGTAAGATAACTCGAACACGACTCGACATTCCTGTTTTCGAGAAAGATGGGAATGCATTCAGATATACAAGTCTGAAGCAAGGAAATATTATGTGGGGACGTGTCACGAATGTGTAATTTCCTCTCGGGCGTTACTAATAGCCCTTTGTTGGTCTTAGAATAGATTTTTGGTTGACAGAGCAGTACGGAATGGTCTGAGCCTGCCAATGGAGCTCTATTTTTTACAGCAAAAAGCTTTGGATAGTTAGTCAGGATATGATCGAGTGAGGCGTCATCTCGTGTATTGAAATTAACTAAGTCACTTAATCCTAACAATATGAGGGGACGTAGATTTACTCGATTGAAGTCCCCACATAAAATAATTACGTGCTCGCAAGACAGTGCGGCAAGCTTTTGGGAAAGAAAATCGAAAAAGTGGGTAAGGGCATCTTGACAGGTGGAAGGGGGTATGTAAATACTAACATAAATGATGCCTTTTGAGTTGTGTAAAAATTTAGGCCTACAAACTACTGCAATAACGTCTATGTGGTCTTCGGAGTAAGAAAAAAGGGACTTACAGTTTGTGCACCATTGCTGGTTTACAAAAACTGCTACTCCGCCACCTCTGCTGATTGATCGGGATTTTCTGTCCGAACGAAAACAGCAATACGCTGGAGGTGTGATGAGCTGCGACACTATATCCTTATTGAGCCAGGTCTCTTGAAGACAGATTACACCGCACTTACTGTGTTCCTGTTTCAACATAAGTGCATCCAATTCGAGACTTTTATTGAAAATAGACCTGCAGTTAGTGGACATTAGACCCGGAAGAGACATTGAGGCTAATGGTTGACGCTTCATAGCTTGTTTCCAACCGCATCGGTGCTTACGCGATCGTATTGCATTCCATTGGATAACATTTGGTGCTGATGTACTGCAGGTTCTGCAAATTAATCCAACAGTACATGAATGTTCGTTATGAATTTCCGTCGATAGAATATTTGTCCTTCGAGCATTCAAAAAGGTACGAGTGTACAGCAGAGATGACCTCATGTCCAGAAATGCAGAAAAACAAAGTAGAGAAGTAGACAGTCTGGTATACACTAATAAATTCCCGCGTGAATGGAGAGCAAAAAAAACCGGCAGCTCAAATTCGAAAGCCCGCCATCTCATAATCAGAGACCGTAGCCGAAAATGGTGGTTGGAACGCAGGGTTTAGCCGTATTTATAGAATGCAGACGCTATACTACAGCACAGATATGACAATTAATGCTTCGCCTTTATCGAGGATTGCTACTCGTTTGTGTTCTAATTGCTCGATAGCCGGTGTGAGGATCGGCATCAGCTAAAATTTCATCACTCGTGTTGGATTTTGGGGTGATGATTGGTTGACCAGCTGGCTCGCCGGCGTTGGCATTGAAATATGTGTTCACCTGTGAGGAATGGTTTTGACCAATCCGATTCTAAACACTCAATATAGGTTGGGGAGATCCTTACACTTGTTTGTAGGCTGGAAGTCCGCCAACCCTGACTAGAACAACTCGTGGCTCACGTACTTGTTATTTCTCGCAAGGAGATCGTGAATGTGTGACCCGGTATCGACGAATGAGTAGTGAATTGCGAATTGGATAAATTTCTCCGTCCTGCTGCCGCGTGTTCGGCCATTCGCGTCCCCAGAAGTCTTCCAGTTTCGTCGATGTAGCTGCCGCAAGTGCACCAGTGCACCGATAGAAGATTCATAATGGTTCTCCATCAGGAGATCCTGCCACCCAGTCCAAAAATGTCCCGTTGACATTTGGCACATTTTAGCTCCCACCTGGAATATTTCGCAACACCGGCTGCTCATCTCCAAAACCTGATTCTGACAAAGGTTCTGACTGGTACGAAAACGAAGCTTTCTGATAGTTTGCGAAAATTCCCATTGAAATTTCAGAAGATGAAATTGCGAACATATGTATGTTTTCAATAATTCTTATCAGGCCCTTACATTTATATGGTAATTAAGAAAATGAACTATGCGGATCTGGTAGACTCAGAACATCGGGTGGATGACAAAAAGGCCTGCCGAGTGATCTACAAAGTGCCCTCAGGCTACTTAAAATTTCTTGGACAGCGTCTGTTGGCTACGGCAGAAGCGGCCGCCATCAGGCTACGCCGACCGATCCTGTGCGCTCAAAAGAACTTTGTCGCAGCGCCGCAGCTACCATGGTCAAAAGCTGCTAATCCAACAGCCAGCAGCTTAACACCTCAGTCGACTATCAGTTCCCCCTAATGCTGAGCGGATTTTGACCACCCCCATTTCCTCCCCCCCCCATTGCCCCTGTCATGACAACAGTTCTATTTTCTACCAACCCACATAGTTCATTTTCGTAATTACCATAGGCCTGATGAGAATTATCGGAAAAAAATGTATGTTCGCCATTTCATTTTCTGATAGTTGTTAGGATTAACAGAAATAACTCATTAGTCAGGGCGCCACAAAAGGTCACGGAACGAACACCCATAGGGGCCGAAACCAACGTTAGCGGCACGGCGACAGACAAGAGACAGACAGATGAGGAAACTGAAGACACGGCGAGAGACACACACAGTGACTCAATCATGATTGGTAGAACAGGCAAACGCAAGAATGGGTGGCATGGTGACGAGGGCCGTGAGCCAGACTATCCATCTTTTGAGGATGGGTAGACGGTACAACTACCCGAAACGTCAGGCTTGTAATAAACCTCTCCCGGTGAACGCTCCTCTTTCTTCAAAAATAACTAGATCAGCGGAACCAGATACCAAAAGCGTCTTCGAAACCTCGATATTATATGGACTTGGTGAAGGTAATATTTAAGGGAACATCTACATTTTTAAGCCAAGCACCTGAACGTACTAGCCCAGCTCGTTTAACTGCACTAAAAGTGAACCCGTTTCAACCCGACTGATGTGATTTGTTTCTCACTCCCGCTGACACAACCGCACTGAACATTTCAGACAAGGATGGATAACTAGGGGAATTTGAGGTGAGCAAGTTTAATTTGCAGGAATCGGAAAAAAGGCAAAATTACACACAGAAATCCAGGCAATCTGGGGGGGAGGGGTTGGGCGGGTGGGGCTTGTGCAACCAGTCTTTGTTATCCTGAAGGATATAAAACTGTTACACAAGACGAGGTTTTTAATGCTTTCCGCCGGCCAGACAGGCGTTCTCGCAAAGAGCTCTGCTCTCAAACATCAGTTGTTTACTGCCCATCCGTAGGTGATAGGGTTCCTCCAGGTACTCCAAGCAGACAGGTATAAGCGTAGGCGTACAGCGATTGAGGCCTGCATTATAAACGAAGGCGATCTCCTTTATTACATCCTTAGGGGAACAGTTCTCCAGGGTCACGTTCCTAATGATATCCGTGAGGTATGGCGATGAAAGACAGGGCCCCTTGTTTATCATTATGGCTGAAATTCGAAGTGATGTTATGAAAACATTAGGTTACGAAATAACCGGTCAACGATAGGAATGTTAACCTAATGGCAATTCAAAACATCTTTAAGAATATCAGAAAAAAGTAGTTGTCCCTCCATTGCCTACAAGTTCCTTCAAATATATGTTTACGACTGAGTAGTTGGACGATATGGTTGTTAAAAATATGAACAACTTTCACGTAGCCTTTCCAGAGGGCATTTATCTAAGCATGCCCTTATATTTAACTGGACGTATAAATAAGAAGAAAAAAGAGCGTTTATGGTAAGTCTGACTGTTATATCACCCAGCTGTGTATTAGGAAAGGAATGCAGACAGGATAGCAGGGAATACTTTACTGTCACAGTTGCTGATTGTACATCAATTTTGTCTCCTCTGTGTCCGGTATCTTGTCCTGTGTCCGTCAGCAGTGGTCTTCTGTCGTCAGTCTCTCGGCGGCAGTTCCTCGCCTAGGTTAACAGAATGTCGTGTCGCTAGCAGCAGAAACTCATGTCCCCAGCAGCAGTTTGTCGTCTCCTATCAGTGGCAGCGTATTTAAGGACGAACAGCCTTTGTTCCACATGAATCCCTCAGCGAGTAGCCCATGCCCGCGGGTATCGTGCAGCGACCTCAGTGTGCGCGTGCATGTGCGTGCGTCCTTTCGTGACCCCTTGTCTTGCGTGACTTCAGAACCCGGCCAGTGACTGCAGTTGCGTCCTCGCGTGTCTGCACTTGAAGGTTGCGCGTCTTGCCCCGTTCTGCCTGCCTCCGCTAGCATCTAAGCTTCCTTCGTTCTTGTACCCTCAGGATGGCCTGAGTGATGACTCACATGCTGGCCGTCCTAACACTGACGTTTTGAGGAGCTGCTTTACCTACCCATCTTCAGAGAAGGTGTAATCTTGTTCATGGTTCTAAGTAAACGTGCTCTTTTGTTCCGTGTACTTATTCTGCCAATCCCGGCTGAGCCGCTGCCTGTGGCACACATCTCACCATCGCATGTGTCTCCACTGTAGACCTCACCGTTCGCCCCGTCTGCTGTCGTGGCGCTAGTGTTTGTTTCGCCCCCACGTGTGACGGCCATCTGCAGTCATGCATCATCCCGTGGCTCACTCCGACATCTTTCACGCTCATACATGTTGGCCGTGGAGCTAGTTGGTGATCTCAACTGTTCCATGCCATGACCGCTCCCCTATAAGAAGGTTCTGAACACCACATAGAGGATAGACAAATTTGTGTGGCGGTTCACTAAACAGTCGGTCGATATCCGAGCTTCTTTAATTTGCCCTAATGTGTGATCAACACCTCGGCCCACAGTTTCAACGGGGCCAAAGTTGAAGACGTGTTCCGTCTGTCCAATCCCTGGTTGCTACCTCCGACGTTGGTTCAAACCTTATTACAGCCAGCTGATATTCCGGCATTTGCGTTTGTAGCTGTTGGCCAGCTTTATCGAAACAGTTGCACATTCCGCAGTTGGAGCGAAGTCGGTAGACGACACCTGACTACTCCTGCTTAGGTATAGGGTCTTTTGGTCGCGTCACTTGTTACCGAATTGTGGAGGTAAGCAACTCTTATTCCGAGAAGCGCGAGGGATCCAGCCATGATTTCAGAGATGCTTTTCATGTACGGGATGCTCCACCACGACTTGCGTGGGCAACGCTCTTCGGTTCGCGTTTTTGGTGACATTTGATTCCAGCCAATGAGTGATCGTGGATAGCCATTAGCTCTGAAAAGTTCTCGGCGGATCTTCATCTCGTCCCATTCGGCGACCGACTACCCGAAAGCTTTCATAAGCCAATGCCGACGTGCCCGCCTTCCGAGGATCTAACCAGAACTAAGCCCTACGATACGGCGTGCGCTGCCATACATAAAATATGTATCCGAAGCGACAGAGCGCATTGCTGCGGGACTAGGCGTCGGAATTGCACACCGTCCCAAGGCCACCATGCGCAGCCGAATTATGCGAATCGAGGACCGTTTCCATCCCAGTGAGCAGTCAGGCGTCGTGTATCGCATATAATGTCTGAACTGTCCCCGAAATTAGACTGGACAGACAGGAAGAATGCTTGGTTCGCGCATGTAGGAACATAAGCTAGCTGTCAGATAGGGTGACGCACAGTCGCAAGTGGCGGCCCACACCCAGGGGACGGGCCACGAATTTAACTTCGCAGCCGCAAGAGAAGTTGATCAAGCCGACAGCAAGACCGCACGAGAGTTACTTGAAGCCTGGGCCTCGGATGACAACTCAGTCAACCGATGCACTAAGTTGGCGCCCGCCTACATCGCTCTCCGCCGGCATCTACACACGACCGACATTGGCAGTTGACGAGTTTCCCCCCCCCTCTACCCTCCTCTTCGCCCCCATTCTCCCTATAGCAGTTGATTGGTTTCTATTTCCTATAACTGTTGCTCGCTTTTCGTTGACGGTTTATGTTGGGAGGACCAAGCACGTCACACAGACAGAGACACAGACAGACTGAGGTCTCGCCGGACAAGTCACCCCCTGTAACAGTGGGATGTGTTAGGGAGGCCAAGCACGTCCCCAGACGTCAGACAGTACAAGGTCACGTGAGGCCAGTCCGACGCATACACAACGGTCTAGGTCATGCGACCGTCAAAGGGCCGACTAGGCTAGGACAAAGAAGCCAGGTGGCCACTGAAGGCAGACTGCTACCGAAGCCGCCCGGGAGCCGAGGGAGGTCACGCGAGGACAGACGTGCGGACGTGTGCACTGGGACAACCAATGGGGAGCAACGACGACTGCCCCTTGAATAGCAAGGCTGTCAGCAGAACGGGACTCTGTTGTGGACACGCTGCCTAGACGAGACCAACCACAGAAGGCTACTGCTGGACTCACGGACCAGAGTGCATGCACTAGTACCGGTGACAGTAAAGTAATAGTTGTTATCCCATCCTGTCTTCTCTTCCTAACACGCACTGGGGGAACATAACCGGTGTTGACACAGGAACACACGCGGTTACAACAGTTTAGCTCTGACAGTTTATCTCCCGCAAGAGGTCGAAATCTCAGAAGAATAAAATTACGATTCCGGTGATTAAAAAAACTTCTTATTTTTCTTCTACACAAATACCTGGGATGCAAACATTTGCATCTATTCGTGTTGAATAAACCACCATAAAAACGTATTTGTCCTCTACGCGGTGTTCAGCACCTGATTGTCAGGAAACCATCGGGACTGCCAACTAACTCCAAGGCCAACGTGTATGAGCCTGAAGGGATCTGAGGTGAGACGTGGGACGACGCGAGACAGCAGATGGGCGGTACAGGTGGGGGCGAAATCAACACTAGCGCCACGGTGAGAGACATATCACTATCATCGGTCAAAGAAGAGCTGGGCAGCGGAGACACAAGCGGTAGTAAGATGCGAACCATATACAGAGTGGCTCCGCCGGGATTGGCAGTCTACGCACTAGAAAACAGCGCGGTATATAATCTGGACCATGAGCCGCTGTATTTGTTATCTGAAAATGTTTAGACGAAACAGCCCCGCGAAACGTCAGACGCAAACAATAAACCTCCTCCGGTGAACGCTCTTCCTTTTTGGGACTTAACACCTGGGAATCGCATTGTTACTACTAATTACTTAGGGGATTTGGCAGATTTACCTAATTTAGTGGACGTAATTGTGAAAAAACTCATGACATTCGGCGGGACATGAACCCACATAGTAGGGAAGGCGTTAAAGCGAGGCCAATTCTCTACCAGTTGAGCTACAAATGTCACGCCTAGCACTGTGAGTTTAATCACAGTTGGATCGATTTTACCCGCCCAACTTTAACACTAGTATGGAATCCACCAACAGGGAACAGCAAGCTGACTGCCCAAGCAGGATTTACTAAGTAATAATCTAGAATCCAACAGAATGACTACTAGGCTGAATTTGCCTAATTTAAGTGACCCAATTATTATTAAACTCATGGTGCTAGACGTGACGTTTGTAGCTCAACTGGTCAGCCTTTGGCTTCGCGAAAAGGCTTTCCCTACTATGCGGGTTCAAATCTCGCCGAATGCCGCGCGACGTTTTCATAATTGGGTCAACTTAACTACTATTAATATAAACAACTGGTCAAGTTGCTCCATCAGTATTCTCCCTCGAGGTTCTTTTCCTAAACTTTCCTATCATCAACTGATCTTTGTCCTGTTGGTATTAGACAAAATGGGTCAGAAGCAGACGTATCAATTACTTCTGGCTCGACCGACATGTGAGACAACTGAATGGATTCATGAAAAAAAGTTACTCTTGATCGCACCATAATTGCTGCAAGATACTTAAATTAGAGTTAATAAGTAAGCATATGAAGGCCATCTCTGAGCCCTGCACCATAGATGTTCACAATTGTACAGTACCATTTTAATGAACTAGTCAGTCCGCATCATCCATCAGTGTGTGTTATCAAAAGTAATAATACCCACTTTCAAATTAACGGTAACAATTCAATTTAGGTCACCAAACAGCTTATTTAAATAATCGATTGTTTGCGCGCCATCATTAAAATGGCCCAATAGTGCCTAATTGGACACAATCGTCGACTGCATATCAACTCCATATCAATTCTATATCAAGTCTGCAGAGTCAACGATTGTGTCCAAGTGGACACTATTGAGCCATTTTAATTATCGTGCGGACGGTACAACGGGGTGACGCATTATCGCAAGTGGCCACCCATACCTACGAGACCGGTCACGAGTTAAATTTCGCAGCTGCGAGGGTAATCACGCACGCTGGCAACAAAACAGGCCGCGAAGTGATTAAAGCGTGGGCCTTGGATGAGAACTCAGTCAATCGATTTATCGATCTGGCGCCGGCATACATCGCTCTGCGCAGGCATCTCTGGAATGATGGCACTATTGGTTGACTGTTCCCTCTCCCTGCCCCCTCCCCCCGTAACGGTTGATTGTTCCCTGCATCCTATAACTGTTGCTTGTCTTTCGTATACGCCGTTTATTTCTGACGATGGACTCTAGAAAGCGCCCGAAAGCTCAGATAAGTAAAAGTATGATTCCGGTGATCGCAACGCCTTCTACTTCTCTATCTACACACGTACGTGGGATGTGAACATTTGCCTCAATTCGTGAAATAATATATTCTTTAAATGAGCTGTTTTTGACCTAAATCAAACTTTTACACACAGGTGGCTGGCACGCCCATTTGCTACGCCCTGTACATGTGGGCACTTAATGCGCCTGTAAAGGGTTTACTGCAACCCTGGCGTTAGTGACAGGGTCTTCGGCAGTGGTGTTGTGGTGCTGATTCACCAGGACCGTCCGCCACCCCAGGAAAATAGGAATAGTTGGAGAACAGAGCGATGAACGTACTTGTAAAGTTTCTTCCAAATTGCAGTACAGGTGTCTCCTCGGCTTTCTGCAGTTGAGAGGCAAGCAGTTCTAGGGAGGTGGACATTCGGTTGATCTTCACCGACACGGGATGCAGGTTGAGGGTTGCTAGGCAGACCTGATGGCAGACGGCCTCACTTTCAAAGTTATTTCCTCGGGTAAGGCGGCCTGCGAAGCGGAACTTTTGGCACTCCTTCGAGGTGGCATTGAAGAAGTAGCGATCCACTGCCTGAGCCTTTGGTGGCGCAATGCCCTGAAAATGTAGAGCAGGATGCAGGTGGAAATGACGTTTGAACTTTGGATGCATTTAAGGGTGGGAAGTGAATAAATAGGAAACAGAAATTAGGTCCAAGGAAAAGGGCACGGACGGTTGGCTTCCGTCGTTGCACTGCATACACGTATGATAACTCCGACGCATGGCATACCTTGATGAGTAAATTTACTCACTCCAAGAGGACGTCAGGGGTAGAAGATGATGAAAAATTTGGTGAAAAGTCACTTGAAGGACTATGCAAATGGAGTTTTAATACTGAATAGTGTGTTGCCTATGCCATAAGCAAGACAGCCTGGGCATTTCTTGAATCCTGAGTCTCAGATTAAAACTCAGTCAATCGATTTATCGATCGGGCTCCACAATGAAGAATTCCTAACAGTCACCTCTAGCCTGACGTCACTGGTGTTTGATTGGCTCCTTATGACTATTACTTGTTGCTCGTTGCCGCTCTTATCTCTGATGATGGACTCCAGTAAGTGTTCCAAAGTTCAGATAAATTAAGTCATAATACTGCCGAGCGACTCATGTTTTGGCTAGTGCTATTATGAAATATCTTATGTCGATGGTTTTAAAAAAAACAGATTGAAAACTTTAAAAGACTGAATACCATAAAATATTCCTCGGTATCTTAAGGACGACATGAAACTTATTGTAATCCAGTAACAGATATATTTCGGGAGAAGTTTGTCGAAGTGAAAGTTCTTTTAATATACAGCAAATGAGATGTTAACGATTTCGCCTGACGACTATATTTAACTTTATTGGTCACATCTATAGTGGGTATAGATTTTTTCGTCAGCTGAGGCTTTTGCAAAAGTTCTATTTCTAAATAAAATGATAGGGCTTTGCATATTTTCCTTGAGTTAAAAATGTGTGTAAGGTTTTTCATTAATGCCGGTTTTGGAGGGATTATCAATCTTGCCCAAATGGGCACATCCTGCATCAGTTAGCGCCTTATACCGCAAGTTATCAACTTGCCATCAGCTTATCACCCATACAGCCAAAAAGTAAACCAGATAATAACATAAATCTTCAGCAAGTCAGCATTTGCACTTGCCTTAAAATTTTTATTGAATTCTTTAAATTATGCTTTAAATAGTCACGCACATTATCCTCTGCTCGCAGCCGTCCGCCCTAATTGGTTAATGCACGGTGAAATATTTGTCAGTTACTTCCGATAATTCGACAACATTCAACTTTTTCTGAAGTTGCTACACTTGCCAATGCATAAAGAGGTTTGCTCGGGGATCTGTCTGTAACTCGATTCGGCATCCAGGAAGGGAGTACCTACCGTCACGGGTAGACGACAGATGTCCTGATCGGTGCAAGCGTGATCACACTCGCGTTTGGAGAGGAAGCGATTCGCATTACCAAAACACCCTCCGTAGTCGAAGCGTTCGCAGGCGCGCTTCTCAGTGTTGTAATACCAACGGGTCTGAAAGTTTGAACATCCACCATGGTCCAGTGGCAGCCGACAGACATCTGTCAGATAAAAAAAATACACGCGTCAGCTCTATGAAAAAAATGAAAAGAACCACCCAACTTCTAACTTTCAGACCACCTTGGGTTGTACAGTAGATTTCCTATCCCATGAAATGTCACCCGGAATTCTAAAATGCGCTTTCGATTCAAACATATTAATTACGTATATTTTAGTCACGTCAAGATGCCGACTTCTTAACGAGCTTATTTCTGACAGCTAATAAAACGTATGTACTGTAAAAAGTGCCTACTTCGGTAGTATGCATTTTCATCATGGATTTTGACTGCCTTTATAAATTCAAATATATTTTATGAAAAACATGCAGGAAAAATTATTTCTTGTAGTCGTTTGGTAAAAAATTGCGCCTTCTTTAAATTTTATACTTAAAGAAGGAGTATCTTTTGAATTTAAAAAAGTTTCTAAATTTCTGAATAATTTTGAAAGCTTCGGAATGCTACACTTGAATTCAGAGTTTACAAACTGCGCGCTGTGTGCATCCTGTTTAAAGAAAAGTACGTTTTTGCCTCCGGCTTGAGTAGGAAGTCACATGATTCTCAAAAAAATATTGCAACAGATGTGGAAATCGCTGTACACCTTATAGGCAGCATTAATAAATTGACGGATGTCATGTATAATGAATGATCACCACACAATCGTAAAAAAAATCATAATAAGAAACTTTTTTTAAAACCGAAAGATACTCCTTCTTTAAGTATTAAATGTAAAGAAGGTGCAATTTGCTACCAAAAGACTACAAGAAATATTTTTTTCGTATATGTTTTCCATAAAAGATATTTGAATTTATAAAGGCAGTCAAAATACATGATGAGCATGCATACTACTTAAGTAGCCACTTTTTACAGTACATACGTTTTATTAGCAGTCAGAAATAAGCTCGTTAAGAAGTCGGCATCCTGACCTAAGTAAAATATATTGAGATTAGGCTGTATGCTTGTCATTATTACAACCATACGTAATTAATGTGTTTGAATCTAAAACGCATTTTAGAATTCCGTGTGAAATTTTATGAGATAGGGACAGGGAACAATCAATAGTTGCCACCACCCCCTCCCCTACCAACCCCATTTATGGTAGCTGACGCTTGCTGTTCTCATTTACTCTGACGATGGCTTCTAGTGTGGAGCCGAAAGCTCAGAATAATACGATCGTTCCAGAAATCGCGTCTTCCTCTTTTTTACAAGAAGAACCTGGGGCACGCATATTCGATCCTATTCATAAATTCAATGTATAAATGAATGGAATAAGACCAAGGATATCTAAGAAGTCCCGTCAGTAAGTTAATCTGGAGTTTTAACAAAACTCAATGCATGCATTTTTAAAACTAGCACACATTGACTCTTCGCTAGTCAAGGGGAGGTAGGCAAGTGGAGGCATGTTGAAATTCCTATTCGTACATCTACTGACGAAATATTTGTGCAAATTCAGTTTCTATAATAAAGACGCAACCAGGCAGCATAAAATACGAAGGGGATCCAGAGGACTGGACCCTCAAGGGATTCCATCTTTGCTCATTAAAAAGCTCATGTAATCAGCCTGAGCAACACGTGAGCCCGTCAACCGAAGCAGGAAAACTGTCTTGAAGGACATCAACTCAGGCATCTCATTGGACTCCTGAAATACCGCTTGAACACTTCTTCCACCTTCAATGGAGCGGTGCATGAAAGAGTAAGAGGTACACCAATGGGATCGCCGTTATCAGGCCTGATTGCCGAAGCAGTACTACAACGACTGGAGGCACTGGCTTTCGAACATTACTGACCACGATTGTGGGTTCGGTATGTTGATGAAACGTTTGTCATCATTCATCGAGACAAGATTGAGGATTTCACAGAGAATCTAAACTCGATCTTCCCCGACATCCAGTTCACGATGGAGGAAGAAATAGATTGCCAGTTGCCGTTCCTCGACGTGCTTGTGTGCAGAAAAGACGGTGGGGAACTCAAAACAACAGTTTACAGGAAGGCGACAAATACCTCTCGCATCCTGAGTTACCTCAGCAACCATCCCGTCTCGCACAAACGTAGCTGCGTGCGAACGTTCTATCGTCGTGTAGAAACTCACTGCAGCGAACAAGCCGACAAGAAGGCTGAGGTCCAGTATTTGAAGAAAATTTTCAAAATGAATGGCTATCCTGGCGCATTCGTCGAAAAATGCAGGTGAGGAGTCAAACGAAGAAAACCAAAAGAACAGCCAGAACCGACACGCTGGCGAGCAATAACCTATATTGCTAGTGTTTCTGAAGAATTCGCTAGACTGGTGAGCGAATTTGAGATTGGCGTTGCTCACAAACTGGAAGAAACAATCCGCAGGCAACTTATGTGGACTAAGGACCCAGTACCCGTATATCAAAAGTCCGGTGTCATTTACCGTATTGACTGTCTTTTTGGTCAAGCCAATTATGTTGGTGAAACCGGCAAACGAGTCCTCACGAGAATGCACCAGTATGACCTCGCCGTGCGACGGAACGACAAGAATTCCCTGGTGGCCGGCCACGCATCCGTGCCAGGGCACAGCTTCGACTTCGAACGCGTGCGAATACTGGGTCGGTCAGACGACTGAACTTCACGCCTGCTGCAGGAAGCCTGGAATTCACGCGCGGGCTCAATTAACAGGCATGTCGAGCTTCCAGATGCCTACCTCGCGTTGCGCGAGCAAATCGAGGGCAGAGGTTAATCCTAGCAGAACTGAGCTAAATAAACTGTGAGCTGTACACTTTATTTTATTACTTGACAGTGAGCTCTTGGGAGAATTCGAAACGTCGGACAAATACGCTCCTGATCCCAGAAAATGTCTTAGTCTCTTCAACTCAGGTTACTAGTTTTATATGACATATTTAGAAGCGACAATATGTAGTACAGTTGACTGCAAGAAAGGATTGTCCCACTCACCCATAATGTGAGATGGTTTACAGGCGGAAATGCAGGTATCCTCATCGGGGAAGTTGTTGCCGTAGGCGGGGCAGGTGACATAACTGCGGCATACACGATCCTTTAAATCGAAGTACCACCGCTCCACCATAGCGCGGCAGCCGTAGGGCACCGTGGTGATGGGATTCATGTGGCATATATCTGCGTGGAGAAAGCAGAAAGAGAAACGCCTATAAATGCTAGAGGAAGTAGGAGTGGTCGGTGGGGAGGGAAACGGAATTGTGCCAAGTCAGAGAAGGGGAGAAGACAACTGAAGGTAGACTCCGATGTGGCAGGGTTCTAAACAGCGGTTGATATGATCACTGGGAAAAGAAGGCTATTCGCTAAACGTTTCGAAATCCATTCTTGATCAATCGTCAGAGACAATACCAGAAACGGGCTATTCATACACAGAGAGTCTCAGTATCCACTGGATACAGTCACTAGGCTACTACATGCTTATGACAATTAACGGCCCGCTTGCGTGCTAATTGCTTGAGGGTCGGCGTGTAGACCGGTAGCTACTGAAGTTTCATCATCCACGCTAGAGGTTGGCGTGATAATTGCTCAGCCACCTGACCCCCTGGCGCTGGCATTAGATGAAGTATTGGCCTCTGCGCTCCCGAGTGACGGAATGTTTTGACCAAACTGAATTTCAACATTAAATGTGGATTGGGCCAGTAGTTGCACACGTTTATGGACTGGAGGTCCCCGTGAACCATGACTCAAGCAACTCCCGACTCACACGAGTGTCATCTCTCGCAGGAATTTAGGTAGGGTTCTTTAGCATCTCATGTAAGACGAAGATGAAGACGGTGCTGGGCTCTCTAATTCGGACACCACGATAAATTCGCTGGACCAGCGGAGTAGCCAGTGCAGGGCACAGTACGCATCATTCGAGGGGCGTACCCATAATAAATGAAGAACATGGATGTTGCAGTGGCAAGTCACCTGCCTCTGATCAGTTGGCTGACCAGATCAGACAGTGGAGAGGAGAAATCAATTCAACCCTCGTGATTGTTCTCATCTATATTACCCTGTAAAAATACAACACATTAAGGAAGTCAAGTTAAGCGAAGGAGCGTTTTCGTTGCCTGATGACGAATTAATCGAAAACGTTCGTTCACTTAACTTGACTTCCTTAATACAACACATGTTTAAATAAACATGACGCACCGAAATCCGTGGCTTGGAAGGCAACTTACTGCCTTGGATTAGCACACGTTGGTGAACGCTCATCTGACCGCCAACGGAACGCATCTGTCTCACTCCGCTTTGAGCCTCGTCCAGTGAGCATTCATCAACGAGGGTCAATATCTCCTTACTTAAACCAGCGAGTCAACTAACTTGGTTGTCTCAGGATAGAGAGCTTCTTTGCGACTCCCACACAGACGGTCTGCGAGTCGAGCACTGCTTTGTGCGACGAAAGACCTGATCCATCGTGCGCAGCCTAGAGTGTGGAGGTGTGCCAGATCCTGTCTCTGATCTTCTTGACTCACTATTGCCATCGAAACTAGATGACACTCATTGATGAACGTTCATCCGAGCCCTTACGTAACTCATTTGTCCCGCTCTGCCGGGGTCTCGATGGAGGCCCTGACAACTGTTAGTATAGACAGACAGTATTGCCGACAATGACAGGGGAGACTGGAATGGCCATTTCTAGCTTATCAGCCGTAGTGAGCTAGTCATACACGGACCCAAGTGGCATCCCACCCAATCGGGTCGGGTGAGCGTTTATCAATGAGTGTCAATGTCCTCCGACCTAACCCGGCTAGACAACGAGCTCGTGGCTCAATGGCAGCAGTTGGAAGAATAAACGAAGTTGCTCTAAGAAGGAGCGACGTACTCTGCACATCAGTTCCATTTGGCGGACGAGGAAGACACTGAGAGTAGCATGCAAAACTGGAGGAGAAAACGCCCAAAGGGAGACCAAACTGGGCTGCCGGATTCAGTGAGGGTGCAAAGTCAAACCGGAAGGCCATGGGAGAAAGCTGACTTGGACAAAGTTCCACCTGTAGACACGTGTTCATGGAGGACTTGTACTTCCAGACCTTGAGACCACTGTCGGGACACTCTCTTATGTGGTCGCTCTGGCACACTGCTCCACCTAGGCAGAGAGCAAGTTCTGGAGTAGACTTGGAAAATAATTGGGGTTGTGGAAAGATTATCGATTTTTTTAACAAAACCCCAATCGGACACCTTTACATAATATAAAATTATGAGCCAATGCCACATTTATTTTCAATTATGTAGGAAAAACCACATTTTGTAGGGATTAAATTTAAACACACTACGCGTTAGGCCACCAAATCATTTTTGAAGGTGGAAGGTAATTGAAATTAGCGTTGCAGAAATGCTCACAAAAGAATTTAGAAGAGCAGTTTATGAGCAACGTGTGCTCTCGATAAATTCTAATCGGGCTAGCACAGATGTGCGGACAGCGTACAAATTTAGACATGTGGTCAGTAATCTACAATCTAGATGGCCCAGCTGAACCGATAGACTGAAGTGTACATCTTACAAGCAGGCGCTAAGTTCGTAGTTTCAAGGTTATGGTTCTAGTTAAACGTCACCAATTAAAATGGAAACATTAAACGATTCTGTATTTCGGGGGCTGGCATGGGAAGGGCACTGTAATAGGATCCCTCCGTATAATGTGGAACTTTGTGCTAAATTCTAGGGCCATAAGTTGAGAATAAGCGTTAGAGTTGGCTTGAATGTTGGCATTGGGACAGGAGGATCGATAAAATTCGAAAACTTTAGTATAATTTACTGCTTTAAATTTCCGAAAATTTTCATTGTAAATATCAGAAGATTAATTGGTGAGCATAAGTTTCCTTTCGATAAATTCATTTCAGGCCTGTATATTTATATGGTAATTAAATAAATAAGCTATGCTGGTTGGTCGAAAGATGTAGTGTCGATGTTGTTGTCAGGGGTGGGGGGGGGGACCGGCGGCCAAGATATCTTTCCACCAAACAGCACTGTTAATTAATTTCATTAGGAGCTTAATGTACAAGCCTGAAAAGAGTTTATCGAAAGCCAACGTATTCTCGCCAATTTATCGTTTGAAATTCATCACTTTACCCTGCCATATTCTCGTGTTCAGCCTGTTAGCCTGTTTTAAGGTATGCAACGAGGCACCAGTGCCCCACTCAGCGACGGATTGTAACTATTTTATAAATTTGCAGTTTGGGTTGTGCGATAATTTTTTCATGACGAAACTGTGGACAGGCGGAATTCTGTTTCCGCAAAGGCAGGCTTATTTCTCTGTTAAGTTTTTTTTCATTTCAACTTCACCCATGTCGATCCTACATGGTATTGTTACCATCTGCAGTTAATCTCTGCAAAAGTCTAATGAACCCGCTGATAGAAGTAAAAAGAGCAGTTGCAGAAAACAGTTCAGAAGTAGAAGATACGATCGCTGGAGGTGGTAGTTAAACATACATTTGATCTCGTTATTTGATTTGTTAAGTGGATTCGATCCTCAGAAAGCCTTAAAGTGCATGTTTAATTTAGCTTATTTAAGCTTACAAGGCCGAATTTTGGCAAAATTGGAGGTTGTCAGATATAGTAGACGTTACTTTGGAAGAAGGCAAGCTACAGAGATATATGTCAGCCAAATGCCTAAGTAAAAGGTCTTTTCTAAAAAGATTAATATTATTGAACGTTTGTAAATTGCTGCCAGGCATATTCGTATCCAACTTTTGATGTGAACGTTCTTTTTGTTAAACAATGCGTTTTGGTGCCTTTACTGGTCTAAAACTATGTTCCCAGCAGCCATCTTTAATAAGAACTAGTATCCAAACTTTTTTAGGTAAATGTTTTTAAGTAAGGTCGGTTTTGAAGGCTTTAGTAAGCAGATCAAGCAGAATTTACGTTTTTGAAAAAAAGGTTTGAGAACACTGAAAATCTTCAACTACTGTCGATATTTTGAAGATGATCTGAACTAATTCTTATCCAATAGCTGAAATAAATATAAATCAATTGGACGATAGGAAACATCTTTGAATATAAAGAAAATTGAATTTTTACGATTGTATGTTCACTCACCTGGAAATTTCAGTCTCTGCGCACAAACCCGCTCGCAGTGACTCTTGGTCTCAAAGTGATTTCCCAGCGCGCCACAGCCGGTGTAGAAGTAGGGGTTACAGGTGCGTCGCTCTTGGTCATAGTAGTAACGTTTCAGACTAAAGGCTGCGCCGCCCTTGCCCTCGGACCTCTGCCGCGTGGGACAGGAGCCGTAGTCGTGCGGTTGTAGACAGAAGTCCCATGCTGTCAAGCCGAAAAAAAAACAAAACAAATTAGGGGCGAAGTAAAGCCCATATCAAGCGCGATTCTGGCTCACTTGGTTGACAGTGGTCATCGGGCAGACGTCAACCAAGCGTTTATATTCATCTATAAAGTGCCAGCGAAACACTCAAAGTTCCTGCCTCAGCGGATACTTGCGACGGCAGAGGTTGTCACTAAATGCCTCACTCACCCAATCCTATGTGCGCAGAAGGAGTTTTTAGTGGCCCTAAGGCTCCCATGGTCGAATGCTTACTCAACATCCGTCCCCACGCGTCTTACCACGTCGCGAAACAGTGATGAGGCCCCGACAGCAAGCATCCCTAGGCCGTCACGAGACGATGACACCTTGCATCCTCACACCTCCCAACACGAACTAATTTTCGTATCCCCGCCCCTTCTCCTACCCCACCTTTACTCTTTCTGGTCTTCAGATTAAGACTAGAATCTGACCCCTTCGATCGCTTTACACCTCCCCTTATCCCCCTAATTATTACTGATTGGTTGTTTTAATTTTCGTGAACTCTACCCTCTCTTGTATTATTCTATTGCCTGATGATGAATTAATCGAAAACGTTCGTTCACCTAACTTGACTTACATGGGTATCATCGCTCAACTTAAAACAAAATAAGCTACAATGACTGATCAACGCTGTAGGCTCTAGATGAAGTTTGACATTTTCAAAGTCTCAGTACAACCGATCTCAAAGACAAAAACTTAAGAGCTGACCCTTTGGTGGACCAGATTGCATGTCATGTGCAATCAGCTTCTCCACTGCGAAATCTACGCTGCAGGGGCTTTGACAGCCTCCTCCGCTCGTTGTGGCATGACACTTCTGCGGCAAGTTCGGTACGAATCGACTTAAACTGGCACCAGACACTGGAAAATAACGCCAGCGAAATGAAATTCAGTCAAATAGGGCATTTGTATTTACCCAGACCGTGAACAGCAAAGACTGCAACTTTAAGGCGATTACAGTCATTTTGTAGGGAAGAGGTCGTGTGTGGGCCGCGTAGACAGACTGCTTAGCTCTCTCAGCCAGTGCTCTCGATCTCGTCTACAATTGTGCTGTCTTTGCCTTTTCGCCAGAGCCAGGGACGTGATGCGAGAGGAGAGGCAGCTACTGCGTAGAACAGAGTGCATACCTCATCAAATGTCAAGATTGAGCATGTTATTTTTTGCGTATTGAATTGATTTGAGGCGCAAAATGTGTCTACTGAGGAAAGGTCCGCTTCAGGTCAGCTAATTGAAGGAAAACAGGTGAAATTGGGCACCAACTATCGTTTTGGGATATCCTCACACTGTTAAATGATAGGCCGCAGAACCCCTTGGTTGTGCGTGATGTAGCCTAAACGAACAGTAAGATAAGCTCCATCAAAGGGTTTAACAATGTATTTTCAGAGAACCGAAAATTTAATTTTGCCTTCACGGACATAAGATGACCGCCATTGTGAAAAGTCACGTTGGTTTTGGAAACGGAAGTGAAGTGGGATCCCAATCAGCCGTAAAGCAGATTTTCCTCCAGACAGTTAACAACAACGGCTAAAAATTTAGGGTGATAAAAGTTTTTTTAGGGATGAGGTCATGCGTGGCAGCCTGCTTAGTTCTGTCAGCCACCGCTCTTGATTTCATCTATAATTTGGCTGTCTTTGCATTATCACTAGAGTCAGAGAGCAGGGGTGAGACGAGAGAGGGAGTGAGTGAGGCAGCTATTGCGTAGAACAGATTGCCTGCTTTATTAAGCATCCTCAAATATAACCTGGCCTAAATTTTAGCCTAGGAATTTGAACGGCATCAGACTTGTAAATTTTTGTCGTTTTTCGTCCCGCTTGCTTTCGTGGGGGCAACAGCAGGCTGCAGGTCAAATTTTGCTTCCTTTAAGGAGGCAACATTTATGTAGGGTGGTTCAAAAAGTCCAAAGTCTGTTGGGTGACTTGAAGCATGTTTGATGGTTGTCAAGCTACTTAAAATAACAGGAAATATTCCCCAAACTGGAGGGCAATGTCGGAGGTTGCGGCGAAAAGGAGAGACAAGACAAGGGGATAAGATAAATTGGCTCCATTTGCGCTGAATATATAGAGATTTCATTGCGCAAAACAGAAGGCTGGCTTCTTTGCAAATGCATTTTATTACTAATTGCTCCTCAAACCAGTCGATGTGTGTTTTTAACATGACTATTACTCTGAGCACCTGCTCATCGCAACTTCACTCAACCCCACACCGTGGGCTGGAAGTAATAACTGATCGCTCAGGTCAAAAGTAGATTTAATAAAGGAAATATCTGATAAATAAATCAATTTCATCATCTTGTATGCCTGAACGTGACGCAGATTACCCCTTATTGTTAATATAAGCGAAAATGTGAGTCCCAGGAAGTAATTAAGAAGTGGCATATGTTATCGTTGGGACGCGAATGTCTAATCAAGTAACCAAGACTGAAACAAAAGAGGCATCATTTGAAGTAAATGTAAAACCGATTATTTACTGCCTTGGGAATATAGGTAGTGCACTAAATTTATTTGCCAGCCTTGGAATTTTAAAGAAAATTCACAATAGTGGTCGGGAAGAAGCACGTGTGGTCGTTGGGACAAGAATGCTATTCGCTTTATCTTTCAAAATCCGTTGCGCATCCATCATCATCATCACTGTTGTCTCTGATGATGGATTTGCGATGGATTTCGAACTGTAAAGCGGCAACAGTAGCTTATGTAGCCCCACTCATTAATCCCTACAACCTGCATGTTCTCTTATGAAAACTGTGTTCACGGTCGGGAAATTAGGATACGCAGTGGAATGTACTTTAATAAATGCTAAATGCATTTTTATTTTACTGTATTTAGAAGTGTTGTTGATTTATATCCGTAGATTTTCCTAATCTGCATTGTCATTTAACTTATTGCGGAGAACCCGATTATCAAGTTGCAAGTTTCTTTAATTTCCCAAACTATTGAAATGGCAGTTAGGAGGTCTGCTTTAACGTTGCGAAAATCCCCATTCGATAATTCAGAAGGACAGTTGGCGAGCATACGTATACTTTCGATAAATTCTCTTCGGGCCATTACATTTATATGGAAGGGGAAGGTACAGGGTGACAAGCAATCAATTAATTATCGTTCTAATCAACTTAGTCTTGGGAATGGGGGCTTGGGGTTTGGGTTGATAAAACGGGTTTAGTGACAGGGTAATTAGGAGAGGCAGGGGGGAAAGAACGCGTGGAAAATGCTGGTAGTTCTGCGGCCGTTGGCCATGCTAGGCTTGGGGCCTGAAGAAAGTTCTTCTGCGTGCACAACACCGGCTTCATCAGGCGAATGGCCGTGGCCTCCGCTGTTGCCAGCAGCCGTTGACCCAGGGACTTCGGGTAATCTGGTGAGACCTTGTAGATCACCTTAAAGGCTTCGTTCGGATCAACATGGTGTCCAGAGTCCAATATGAGCAAGAATAGAACTGTTGATGTTCCTGACTTCGCCTTTGCTAAGCCATGCTGGCAGATGCTCCCGTATCCTCTTGGATAAGCGCCGGCTCGTGCGACCTATGTAACCTGCTCCACAGGAACAAGTAAATGAGTAGATGCACATGGAAGTGGTCTGGGATGGCAGCTTATCCTTACCTTCGCCGTGTAGGACCGGGTTTGTTGAGAATAACACCCGAACTTTCGCCGCTGGGAAGGTTCGTGATACGGCTTGGTTAAGGCGTCGGCTTAACAGTTCACTTGCTGCGTCCCCTTGAAAGGGGACTTTGAGGAAAAGGGTCTTCTTTTCCACGGTGGGTGTTAGGGGTTTGCGTCCAAGAACGGAAGCGAACCTGTCGTTTCCATCTCCAATGTGAACTTTATGGAGGGGTGTGCTTGGTTGACAGTATTTAGAAGCGAGTCTATATTGTTGTCTGCTGGGGCGATAACAAAGATATCATCGACATAGCGACCGTAGTGTTTAAATTCATGAATCTGGTCGCTAAGTTGAAACTTTTCCAGCTTGCCCATGAAGATATTTGCAAGGAGAGGCCCAAGGGGGGAGCCCATGGCGACGCCGTCTATCTGTCGATATAGTTGGTTATCAAAAAGGAACTGCACATTAAATGTGCATTTTAGTAGAAGTTCCTTCAGGGCTTCTATTGGGATTCCTACTTCTGTCTGATTCGTCAATAGGAAATCGCAGATGTAATCTACTGTTTCCACGACCGGGACGTTCGTAAATAGCGACGAGACGTCTAAGGAGAGCATCATCATGCCATTTAGGTTTATGTCCCTGATGTCGTCAATAAATGTGAACGTGTCTTGATAGCTCCGTGGTGCTAGTTGCTGCTG
>JAYGXS010000004.1:8570045-8611581 GCA_036362985.1 Ligula intestinalis | reverse complement strand
CAGCAGCAACTAGCACCACGGAGCTATCAAGACACGTTCACATTTATTGACGACATCAGGGACATAAACCTAAATGGCATGATGATGCTCTCCTTAGACGTCTCGTCGCTATTTACGAACGTCCCGGTCGTGGAAACAGTAGATTACATCTGCGATTTCCTATTGACGAATCAGACAGAAGTAGGAATCCCAATAGAAGCCCTGAAGGAACTTCTACTAAAATGCACATTTAATGTGCAGTTCCTTTTTGATAACCAACTATATCGACAGATAGACGGCGTCGCCATGGGCTCCCCCCTTGGGCCTCTCCTTGCAAATATCTTCATGGGCAAGCTGGAAAAGTTTCAACTTAGCGACCAGATTCATGAATTTAAACACTACGGTCGCTATGTCGATGATATCTTTGTTATCGCCCCAGCAGACAACAATATAGACTCGCTTCTAAATACTGTCAACCAAGCACACCCCTCCATAAAGTTCACATTGGAGATGGAAACGGCAGGTTCGCTTCCGTTCTTGGACGTTCTCCTAAGCAGACGACCTGATGGTAGCCTCCAAAGGAGCGTTTATAGAAAGAAAACCTGGTCCGGACAGCACACGAACTTTCATAGTTTCGTACCCATCCAGCAGAAGCGTAATCTAGTCCGCTGCTTAACGCAAAGGGCTAGAAAAATCTGCTCGGACGATACTATCGAAAGAGAGCTCACGAAGATCCAGGACCTGCTTCGAGAGAACGGGTACCCTGACAAGTTTATTCAGAAGAACATGATGGAGAGAGAACGCAAACCCCTAACACCCACCGTGGAAAAGAAGACCCTTTTCCTCAAAGTCCCCTTTCAAGGGGACGCAGCAAGTGAACTGTTAAGCCGACGCCTTAACCAAGCCGTATCACGAACCTTCCCAGCGGCGAAAGTTCGGGTGTTATTCTCAACAAACCCGGTCCTACACGGCGAAGGTAAGGATAAGCTGCCATCCCAGACCACTTCCATGTGCATCTACTCATTTACTTGTTCCTGTGGAGCAGGTTACATAGGTCGCACGAGCCGGCGCTTATCCAAGAGGATACGGGAGCATCTGCCAGCATGGCTTAGCAAAGGCGAAGTCAGGAACATAAACAGTTCTATTCTTGCTCATATGGTGGACTCTGGACACCGTGTTGATCCAAACGAAGCCTTTAAGGTGATCTACAAGGTCTCACCAGATTACCCGAAGTCCCTGGGTCAACGGCTGCTGGCAACAGCGGAGGCCACGGCCATTCGCCTGATGAAGCCGGTGTTGTGCGCGCAGAAGAACTTTCTTCAGGCCCCAAGCCTAGCATGGCCAACGGCCGCAGAACTACCAGCATTTTCCACGCGTTCTTTCCCCCCTGCCTCTCCTAATTACCCTGTCACTAACCCCGTTTTATCAACCCAAACCCCAAGCCCCCATTCCCAAGACTAAGTTGATTAGAACGATAATTAATTGATTGCTTGTCACCCTGTACCTTCCCCTTCCATATAAATGTAATGGCCCGAAGAGAATTTATCGAAAGTATACGTATGCTCGCCAACTGTCCTTCTGAGTTAGGAGGTCGTCTTCTTCAACTTACCTGTGGCCCAACTTCACGCCGCCCACACCTTCAATTTACATGCGGAACAGCCTGCTCCCAGCGGCCGCGGGAAGCAAGTTCCACTACATTTTTTCACTGTACACTTACTTCTAAAAACTTCCTTCTCTGCCTATCCTATTTTCCCACCGCACAAAACTCTATAACCACCATTTTTGCAGGATAAAATGCTGGGAATAGGGGGTGCATGAGTGGGGCTACATAAACTACTTTAGCCAGTAAAGCGAATAGCATTCTTGTCCTAACTAGCATGTCTGCTTCTTCTGGACCCCTTTCTTTAAAATTCCAAGGTAAGCAAAAGCATTTATTGCATTACATGCATTCTCAAGACCGTAACTAAGCACTTTTCCATATACTGCACAGTATGTCTTCTTTGCTTTTATTCTTGGTTACTTGTTTAGACTTGTATAACCGCCTGAACTGAATGCTGGAATGGGAACGCCCCGCGCACTTAAAATATGAGGTGTCGCAGAAAGTTTCAGCAACCAAACCAAGCTAAACTGTTACCCAATCTTAACTCTAGCCCTACCCTACAGTTAACACAAGTCGAAAAATTAACATAATCCTGACCTTTACTCCAACTCTATCCTTAAATATAACATTAAACCTAATCATAAATTCAACCCTCACCTTAATCCCAAACCTTAGTTCCCCGTAATTCGGCGCAAAACCAGATGTATTGCGGACGCTTCCTGGTCTCATGTATTTACTAAGCAACCATTAAAGTCGTATTTGTTGTAACGGTGTCACTTTGTGGTCTCACTGTTCAATTACGCCCTGTCGAATCCCCAAGAAATTACACCATAGGAAGGGTGTAACTTTGGAATCCACTCGGAGGAGAGTTTAATGTGTATAAAACCCGGAGTTGCTATCTCAGGTGGTGGTTGTGCCGCTGACTGATATCTGGCCACGGGCGAAGCCCAGCACTGGGGTGGACCAGCGGTGTCCTCTTCAGTCCACGTGCAAGTCACTGTCTGAGATGTGACAGTGGCTTAAAAGTAATTGTGAAGCGCGTTCGTTTGTGGTGTGATTGGGTGCGTTGCGATAAGGTCACCTGCTGTGGCGAACCTAAGTGGCGCTTGAGGAACTGCGACCATTTGGGTACGTGCATTGGCTCGCATGCATGTCGGTCCGGTCCATGTCAGAGGTCATCGCATGGGCATAACCACCGAAAATGCATATGACCTTGAAGGCAGTCCGCATTGACAAAGGATTTATTGTGGCAGTTGGTCACAGGTGCGACGCCTCAGGAAGGCTGGCTACACTCCTAGCAGTCCTAACCGTTGCTTGACTCAAATTGGTTGTTCAGGAGAGAATGTGATTCCAAGAAGAACATGTCTCTCTGCATACAATTACACGGGAAAACTGATGATTTTACTTACGATATCTTTCGGAGTACATGCTGGTGATACGTCGCATCTGTTCAAACACCTCAGCCGGCACAGGCGGTGTATTTGAATCCCCTGTGGGCTGCGTCTGCGGTCCCGTTGTCGTCTGCCAGGCGCCCTCCTCCACATACCGCATTTTCAGGGAACCACAGGCGTCTTCACATTCTGCCTTGGTAGTGAAGCGGTTTCCATTGCCCAGGCAACCGCCGTATATGAAGAGCTGGCACTTCTGTTCGACGGGGTCGTAGAAGTAACGGATATGCGTACCGACGCAGGGACCAGTGTCCTTGGGCAAACGGCAGATATCTGTAATTTAATAAAAGTGAAGTGTCGGTGTCATTCTATGTTGTAAACATCCAGTAAATGCAATTCTGCAAATGCTAAAAGCAGTCCACTGAACAAAACAGAGTTGAGATTATTCAGAATCTTAACTTGAAGTTTTTTGCTTTCTTCTGGACTCCACAGTCCGTCGGCCTCTGAGGGGAATCACTCAATCGATTTATCGATCTGTTGCTAAAATATACATCCATGTGCAGTTATTGGCGTTTGATTGGCCCCTTTTCTCTATAAAATTATCTTTTTTCGCTTCCGATTTCACCTCTGACGATGGAATCCAGTAAGAGTGTGAAATCTCAAAGGACTTAAACCATAATGTCGGCAAGAAGGGCAGTTTCCTTCTTCTTTACTTATACACAAATTCAATCGGAACATTCGCCTTAATGCGTAATGCCTTGTTTTTCACGGCATCGCATATATCTACTTACGTTTACCTAGAAGGTATATGCTACCTCATGTAACTTTCACCGAAATTCTAGAATGCGGTTTCGATCGGAAAATATCCCTTGATTAGGGTTTGGATACTGCGTATCGTACAGCATAAGTTCAATATATTTCAGTCAAGTCCGAGTGCTGTCTCTTGAACAATATTCTCTACAGTTGTCAGCAAGAACTATACTTCTCTTTTATAAAAGACTGCTTAGGTATCACGTGATTTTTCCTTATATTTTTTAATATAATATTGTAAAACACGCATTACAATATTCTTTCCTGCCCCCCTTTGACAGATACATAACTCTCTTTTTAAAAGTTTATAGTCGAAGAAGGTGTATCTCTCAGTTAAAAACATTTTAAATTCCTGAATAATATTGAGCCCGAGCTACATTACATTCAGACGTTCAGGCTTTCGAAACTGCAAGTTGTATCAGTTGCATGTAGGGAAAATCAGTAATTTCTATAAAAAATTAAGAGGACCTCATGCAAGGCCCATAAATTCTGGTGGAGGATATGAGACATATTCGATGCTTAACAATCAGCACTATCAAATTGATATAGCCGGTGATTTACGAAGATAATTTTCGGGTCTAAAAGATCGCACGAGGAGAGACTTCTTTTAAAGCGAAGGCTATCATTTCTTGAAATAAACACCTTAGAAATACGTACAATACATACTTTTTACCAAATAAGTATTATAAAATATATTATGGCGTCCGTTCTCTATAAAAAATATTTAAATTTTTAGGGGAATTGACAATCAACGGGTAAATGCACGGTGCTTAAAAAGCGTTTTTCTTCTAAAGTATAGTTCTTACAAGCGGTCAAAAAGAATATCGTTCAAGAGCCGACATCTTAAACTGATTGCAATAGCTTGAGATTATATAACACGATGGTCATTATTACAACCCTGCTTATTTGGTCGTTTATAATAAAAATCAGATTTCAGAGTTTCAGTTAGCATGTATCGTACTTATGCCAAAGGTATTTTTCTGAATCACCATCGCGAGCTGAGGGAAATGTTCTCATCCCAGATGTGGGTACAGGTAAAGAAGGAAACCGTAGGTCGATAATCGTCGCTTGGTTTGCGCATACACGAATAAAAGTTGACTGTAAGATGGGGCGACGCATTATTCCAAACGGCTGCCCGCATGTACGAGAGGGGTCACTTCGCAGGCGCGAAAATAACCATCTACGCCGGCGGCAAGACACGCCGAGAATTTATTGAAGTCTTTGACTCAGGTGAGGACTCATTCAATCGATTTATCGATTTGGCGCCGGCATCCATAGCCCTGCACATCCACTTCCGAGCTGCTGTCACGGGTGGTTGATTGGCCCCTGCCTCCTATGATTATTGCTTTTTTTTGTTGACGCTTTTATCACCGTCAGGATACTCACTCATTCAGGAAACTAGACGAGCCGAGAAGCCTTGTCCGCGGAATGGGACTCAATAGATCGGTGTTTCGGTTTGGCGCCAGCGCAGGGACGTCCAGACGTCCGTCACTGACAGTTAGTTGGAGCACATTCTCTTTAGTTACCGGTATTTTCGCTGCTGGCTCTGACCTCTGACGACCTGTGACAATTTATTGGCATGTACTATAATTAATCCCCTTTTGCTGGTGTTTCTTATCCGTGAAGATGGATTCCTGTAAGAGTTTTAAAGCTGAGGACAATACAGAAATTTCTCTGGTGCTCGACAAGCCCTCACACAATTGTATTTTACAAGAAAAATTACAGGAAACGAATCAGACAGAGTCCAACAGAGAGGAACTGGTACACCAATACTATGTGAAGAGGTTATATTTTATATATATATATATATATTATATACTCCAAAACTTACCCTTCAGCGTTTTGGGCAGGCAGGTGGCTTCACATAGCGACTTTGTCTTAAAGTTGTTGCCCCAGGAAGAGAGAGCGGCGTCCTGGTTGTGGCATTCTGAGAAGAGTACACACTGATGGAGTTCCGGTAGGTAGGACCACCGTGACAGGTTGTGGTGTTCCACGGAACATGTTGTGTGCCCGGACAATTTACGAGCAAAACATCTGTCTACAGGACAACAAAAGGCGATAACCATTCTATGGAACTGATGCATTTATCCAGACCAGCAAGGTTTGCAGATTTAATTATTCTCATGTTGGCTGATGAATCACAGAAGGCGCCTAAAGTTTTGCTATCAGAACTCCCATGCTGCGCTAAAATATACTCGATACTGAGTAAGTTCTTCATTTATGACGTTATATGGGCAAAAGAAGCTTATGTAGGGCCACTCATATACCCCTAGCTCCAGCATTTTTTTCCTTCAAAAATGGTGATTCTAGACTTTTCGGGGGTGGGAGAAATAGAATAGACAGGGAAGAAAACTTTTAGAAGGTAGCGTTAAGTGTAAAACTTGTAGTCGAAGTTGCTTCCTGCGGCCGCTGGGAGTAGGTTGTTCAGCATGTAAATTTGAGGTCTGCCAGGCGCTTTGCACTGCAGACTATTCTAATCTAACTCCAAAATGGTTATGTGAACCTAGGTAAGTTTAAGTAGACAACATTCTAACCACCATTGCAATTTTTCGAGAAATTCAAGATACCTGAAGTTTGATAATCGGGCTTTTCCGCAATAGGTTAAACGATAATACAGATTAGGAAAATCCACAGATATAAATCAACAACACTACTAAATACAGTAAAATAAAAAATTCATTTAGCATTTATTAAAGTATATTTCACTGCGTGTCCTAATTCCCCACCCACCACCGTTTTCGTAGGAAAACTTGCGGGTAGTAAGAATTAATGGTGGGCCTACATAAGCTACTGTTGCCGTTATATGTAATTTTGAACATGCAGAACCACGGGAGATCCTCTATCTGTAATCTGGAAGTAGTTCTTAGATAGGGCAGGTAGGATGATCATTCTGCCGTATGTACCACAGTTAAATCGTACGAGGCACCGTACGAGAACACCGGTTTACGTCCTGCCTCCTTTGAATTTCTAGGAAATTAATGCGTGAGCTTGAAGAAACTTCCAGACTTCGTCCAAAAATTCACATGAATGTTTTCGCTGAAAAGCAGTATTAGCTACGGAATAACTGCTCTTAGCTAGTACCCGTGCGTTCCCTATGGTAAGTATGCAGTTTTTTAGTGTATACTGCTGGCTGCCTGTTAGTAGTTGGTCGATATAATCCGGTTATATCACAGTAGCTGATGCATTTCAGTTCAAGTACTCAATGCAACTTTTGGACCAAACACGAATAGGCTTATTCCGAGGTTCATATTTCAAATTTGTGCACAAATATTTACGGTGAAGTTCCTAACTAACCGAAATTCTGTTATGCATTTTTGATCCGATCATATTAATCAAGTATGGTTTTAAAAATATTAAGCATACAGCTTTACTTCAATATATTTCAGGCAGTTCTGGATGCGGGCTTTTGAAAAAGCAGCCTCCCGACTGCCTACAGAATGCATGCTTTGGAAATAAACGACTTCTAAATTAAGATGAATTTTTCTCATTCATTTCACTGCCTTTTTAGGTCCAACTTTATTTTGTAATTAACATACAAAAAATTCTTTCTTCAACTGGTTTGGTGGCAAATTACGTCTCCTTTAAATTTTATATTTAAAGAATGGGTATCCTTTGTTTCTATAAACGTTTCTAATTTGGAGATATTTTTACAAATAAACATATCTCTCTACTTAGTAATGCTTACTCTAAGTTATACAACATGATTCACATCAATTAGAAAATGTTCGGAAAACTTTGAGATTTCTTCTTGATACCTTAGGAAAATATCAAAATTTCCTTTGCCAAAACATATAGAGCATGTAGTTCAGAAACCCTGAATTAAAATTTAACGGCCGGTAGGGTGTACAATTATTCGGCAGTTTCAAAAGCTTTTTGAAACCCTTTCTTAATTTTAAAATGCAAAGAAGGCGTAATTGGCTACCAAGCGAGTAACGGAACGCATTTTGTGCATGTTTTCTACAAAATATATTTGAATTTATAAGAGCAGTAAAAAGCAATGAGAACATGCATACTACTTAAGTAGTAATTTGTTCCCAGACTACACATTCTGCAGCCAGTCGGGAGGGTGCCTTTTTATAAGCCAGCTTCAACACGTGAGTGAAATATATTTAGATTAGGCTGCATGACCGTCATTGTTATAACCATAATTAATATATTCGGGTCAAAAACACACTGAGTTGGGGAAGTTGCTGTAAGTAATCGACCCAAGGCAGTACGTGAGTTACGCTTGTCACTTGATTCTTCGCACAGGTCATTGCTATTCCAGCCATTTAATTTCACACTGTCTCTTTGGATGAAAAGGGAGTCCGGGGCGACGGGGTTTTCCCTGATCCCTTACTTGGCAGATCCTGTTCGCTGGGCGAGGACTTGTGGCAAGAGTGCATGCACTCCTGTCCGTCCGTGAAATAGGCCGAAGCATTGCAGTTTCGGTCATCCGCTTTCAAATAGAAGGCCTTGCAGGTGCCACTGGTAACACTGAAGAAGAAGAGCACCCTTGCTGGCGTCCTGCCACCGCCGGTGGAGGGCAATGGCAGAGTATAGCAGCCGGTCCGTTTGGGATCGTTGTCACAACGTCGGTCTCCTTTGCGGGCAGAAAAGAAAGAGCCATATCAAGCAGTGGAGCCTGGACGATTTTATGACCTGGATGGAAAGCTATCTCTGTTCCACCGCCATCGAGGCGAGTGAAATTTATTTTGCGACAAGTAAAAGAAGAAACCAACTTGAACAGAAGGTACACCATTGGAAGAAAGGGGTTTAAACTTGACGCAAACTAGATCAATTTTCGCGCTGAACACCACAAAGGCCCTGCGTCCAGCAAGTTTTAGGAAACAAGGTAACAGTTCAATTGGTTGCTCCCCTAGTACTGCGGCTACTGTTAGATTTAAATTTAGTTTTATACCGCCAACTTTGGCTGAATATACTTAAATAACCGCAATATACTAAAGTAAACAAACTTAATTAAGAAGAAAAGAATGCGACAAGAGTGGAACAAGAGTTTTTATTTTCCTGACGCTCCGGATTCTGTCACAAATCCTTGATCATAGATCATTGTAGGAAAGGCATAGTCTCTTTGGAATATGGAAGCATACCTAGCCGAATATTTTACAAAAAGATTATTTGCACATGTTATTATACTTGTGCTGCTTTGCTCACTCGTTTGTTTTGCATGAACATACTTTACTTGCATTGAAAACTTGGGTTTACTCAGTAATCCCAGTTTTTCACCTCTGCGGGATTTTCCACATAACTAAAATAACTATTATTTCTAAGCAGCTTAATGTCACCTGACAAACCATGATATGTTTTCGCCTTAGTATAATGTTTACTGCGCTGAGACTTCCAGGGGGAGCAGCTTAGGCTATTTTTGCCTCCCAGGGATTCTCCAGTAAAGAATCCTTGGATTTCATGAGAAACTGTATAAGTTCTCTCATTTAAGAGTTCGCGGTTCATGCACTTTAGGATATCTCATTTAATTGTCTGTTGGGCATCGAATCGTTTGTAGCGTAACACTTATCTCCCCTTGCATTAGCGCACACGAAATGGATAACTTACTTTCAGGCTTCATTATTCTCCGCTTGCACGATTCGATACAAATTTGAGCAGAATCGTACGTGTTCACGCTGCCACCGCAGCCTGAGTACGCAAAGCTCTCACAGTCACTGATGTGTTGATTGAAGTACCATCGGACCAATCGTTTCGGCGCACATCCTTTCCCGGTGGCGTTCTGGCATTCGATTGGCTGACAGTTGCCGGCTAGGGGCTCAATCCGACAGGGCTCGATATCTGAAGGAAGACAGTCAGGCGGAGAGCGGGAGGTAAGAAACCAAACAGGGGAGATAAGGAGTGTCCCTAAATTATTTGCCTCCTAATAAAACATTCACCGCTTCTAAAGTAGTATAGATTTCCTTATTAACATAACAATAAATTTTCCTTTGACATTTAGGGCAGCTCCTGCCCTATTTGGTATCAAGTGAATGAGATTCTGGAGGGTATCCAAGGGGGTCTTTCCACAGGCGTCTAGCAGAGAGCCCTCCAATCCAGCAACAGTAGTAGGATCAGACAATTTCAGACCACGTATCACCTGTCCAAACTGCTAACAGCATTCGATCACTGCATGGGTATATTCAGCTATCTGTGAAACTAGCCCCCAATCGCATACAAGCACCCAGAGGCCCCAACCAAATCTGCGGCATGCATGTATTCCATTGTCTTAACGTAAGTGTAGCAAACGGAATGCTTTATTTAAATTAGGTGATAAGTCTGGTTCCTGAAGAGGTCATTCAGTATCTCATCCACTGCACTTATCTGTTTGGCTCGAACAATTGCTGGTACCTGGGGATAAGAAGGTAGCATTAGGTCGCTTTCTCATCAAATTTTCCTTACTATAGACACTCTAATGCGCTTGAAGTTCTCGCGGTGAACTGAAAGCCGTGGCATGGAAGGTGGCTAACTTATGAGTTGAATCACACCGCGCCATCAGCCCAGTATATATAGTGTTGTATAGAATCAGTCTGCAATGGCTCCTTCTTAATATGGCTAATGTGTCACTTCCAGGTGTGGAGGTGCAGTGACTAGCTCGCGTCGAAGTGAACTCCGCTAGGATCTAACGACCGCAGTCCTCGACTTCTGCGAGCAGCCAATTACAGAGCTGCCGCAAAGCTGGTCCTTAGCACGGCGACTAATAGCATGCCTGTACGCGTTTCCGACGTGATCTGTCCGTCTGGCCAAAAACCTTCAAGGCTGACCCAGCCAATGAACGCTCTCTCTCTCTCTCTCTCTGGCCCCTGGCATTCCTGCAACTAAGCGGCACTTGGGCCCTGACTAGCTTCCTGGATGCTCCTGCACTCCCAAATCAAATTTCTTCCCTATTATTCTTCGTTCCTCTGTGTACACAATATACTGTTCCTATTACTCTGGCCTCTGTGGACTTCTCCTTTGAAGATTGCAGTTGCTAGTGTTGAACTTAATTAACCCCCGGCGAGAGAGGCACACCTAATGGCAGCTCCGGCCGCGCCAGCCACCCGAATCTTTTTGACTTATCCGTGACATCGGGCCCGTCTCCGAAAGCTAAACAGCTGTGTAGGCCGGGGAGCTGCTGGGGCACTTGAATGTTTCAAGTCGGTCCGAAGGAAGCTGCAACGTGCTGCGTGATTGAAGCAGATGATACACCGCCTTGTGATTGGCTACCAAGTTTCACCCTTTTTAAAGTTTAGAACTAGAGGTTAAAACAACCATGATAGTAAGAACCATGGTTAATATTGACCAACACTGCGGCCTTAATTAGCCTCAGCCGGGGGATGTATAAAAGCCCTAGCACTCTACCAGGTCAGTCACTAGACCACCTCACTTCCTAGCACAAGTCATCTCTGTGATTTTTATCTCTTGGTGTGGTCTGCAGTCTCCCTTCGCTCTGCCGACCGTGTTTACCTGGCGGCGCTCGGGGCGGGCCTCGAAGCAAAACAGGACAAGTGAATTCTCTTAGCGGTCGATGATAATTCAGCAACGAAGGTCAATATCTTCTGGCCTAAACTGGCAAGAGAACGAGTCCATGGCTCAATGGTTAGAGTGTAAGACTTCTAAACAAGTGGTCGCGGTTTCGAGCCACGGTTGATGCACCACCCTGGAGTCTAGGTATGACTGGCTGACGACATCTAGTGGGCCAGAAATGGCCATTCGAGTTTCCCTTGTCTTTCCCAGCAACTTTAATCTACCAACACTGCTAGCCCCTGTACGGCTGCTGACAGGGCTCAAGACTGCGCCCAAAGACAGAACGGGAAGAGTGAACTGAGTTAGCAGTCGGTGAATGTTCATAAATGAAAGTCATTGGCTCCCCACTTTTCTGTCAGGACTTACCTACAGACTTTGGTGTAAACCCAGTCAAATTGTAGACCATCGGAGGATGGGTGGTAAAGGTCTCCAGGATCGGTGTCGGCGTGGTGCTGGGAGGTGCCGAAGTTGTTGTAGCGGCTGCAGTGGTGGATTCAGCGGGGGCTGCTGGGTTCTCCGTCGTCACGTTGTTCTCCGCAGGCAAGCTGCTGTTCTCCATATCCTGCCAGGGCTTAGGCAGTTCAATATCAATCAGCTCGCCTTGACGACAGGTCCGAAGACAATCCATCCTTGAGGAGAAACGATTTTCGTTACCACCACAGCCGCTGTAGACGAACTGGTGGCAGCCGGTGGCGTTATGGAACCACAAGGTATGCGCATCTTGACAGTCTCCGGCTTCGGGTGGAAGTTGGCAGAGGGCTGTAAGGCACGTTGGTTGTTAGTTAATTAGGAATAAAAACTTACGAGTTCAAATCCTGGGCATCTATTAATCTGGTAGGTTGTATCATGCCTGATAAATGTTGATAAATGAAAGGCAATTAGCGTGGTTATCGTCATTCAATCGTGTCACAACTCAAGGTTTAAGCAGGTCGATTGAATCTAGCCTGCTCCCAACTGCAACCAAACTGGTGCATACATGAAAATGAGTATAAGCAATCGGCAGAACGAGAGCTTCAGTTGCCCGATGTTTCGGAATTGAAGAGCTCGTGGGCCGCGAGCCGCTTGATCCATGGTTCCCTTACCCAAAACCTATTACTAAATCCCCTTACTTACCTCCTCCCCCTCCACATTGGGTGCTGAGTCTTGGCCTGAAAAGAGTAATTAGTCACGTAATAGTCATCGGTGAACCTTGGTTCCAACACCAATAACGACGAGCCAGGCAGTCGAGCCGTCATCCCATCAACGCCAAACACCAGTGACCACATTTCAGTTTTAACGACTCGAATTTCGGTAATCAGCAGCAACAGCAGAGGACCCACTGTGAAGGCGAAGCCGATAATTTTCCTATGTATGTGGTAGTATGGAGTCTGCATCTTATAAAAAGTGCAGCCCCTTGAACAAAAACTACCCGTACCTGATGCTATGTTTGATGATGTATTTAAGCTGGAATCTAAAACGCCAGCGATTACAGCTGCCAGCACTTCAAGCTCAGAGACCGAGAACGCCAGTTTCCGGCCTGTGGTCATTCTGATGTTGCTTTTTAACTGTGTGTGTTATTGCATGCCTTAAACCTGGACCTTCAAGATAAAGAAGAAGATGCGATCGTTAAAACAGGAAGTATTTTGGTTGGTCGTTTCGGATTCTTACCTGGATCCATCATCAGAACCATTTGCAAACACGGGTACTAGATCCACAAAGTGGCTACTATTGATAGGGTGCACTGCAAAAATTACTAGAACTAGTATTAATCTCTGGGTCGTAGTGGATGCGAACATAGATAGTAGGTCCATACCTGAGTCGTTAACTCCTTGATTTCATCACAGAGCAGGGAAGGCTTTTGCGCAGCCAACGCTCTACCACTGAGCTACGAGTCTCACCGTGCCAAACCCTCCTAACAACTAAGTGAGCCTAGTAGTCATTCTAGTGTATTATAGAGGATTGCCTAAGAAATCCTGCCTGAGCAGTCAGCTTGCTGTCCCGTAATGGTGGATTCCATACAAGCAGTAAGTTGGGCGGATAAACTTGATCCAAGTGTGAGTAAATTCATGCCGCACGATGAGCCTCGTAGCTCAATGGTAGAACGTTGGTTGCGTAAAAGCCTTCCCTGCTGTGTGAGTTCGACTCCCACCGAGGCTGCAAGTTTTTTCACAATTGGGGCAACTACAATAACTATATCTAATGTACGATCCTACTTATCACTACTCTGTCACTCGTCTACAGCCGTGTGGGCTCTTGGCTCAACTTGTGCGTTGTTTAAATTTATCAATAACCAATTTTGTTTAAACTCAAATATAACACACAAGCACACTTTTGGTTTTGACATGTGCTAGCAACGGTCTTGCTAAACACTCTCCACAGCTAAATTCTCTCCTCACCTGCCGCGGTTTATTTTGCCATTCAACGACACCTCTCTGGTGATCATGCTCGGACTCAGGAGAATCCAGCAACAATTTGCAAACGAGATTTCTCTAAATTTTCGCTATCGCGGCCCAACGAACTTGGATCCCAGTCTTCACGGAGTCATCCGTTGGCAAGTCGACTGCTTGAATACTGCCGGCAAGGACTGTGAATGATCTAAGTGAGTTGTATCATTTCTAATCTTCATCGTCATCTTCGTATACTGGTTTTTACCATTTTTCCACTAGAATAGTCTGGTAAATCACTTATTAGCAGTTAGCCTACCTTAGAAAGTTTTCCATTGCGTATTTGCCAAGACGTTTTGTATATTTGTAGTGATATAGCCTCTACAAATTTGGTGACCCCGTTTCTGTTGTCATCCACGTCTTATTATTGATTCCATTCACCTGTTTTTCCCGTTTGACTCTGCCGTTCATATGTTCTTCAACATGGGCGACGAATACCACCAATTTCACGATTGCTGGTTCTAACAATTCGCGTATACCACCTGATCAGGATGAGCCTCAGGCTTTTCAGATATCCATTAAGCTTCCCCCGTACGAAGTGCGTGACCCGACGGTCTGGTTTAAACAGATCGAGGCTGTTTTTGCCTCACATCAGAATACTGGTGATCGTACGCGTTACGCGTACGTTGTGCAGTACTAACCGTTCGACGTCGCTTTCACCGTTCAGGATCTCCTTGATCCTATCCCCAAGGTCAAGCCCTTCTCTTGCTTAAAAAAGGCTATTCTCGAGCGTACGGCACAATCTGCTGACAGCAAACTTCGCCAACTCCTCAACAACGTCGAGCTTGGCGACCAAACCCGCTCTGCTCTGATGCTCCACATGCGTCACCTACTTGCTGGTTTCACCTTAGATGATTCTACTTTCCGTCGCATTTGGATGGATAAATTACCCCATCCAATGCAGCAGGTACTCGCCCTGCTTGACGACGATGTTCCGCTGACCAAACTCGCGGATCACGCAGACCGCATCCAACAATGTTACCCCGGTACTAGTTCGTACGCTGTAAACCAAGCCTCGACCTCAGTACATCAGCATGGCGTCTCCCAGGTTTCGGCCTCACGATCCGACCGTAAACCTGACAGCCGTACACAGCGAAAGTCCACTAAATCGCTTGGTACCTCATCCCCGCGGTCTACTTCACCCACTCAACCGATTCAAGATGTTACAGACCACAGAGATGACGACCTGCAGGATCTTAAAGATACTGTCAGGTTATTGTGCTCTCAAGTGAGCATGATGTGTTCCACACTTAACCGGCTTCAAACCGCTCGTCTCTCTGCAAGCCCCAACCGCTCTTACTCAAAAGAGCATGCAGACGACAAAATCTGCTGGTACCACCGAACATTCGGCCAGGATGCTATTAAATGCGTCCCGCCTTGTTCATATGCTCGACGTTCGCGTTCGGGAAACGGCGCCGCCAGCCAGTTGTGGTGACGACTGATGCTGGCCACTCGCGACACAGTCGCCTGTTTTTCGTAACCGACAAGTCCACAGGGTTCCGTTTCTTGATCGACATAGGTGCCGAGGTAAGCGTTTTGCCGCCCCCTCGACGTCATAAGCTCCAGCCCTCGCAGTTAACTCTGCAGGCTGCGAACAACGCTTCTATTGCCACGTTCGGTCAGCGGTCCCTTACCTTAGACCTTGGACTTCGTCACCGCTTCCAGTGGGTTTTCATTCAGGCTGACGTCCAGTCGCCTATCATTGGAGCGGATTTCCTGTCACACTTCAGCCTCACAGTTAACCTTAAATATCAGAAGTTGCTAGATCCTACCACTCAGCTGTTTACCGTCGGGGTAGTTTCGCGTAAGCCTTCCGCTGGATTCCACTTGGCCGTGCCAAGCCCGCCATTTTCTGACATCTTGAGGGACTATCCTTCCCGCTCTAAGCCCTGTAAGTTCACGGAGCAGGTTCAACACGCCGTTTGCCACCATATCACTACCACCGAACGACCGGTCCATGCTAATCCGCGTAGGCTTCATCCTAAGAAGCTGCAAATCGCAAAGAACGAATTCGAGCACATGTTGATTTTGGGGATTATCCGTCCTTCGTCCAGTCCATGGGCTTCACCACTGCACATGGTTCCCAAAAAGTCATCCGATGATTGGCGGCCATGCGGTGATTATCGCGCTCTCGATCGAGCTACAGTCCCGGAATGGTACCCGATTCCCCATATTTATGACTTTTCCCACATGTTGGCTGGAAAGACGATTTTTACCAAGATTGACCTTGTGCGAGCATATCACCATATACCGGTCGCGGAGGAGAACATCCCTAAAACCACCGTCACGACCCCATTCGGCCTGTTTGAATTCCTTCGCATCCCTTTCGGTTTGCGGAACGCGGCCCAAACGTTTCAGCGTTTTGTCGATGACATTTTACGCGGTCTCTCCTTCACGTTCGTGTGCATCGACGATATCCTTGTCGCAAGCTCGTCATCCGAGGAACATGTTGAACACTTACGCCAAGTTTTCGATCGTTTTCAACAAAATGGTCTACAGCTAAACGTCGATAAGTGTCTCTTTGACGTCACTTCTCTGGATTTTCTTGGCTATCATCTTGACCAACATGGGATCACACCCCTCCCAGAGAAGGTGCAAAGCGTGTTGTCTTTTCCAGCCCCGAAGTCCATAACTCAGCTGCGCCGTTTCATCGGCCTAATCAACTACTACCGGCGTTTCATACCAAATTGCACCACCACCCTGGCACCTTTGACGGATCTTTTGAAGTCAAAGACCAAGTTGCTTCAACTTTCCCCCAGTGCTCTTGAAGCATTCGAGGCAGCCAAGAAAGCACTCGCGGATGTCACCCTGTTTCATTATCTGAGCACCCATGCTGATACACAGCTTATTCTGACCACCGATGCCTCAAACATTGCCGTAGGCGCAGTCCTGCAGCAACAGGTCCACGGACAGTTGCAACCGCTAGCCTTCTCCCAGAAGCTTCAGCCGGCGCAGACAAGCTATAGTACTCTCTCGCGTGAACTTCTCGCCATTTACCTGACCATCTGACATTTTCGCCACCTGCTCGAAGGGAGAGATTTCCAGGTCCACACGGATCACAAACCTCTCACTTACGCCCTCAAAGCTAAGCCAGATCGATATTCACCGAGTGAAGTACGTCACCTTGACTACATCTCTCAATTCACCTCAGACATGCGCTATGTCCGCGGTAATGAGAATGTCGTTGCTGATACCTTGTCCTGTCCAGAGGTCAACGCTCTTATCACCACTTCAGACCTGGCGAAGCTTGCGGAAGCGCAGGCGCTTGATGACTCCATCATTGAAATGCTTGCGTCTTCTGTGCTTCAGCTGCGTGAGGCTGCCCTCCCCGCGGCACTAGGCTCTATCGTGTGTGATTTTTCTACAGGTACCCCAATCCTACCGGAAGGTTGTTTTTGACCACTTCCATTCGCTATCCCACCCCGGTGTTCGTGCCGGCTGCAAACTCCTCACAGCCCGTTTCGTCTGGCCAAAGATGAACACCGACATTGCTACCTGGATCAGGCAGTGCTTAGCCTGTCACCATCACCTGGTCCGTCCACTTCCACGGCACCTTCACCCTGCACTCCACCTGCTGCCCCCAACCCACCGCCACCCACCCCACCCCTCCCTACCCCCCCCTTCCACTCCTTCCCTACCTTCCACTCATTCTGGTAGACATGTTCGTTTTCCTACCAACTTGCGAGACTTTGTTGCATAACATTTTTGTACATTCTTTTTTGTCGAGCGTTTGTAACACACCAATGCTCTGGTGGGGCAGTTATGTGGGCTCTTGGCTCAACTTGTGCGTTGTTCAAATTTATCAATAACTAATTTTGTTTAAACTCGAATATAACACACTTGCACACTTTTGGTTTTGACGTGTGCTAGCAACGGTCTTGCTAAACACTCTCCACAGCTCAATTCTCTCCTCACCTGCCGCGGTTTATTTTGACCTTCAATGACACCTCTCTGGTGATCATTCTCGGGCTCAGGAGAATCCAGCAACAATTTGCAAACAAGATTTCTCTAAATTTTCGCTATCGCGGCCCAACGAACTTGGATCCCAGTCTTCACGGAGTCATCCTTTAGCAAGTCGACGGCTTGACTACTGCCGGCTAGGACCATGAAGGATCTAAGTGAGTTGTATCATTTCTAATCTTCATCGTCATCCTCATATACTGGTTTTTACAATGTGTTCACTAGAATATTCTGGTAAACCACTTACTAGCAGTTAGCCTACCTTAGAAAGTTTTCCATTGCGTATTTGCCAAGACGTTTTGTATATTTGTAGTGATGTAGCCTCTACAGCCGTTTTTTATTTCTTGTAACACGATAACCTATTCAGTCGCTCAATCTAGAATAATTCATCCACTTTTCAACAGGTCCCGCTTGGACAAACGCGTTGCTACTAGCTTATACGTTTGGTACATTCAAATAACTTAACTACCTTGCACATTCTCTCTACGAGATAAATAATTTGTTTCCATCGTTACGCATCAAGCCTCGGGGTAAGTTGGTTGAGAAACAGGCGTATTAATTTGCCGTCTCGTAGACGTGATTGCTACAATGATGACCAGATTTCGGCGGCCACTATTTGGAAATTGTGTCAGAACGAGAATATTTTTGTGTTTATGCATACTTTGTTTGCTTTGGTGTGCTATTACATACTTTCTCTCGATAGAATATATGATATGAGGACTTAAGTATGTATATATATAGCGTTTTCTGGGGCAATTATACCCTTGAGCTAGTTCATGGGGAGTTTTTAATTACTGACGTAGTGTTCAGGCAAATTTTAAAATAATCATAAACTTGAAGCATAGTGTTCCCGGTTAGAACTTGAAGATAGTAATCAATGCAAAATTTAATGGAACCATAAATTTCATGAGAGCTTTTCAGTTGCATCCACTCATTGCGTTGAAGGATCACGAATGGGAAAAATACGAAATTTAATTTGTACAGAGAGGTCATATGTCCTAATCACATACAGGAGGAAGGTTAAAACAAAGTGCAAGGGGTAACAGGGAAAACGAGTTACGGGTAAAATGGGGCAAGGGGAATGTGCAAATCGGGGGGCCTGTAGTTACCAAGGCAAGGCTAGGTTAACCACATGCTCCAACTGTTTGCATAGGTCCGGTTTAGAGCCTCTAATATAAGCTGCCTCCAGGTAGCGCAAGATTCGAGATGTTTGTGCTTGAACAAGAGCTTGGAATGAAGTTATAAGGTCTACCGAATGACTCGTGTCCCCATTGTTATTCCTATCTGGTTCCGACTCTCAAAGTGTATAATTATATGCTCTTTGGATCAAATACGGTACCAGTTTCCTGTGGACTAAACGAACTAAAATCACTAGTATCTTCAACATCACAATTAATGCGTTTTTACTGCAGCAATGTACTGTCATATTATTGTCCTCTAGTGCTAAACTTGCAGTGCACATTTGTAGAAAGACGATCATCTCTAAAAATCTGAGCTAGAGCTACGTAGTGCAGAAAGCAGAATGTTTTCTGAAAAAAAAATGCAAATGCACCTTTTATGACCATAAAGCATGGTTGATCGTCAGCTACTATTCAATGCACTTTCTTTAAGTCGTCAGCTTACTAAAAATTCATCTAGCATACTACTGCCAACTAGGCTAAACAATTTTACATGCACGTACAAGCCACACTGTAGCTTCCCAATTACTGTCCCTTTAGCAAGTATGATTGACCTAACTACCACTTTTAGCATAGGCACTACACTACGAACAGTAGTATTAAGACCTAGCAGTGCAAACACCACAGTAGCAGTACGATCCGTTACAATTGTAACGAAAAAATTGTTTTCAGTTATTCTGGAAATCCTGCCTCTAACGCTACTACGCCTGTTCAGCTTTCTCCGGACTATAAGAATTCGGACGCATATTCCTCAGTTTTGGCAAATGCGCCAAGTACCTCTGCAAGATTCATGAACCAATTCTCACCTAAATCTAGCAAATTTCACTCTCAAGTCGAAAAAATATGCAGTTCTACGGGAAAGGGACAAATTCTCTAGGGTATGTTTAGATCCATATCCCTGATCAAGACTGATAAGTAAAAGTTTATATAAGGCCGTGATTGACCAAAGCCGAGGTCAAATGCCATTTTTAGAGCCTCCCTTCCAAATACAGGAAGTTCTCCAAGGACTATGACCAGATGGCCACACCGCCTCGTCTCTCTCAGACCTACCCGTTGATGGCTCCGCCATCAGAACAGGCTAGCAGCGCCTTCAACAGAGAGCAGTTGTAAACGCAATATCCAGCTACCATTCCCCGGTCCTCCTGGGTGGCTATCCACCTCCGTTTGCCACCTCGGAACTTCATCTCCCACGGGTGACTCGTTGTACCCTGGCGCAGCTTCACAGCGGTCACAGCATGCTCCTTCGCCAGTACCAACACCGGCTAGACCCTTCTATACCCGACTGCTGTCCCGACTGCGGAGTCTCGCCTCATGACTGCCATCACCTTTTCGCTTGCAGTTCCCAGCCAGGCACCCTACTCACCCCCGAGGACCTTTGGTTCAAGCCGGCCGAAGTCGCGGCCTTTCTCCGTCCCCAAACTGCACCCAGTTTGGACTTCGGCGGGAGCCCCTGATCCAACATGGGCTACCAACCAACCAATCAACCGCCACACTAGGTCTCCCAAAACGGGAGTGAGTTTAAGCAGACGCGGAAGTGAAAGGCATGGTATAAAGGACAGCCCCCGCTCGAGCTCTATTCTCGCCTTCCATGACATCGGCCGACACACTGACATTCTCATTGTACACAGGGCTGCTTGCAAGCCTTGCAGCAGGCTGACAACACCAAATGTGGTATCCGCTCGGGGGTGATCCGTGTGGTTATAGGAGCGATTGGCGATAGAGTTGAAATAACATCCCACCTGGTTCACTTCCGGTCTGCTCCCTCCCTTCGACTGTATAAATAAGCCCACCGCGCTTACACGGCCATGTTCTCCCTCCCTCCCCCACTACGTATAGTTAGGCGTTTTAACCGGTAGGTGGGACGGGGGGCTATATGTTCATAGAAGCGGAAAAGCGCCAAACCTGAAAATAGCCCAGCCATCGCGCAGTAGGAGGCATCCACACTGAGAAGATAACACCAGCCGCGCTTCGAATGTCCTCCCCGCACAAACACGTGAGACATTCTCCGGACCTTAGGTGTGACTGACTGACATCGGGCTCAGATGGATGAGTGATGAGCGAGAATGCGCTTTGATGCTGCGAAAATTTGACTATCAATTAAAACCTAAGTCGTGCTCCAGTCACTGCATCAACCTGTTTGGAGCATAACTGGGGCAGCAACAAAATAGATGGTCGAAGCTGTCGCGTGCAAAACCGTGAATTATTAGTTGCTTACGAACCTGTCTGGGCGCTCGATTGACACAAAGCATTATCATGGGACTTTCAACGGCTACATCAATCGTCTGTTGGTCTGCGTCATCCGTACAGCGACAAAAATCAACCCAGCTTGACCAGCATGCTCTACCGATCACTTCCGTGGAGGACAAGGTGGCTTGTAAGCGCATATTTCCATCAGCTATGCTTATTGCTAATATAAGATGCATGTCTTCCACTCAGATATTGTTACAGTATAGGTGCTACCTTGCTTATTCATTAGGACTTAACTACCGAAACAATCTGTATGCTTAAAAAAATCGGTGACTGTCTCTGTGTGTGTGTCTCCGTTATCATTGGTCGCCGGAGTCAGGTTGACACGCCTTGTGCGCCTTCGACGCGCGCGCATGTTAGTACCACGATCACTTCGTCGGCACGCGTTCTCGGTCGCCTGTGCGTGTCGGTCTCTACGTCGCTCCCTCATTCTACCGTGCGCGTGAGGATTCAAGTGACGCCCGACGTGAAATGCGGATGTGAATACGCCACGGGGGGGTGGGGAAGGGGTCGTCGCTTCCAGGTCGTCGCGGCCGCTTGAAAGGTCACCCCCGCCAATGTAGCAAGGGCTATATCCGTGTTTGCACAGCTGCTTCAAATTCACTCACCGTAAACCAAGCATCCAAACGCCACCGAAACCGTCTCCAGAGGTCGACACCTTGCGTCCTCACACCTTCAAACAAAAGTTGAGACGATGACCACGGGACGACATTAACTGTTGGATTCATTCCACTCTCCCCCCCTCCCACCACCCCCATTTCGCTGCTCCCAATTATGACTAGAATCCGATGCCCATGATCCCTTTACACCTCTCTCCCTCTTACCCCTTTGTTACTACTGGATAGGTTGAGCGTAAACCCCTTGACCTACTATCACTTGGACCTCCCCTTTACTTACGCGTAGGTTTTCGTGGCCGGTTGAAAGACCGCCACCCCCCTCCCTCCACAGGGATGCGGCTAGCTCTTAGGTTAGGTTGAATGGCCTACCACATAAATCCCTTCTCTTTCAATCAATCCCTTACAAACTATCATTATGGACAACAGTGATCACGTCAGGCATGTTCTGAACACAAACAACTCGACAAACGATGATGGGCTGGTGACTGAAGGTTGCGTTGTAAACTTACTTCTTTTCTACCTTATGTTATTCTGTTCAAAATTATAACCTATTTGTAGGTTCTACCTCATTAGGTAGAAAAGGAATTAGAGCAGCCGCAAGAACACAAGTTCAAACTAAGGAACAGAAGAGACTTGCTAATGTTAATAGACGTTCACAAGAAACACAGGCAGAGATACGGCTTCGCCTGGAGACTAATGCCATACGTCAGCGATATCGACGCTCCCAAGAAACCGAATATCAAATGCTGCAAAGAAGACACGAAGACGCGATTTGCCATCAAATTAACTTCTCCCAAAAAACCTAGGTCCAAACCCTGCGAAGGAGAGAGCTAGGTAGGTTAAGAGATTCGCAACGTCGGCAAAACGAATTACCCAGACGTAGAAGTGCACGTCTGACTATGCAAGCATCACAGAGAGCGGATCAACGCCCAAACGATGCTGGAAACTCCAGTTTGCAACTAATTCTCATACGGTTTGGCGACTCTGGCCCGTCGGTTGCTTCCATAAATGCTCAAGTGTGGGACGAAGCCTCACTCAATTACAACCCAAGTCTTGGTTAGGCGGAAGATGTAATTGGTTCCATTGGGAAGATGGTAGAAGGTTGCGGACATTTTCAGGCGAAAAAATGGACTGGTGAGATGATCGGCATGTGCTTTTCCAACGGCAAAGTTCTACTGAATAACTTCCCCCCACCACCAGAAATACTCCAAACATTGCTTGCTGGTAATACCGATGACTCGAAGAATTTTCTTTCTAATATTAGAAAATACAACGGTGCGTTTCAAATGACCCCCTTTGGTGCCAACGTTGTTTATGAGGTTGGATTTATGCCTACCTTTAAGGTGGAAGGCCAGGTTTGCCACCGGATTAGATCGTTACTACCTCCTCCTGATGGCGAGCCGAAATTTCTACAAATATATTTCGTAGAAGACATAAACCTACAGGCTCAAAAGTGATCCCGAGTGTACCCAGGCTTTAAGCATCATATAATACTGTGCCTTCAAGACATGCTACACCAGCGCAACAGCTACGTTATCAGTTTCAAGTCCGCCCTAGAGATGCACGCTTCAACTGACTTCACTATTGTCATAGAAGCCGATAAACGTCCTCGCGGAGAACACCAACGAAGATTTAATACTCCCGCATACAACGAGGTGGCCGTCATTATGTCAAAAACACAGCACGGCAACAGGGATATTGTCTTGAGAAGGAGGGACGATAGGTTGCAAATGATATACGAGACACACCGTTCATACGACGCCTTACAATACCCTCGCATGAATGTTAATGGTGAAGACGGTTATCGCTTCTGTATACCTCAAATTGGCACCCGTAAAACAGTAAGTTGTAAAGCCTTCTACTTATATCACTTTATGATTCGAGAACGAACTTTCAACCTACTTTGTCGATTCAAAACGGTGTTCCTTCAATTTGCTGTTGATCTGTTTGTCAAAATGGAAACAGAGCGCCTGTGCTATTTCCGCACACACTAGAAAGAACTTTGCGTGGACAACTTAATCCACCTTAGAGACAATATCCTTTCTGGTGGTGGTAATGATGCTGGCCGCAGTCAACCTTTCATCTTGCCGTCAAGCCACATTGGGTCTCCTCGCTATATGCATGAGAAAACTCAAGACACGTTGGTTTATGTTAGGCATTTTGGTCGCTCGGACCTATTCATTACGTTTACCTGCAACCCATCGTGGCCTGAAATTACTAATGAGTTGTTCCCCAGTCAAAAGCCACAGGATCGCCTTGATTTGTCCGCGCGGGTGTTCCAGCTTAAGTTGAAAACCACGATGAGACTCATCACAAAATTCAAAATTTTCGGTGATGTTTAGTGTCACATGTACACTGTTGAGTGGCAGAAGAGAGGATTGCCCCACGCTCATATTTTGGCCTGGCTGAAGGAAAAATTGCACCCTTCCGATGGCGACAAATTTATATGCGCAGAGTTGCCGGACCGACCCGTTGACCCTGTCCTGTTTTAAATGATCAAAACTCAAATGGTGCATGGCCCATGCGGTCAGATAAATCCTAACAGCCCTTGCATGAAGGATGGGAAATGTACCAAGAGATATCCCAAGCGATTTCTAGATGCAACTCAGACTAATGGGGATGGTTACCCTCTCTATAGAAGGCGACAACCTGAGATTGGCGGATTCGAAGCAGTTATCAGTGAAAGGCGAAACGGTGGTGTGGTAATTGATAACCATTGGATTCTGCCGTATGGCCCCCTTACTGTCAAAAGTATTCAACGCCCACATCAACATTGAATTTTGCAACTCAGCGAAGTCCATCAAGTAAGTCTGCAAGTACATCAAAAAAGATCTGATGCCGCCATGTAATCTCTCAACCACCGTAACAACAATGATGAGATTACCCAGTATGAAATGGGTAGATACATCAGCAGCAATGAGGCATTCTGGAGAATCTTTGGTTTTGATATCCATAACCGTTTTCCGGTCATTTAACACTTAAGCGTCCACCTGGAAAATTGCCAACGGATTTACTTTACGGAAGGATTCTTCTTGGATCAGCTTCAGATTCCTAAAGATACAACTTCGACTGCTTTCTTCAAATTTTGCCAGCAAGATTCGTTTGCCCAGACACTTTTGTATATTCAGGTCCTCTCATACTACACATGGAATCGAAACAAGTGGGCCCGATGAAAGGTAGGTATTCCAGCTGACAGACATCCGGGCATAAAGTATGATGTGAAAATGGGCAGAATTTACACTGTTCACCCCTCTCAACAAAAATGCCTCTGCTTACGAATTCTTCTCCATGAAGTTAAAGGTCCAACATCGTTTGAAGCTCTTAGGACGATTGACAGTTTTCTGTATTCTACCTGCAGAGAAGCCTGTGCAAGGCGTGCTCTGCTTCAAGATGATAATCAGTGGAAGAAAACCATTGCTGAAGCTGTCGTTGCTAACGCTCCTTTTCAATTACGATGACTGCTTGCGTTGTTGATCAGAAGTTGCGAGTTGAACTGCTCCCATGATCTATGGTTAAAGTACAGAAATGATGTCGGAAGACTACCGACATCAACTAAAGTTGCAAAATGCCCACCTTCCCGTACACTTCAATGCCGCCATCTACAACATGGCATTCATTCACATTGAAAACACCTTAGTTGAAATGGGTGGAGAGCAACTTGACAGGTATGTATTTCCTCCTTTTAACAGGAGCATTATGGATCAGCTTCCAACTGAAATTCAGCGGGAACTTTGCTACAATGTTACCGAGCTGGCAGCATACGTGGCTCTTCAAAAACCAAGGATGCTGGTCAATCAACTTCACGCATTCAACACTATTATTGACAGTGTCCATAACCGCAGTAATGGCGACCACGTTTTCTTTTTGGATGCGCCCGGCGGAACTGGCAAAACGTTTGTCATTCAGCTGCTTTTGGCTGAGCTGCACAAAAAAAGCAAAATTGTTTTGACTGTTGCATCGGCTGGTATAGCAGCGATGTTACTTCCCGGTGGCCGAACTGCTCACAGTGCCTTTAAGCTTCCTCTGAGGTTACCTGATGATGGCACCGCAACATGCCACATAAGCAGAGGTAGTGGATCATCTGAATAGTTGAAACGGTGCTCAGCTATCATCTGGGACGAGTGTACCATGGCCAACAGAAGTGGTAGACAGAACGCTGCATGATGTCGCAGGAAAAAACATTCCGTTTGGTGGCATCACATCTTGTGCTTTCCGCTAGACACTACCGATGATTCAAAGGGGTACCAGGGGTGACCAGGTAAAATTCTGCCTCAAATATTCACCGCTATGGTCAACGGTGAAGACATTAAAACTCACGACCAATATGAGAGTTTTCCTGCACAATGCCCATGAAAACGATGGATTCTAACCAACATCTTGAAGATTGGCGAAGGGAAAATTGGCAGCGATGCTACCGGAAACATTCCTATTAGTTTGGTTGCAAATTTGCTGAGCAGTGACGAAGATCTTAGAGACAAAGTTTTCCCTGATCTCCAAAATAACTTTACCGCCGCAGAATGGCTATGCGAACGAGGAATTCTTGCTCCGACCAACAAATTTGTCAATGCCATTTACGACAGAATTAGCCGTCTCCTTCCAGGTGAGGAAAAACTGTACAAATCATTCGATACGACGGTTGATCCTTCCGACTGTGTTAATTATCCAGTTGAATTCCTGAACAGCTTGGAACTATCTGGCGTTCCATCGCACAAACTGGTTCTGAAGGTTGGCGCGCCAATTATGCTGATGAGAAATATTGATGCACCGCGGCTATGCAATGGCACTAGGCTAATTTTCAAGCGACTGATGTCATACATTATAGAGGCCACAATTATGACCTGTTGAGCAAAAGGGGAGACTGCTTATATCCCCCGCATTCCTATCGTGCCATCTGACACTCCGTTTAATTTCCGACGACTTCAATTTCACGTAAAGATTTGCTTCGCCATGTCCATCAACAAGTCCCAAGGTCAAACCTTCAGGGTGGCTGGAATTCACCTGGAAGAATCGAGCTTTTCCCACGGTCAGCTCTACGTTGCGATATCTCGGGTTGGCTCGACAACCAATTTGTACGTTTTGGCACCCAACGGCGTTACGAGCAATGTCGTTTACCCAGAAGCTTTAGTCTGACAAATCTACCTTCCATCTCCTTACGGTGCGTATTGATCCTTATTTCCTGCCTTCCCATGATCCCGTATTTCTCACTATTGTTTAATTTCAAAATTCTGCTCTATTAATGCCCGCATTTACCACTTTCCGCCGGATACATACTTATTTACTCGCTCATATTTTAATGCCACCTGTGGACACGTTTGTGATGCAGTTGGACAAGCATGAAAAAAGGTGTTCTTTGTAATGATGCTAGACTAATTACATTGCCGCTCGGCAGCAAGTAAGGTTTGCCACCAAACTTTTCTGGCATAAATTTCCTTTAAACACCATACGGCTCGCTACTTTTCAGTACTTTGTTTGCTTAGAATAACTGTTGACGATCGTTGAACTCCCGTGCTTCTATATCTGGTCGGCAGACCCGGTAACCAGCAAGGGTGTACGATGGGCTCAACTCCGGTACTCGGCGATGTTCTCGTGCCCATTGCGATCTTCCCCTCATGCGACCATTAGGGTATTGAGCAACCGTGATGGCCTCCTCCTGACATGATTCCAGCACTTTCAGCAGCAGGACATCCGATTTACATGTTCCCTTCACCCCCCCTCCCCCATAGGCGGCAGTTTTTCTCCTTAAAATCCCACAAATGGCATTCAAAACTAAACTTATGAATGATGCCTAAGGAGTTCTTTTACTGTCTTTCCCTATCCAACGCTGATCCATTTCTGCCAGCGCCACAGGTTCTGCATCATAACTATGTACAACAAGGGAGTTCAAAGGTATTTACCTATGAATTTCCCAAACAAAGCTGAAATTAACTAGACATAATCATTTTAAGAAGTTCTCATATGCGATTTGCCTACCTAAGGGTCAACAACATGTAAGTAAACCCAAGGCGAAGCCGGGCTTCCGCGCTAGTTATAGGATATGACAACGTTAGTTTATTACAGAATAGATTGATCTCCTATTAGACCGGAGACGTCCTCTAAACCTCAGGAGAAGGAATTAACTACCGGAAAAGTATTATAATAGCCTACTAACAGCAAGTGGCTGCATAATCCTCGATATAGGTTGCGGCTGTAAATTAGATCCCGATCTTATACATTCAGTAGTACTAGGTGGGTGCTGTCCACCGAACGCTACACCCAGTGACCACAAGAGATGACTCTCCTATGGCCCGGACAGACAAAACCCCTAAATGTCATGTCAGATAATCAGTACTCTCGGCACTAAGTTCAGTCATCGAATCCTGTTTAGGCATTAGGTAGGCCATCCCCATTGTTATTCCTATCTGGAGCCGACTCCCAACGTGTATAATTATATGCTCTTTGGATCAAATATTGTAACAGTTTCCTATGGACTGAACGAACTATAATCGCTAGTATCTTCATCATCACAATTAATGCAGCAAGGTACTGTCATACTGTTGCCCTCTAGTCCCGTACCCGAAAGGCACCTAACTTGAAAGATGATGATCTATGAATTCTGAGCTAGATCTAGGTAACCTAGAAAGTCTACGATGGCCTCTTTTGAGGACCTGATAGCATGTAGCAACTTAGTTGACTACGGAGCAGATTTTTCCCGTGTTACAAAGAAGACCTCTCCTGTGTCCTCAATAGGGAGTTAGACACTGCAAAATTTTAGCCTATTAACGATAAATGGCAAAATGCAACATAAGGACATGGTAAAACTTGAGCTATTTCTTAATAAATTTCGTCAACCAATATGGCAGAACGCATGGATTTGCTGGTTTCACCACTAACATTAATACTACCAGCATCACTGAAATTGTCCTATTCCTGCTGCATTTGATTTATCCCACTATCAGTTAAATAGAAATAACGCTGCCGATACCAGTACTTTCAGTATAAAGAACTAGCAGTTGAAGCAAGAGTCCTAGCAGTAACAATGCGAAGCTAGTTAAAAACATTACCTGCCGTATGAGACAGAATCACCTCAGCTGATATACTCCTATTCCCACCTGTTATACTAAATTGATATAAAATAGGATGAACGTCATATTTCTGAACCATTAGTGCTGATAAGGGAAGTTGCCAAGCTTCCATGACTAGTGGACTGCTGGAGAATCTTGCTTCCAACTAGACAGACGGCGCTCCGCAACTTCTGAGCTAAAACTAAATATTATGTAGACATTGCAAAAGTCCGACATTTGAGCGCGCATCGGTGGCAGATATTAAGTTATCATCAAATGCACATTCTTTAACCCTACTGTTACTAAAATTCCAACATTTCTACATGCATGCACAGGCTTTAGCAAGTATGATTACTAGAACTAGCACTTTAGCCAAGGCACAGCACTTCTAACAGAAGTATCCTGACTTCTTCGCCTTCGCCACTTCAACCAACCTCCGTGGGAATTCTCTCAAACTGTGGGGAACCCTATTCCATCTAGAGGTCCGCAAGCAGTTGTTCTCACAACGATTCATCGGTGCCTGGAACGGACTGCCCGAGGAGGTCGTAATGGCGAACTCCACAGATGCGTTTAAACGGAAACTGGATGAACATCTACTTAAAACTTACCGTTCATATGTACAAGGAATCAGGAATAATTTACGCCCCGGAAATACCTATGGATGAAACTTTACATTTGTATATTTTACTCACTATTTTATAGTAACACATTTTACGTTGGATATATTAGGTACACAAGAGACTATTCTGACTGCTCACACGCACACGTTTAAATTTGTACATGTAAATATGTAACTCACTGTTTATAGTGGCATATTTGATATTGGATATTTCATGCACACTGTTTTCAATAGGGTCTTCAAAGGCATTGCCTACTACCCTAAATATACTAAACTATACTGAACTAAGTGGCACATGTCACTTTGTTACCACCTAAATACATGATAGATCCGCAGCTCTTGTTGCATATACCTTTCCCAAATTTTGAGTTGACTAATATCCCCTAATAGGTCTATAACTGCACCCTAAACTAAAATATTTCACATGTATGCACAGGCCGCATGGTAGTCTACCACCTACGGCTCTTAGCAATTATGATTAATAATAATTAGCACCCCTAGCATAGGCACAGCACTTGTAGCAGAAGAACCCTGCAGAAATGGCACATGTCACCCTGGTACCACCTAAATGCATGACAGATACCCAGCTCTTTCTACATATACCTTTCACTAACCTAGAGCCTACTTATACCCCCTTATAGGTCTATGACTGCACACTATGCTAAAATATTATTTATGTACGCACAAGCCGCATGGTAGTCTACTACCTGCTGGTCTTAGCAAGTATGGTTACTAGAATTAGCTCCCCTGGAATAACACTTTCAAAAGTAATGCACTAGAGATCAAGGGAACACGACCTCAAACCAAACTCCAACCAGCGGAACTAATTTCCTTGAGATAATAGTGCGGAAACCAAGTCAAGCAGAGCTTGCTCAGGCCCCCAAGCGTGTACTTACTCGAAATAGTTAAACCTAGACTCACATTCCTGCTAAGAGCAAAGGAATATAAGCCCTAGCATTGGCTCAGCCCGCATCGCCGTTAACAAATGGCGGCATAAGTGATAGCGACACTTCTAGCAGAGATTGAGGGTACATGAATCTCGTGCTAACTCTAGTATTCCTGGCATAGGTACGTACCTATAGCAGCATCCTCTTAGTCCGTACAATTCGATGGATCAAGTTGAAAGTGCGGAAACCAAGGCATATGCATCTTTGCTCAGGACACCCAGCTCTATTATTATCCAAATGCTAATCACTTCTAACTCACACAGACAGGGGAGTGCATATTGGGTGCGTCTCCTTAAATAGAAGATACACAGGCAGTACCTATAGTATACTATCTACTAGCCTCAGTAAGCATACTTTCTAGAATTAGCACTTACATCATTTGCAAGCACCTATGGCAAAAGCGTCTTATTCCGTACAGCTCGAGGGATCGAGCTAAGAGTGCGGAAGCCAAGGAAAGCACAGCTTTGCTCAGGCCCCCAAGCCTGTACTTCCCCGAGACAGTTCAACACAGATTCACCTTCCTCATTCAGATCAAGGGTATAGGAACCCTATTGAAGGTTCAGTCAGCGTCAACGCTGACAAATGGTGGCACCAGTGCCAGCGCCAGTACTGCTACACTTCTTTTTAGGTTTGAGGGGATATTAACCCCGCGCTGACTTTGACCAGCGTCAATATTACTCAGATGCACCCTAGCAGTAACACTAGAAATAGAAGTAGTGGTTGTTTAGCAGAACGAGGCCCGGCTTCTTAGAATCAGGCTTGACGCCTACTATAGGTGAGTGAGAGTAGACAGTGCAGTAGTACCGGCGCAAAGTCTACTCTCACTATATACTAAGTTTAGGCGGTGTTTACGGCTGCGGCCTACGCCCTCTCTCTGTGCGGCCATCTCGACTTGTCTTGTCGCCGTTTAAACACAGTTGAGAGGGTAAGAGAGGGGTAGGTAGCGGCGCGCCTGCTATCACTATACCTGACCACCGTCTCTGTTCTTGAGTAAATGGTGGACATCTTCGCTTGCGATGGTCGAACTAACATACACACCATATGGCGAAAACAGTTGTTCGAAAAATGACGGCAAGCGTAATGCAGCGAACCAAGCGAGCGAGAGAGGGGACATTTTTTTACAAAGCTAAGCTTTAAATAGTGTAGGTTGGTGGGGACGAGAAAAACATACCATCATTGCTAAGGGGACTACCTCCGCAGAATTGTTCACAATCCGACCTTGTCAAAAAGTTATTTGCAGTGCCTGAACAATGATCGTAACCAAATTCCCGGCAGCGCCCTGCTGACTCATCAAAAAACCAGCGCGAAACGCGCTGTCCGACGTCCACGCAGACAGCAGATGGTGTCTGTGACGGCACAGTGTGTGGTAAACGGCAGAAGTCCACAGCATCTAGTTAAAAAAGTATTTGGTTACTTCTAATTGAAAATTAGTAAAAGGAATCGACAATTTACAAGAAAATGGCTAAGCTAAGGACTTGCGCTGTATGCATCAGGTACTGGACTTACCTTATGAAAAACCAGCTGTAAATAAGTTTTTTACCAATCCTCAAAATTCGTTCCTTTATTTTGAGGTTTATAGTACTACAATCCCACTTTTATGAATATGCAGCAAGAACCAACTAACATTTCTGCTATAGACAATTTTTGAGTTCGCCAAAAGCGTCTGCCCTTAGAATTTGCCAAAAGACCGAGAAGGAGGGAATTTTGAACAAAAGTTACCTTCTACAGAAGGAGAAAGTAGCATTGACGAGAGGAACTTACTCTGCCGAATCTTTTGGATCACCGATGGTACCTCGCAGGCGTCATGACACTGCTGTAGTGAAGTAAACTGGTTCTCTGATCCTCCACAGCCCAGAAACATGAACCAGCGGCACTGTTCAAGAACTTTGTCGAAGAAGACCAACTTTCTGGCAGACGAGGTGGGCTTGGTTGTGGTATTGAAGTGACACTGGGCATATCCGGCTTCCGGTGGGTCCAGGCAGGCCTTGATGGCTAATATACGCATAAAATAAAATATGTGGATAGGATAACATCATCGAAAAAGAAAAAGGAGGCTGGAATGGCTATTTCTGGCTTATCAGCCATCGTCGGCCAACCATAATCCCCGAGGCTTTGTGGTCCCCGATACTCGAAACTGCGAGCTTTTTGTTTAGACGTCTATCGCTTTACTGCTTTACCGCCCCACCTGCTCTTTGCCTTACAGATGTGGATCTGGAATATACACACAAAGGTCTTGCCTACGAACAGAGTCTATTTTCATGTACTTGCTTACATTATTAAACACACATAGGTGCCTGTGTGTCCAGTCCCCGTACTAGAGCGCGGCCAGCATGTCACGTCTGTGTTAATGAGTATTTCTGAACTCAGTCAGTAGAACAACGTACCTGTGGCTTTATATAAGCATGCATGTTAACTGATCTAAGATCGGAGTTTGGGTCTAGAGTTATCTAAATCAGGGATTTAGACGTGAGTGACCGGTGTCGACTGTCTGCACAAGAAGTAGCCTTTTCTGTCTTCCTTTCTTCTCTTCGTTGGCATTTCTTATGAATAAGTATAAATTCTCAAGTAAGTCTGTTCCTCAGCTTCTTCCGCATGCAGCTCTTATGCTACGAGCTTGATACTATCATGGTTTACCGCGGCTTGGAAGTCTGTCAGCTTATGCTTTACCAGACCACGCCATCAGCCCAGCGCGTGTTGTGTGTAAAGTGTTTGCTGAGTGGACTGGAAGTCAGGCGGCGACGGCTCCTTCCAATGCCCTTGTTGCGTAAATCATGGTGCCTTTGTAAAGGGCGCCAGGTCATTCTGTGGCGTGCATATATGGTTTCGCTGGTCCTTTCTGTTAAGATATTAGCTGGACTAAATGCTAACAAAAATTTCCTAAGGCGTCGAGCCTGGCCAAATTTCTTTGTTTGTTAGCTCTGACCGCGTACAGGCGACGACTGTGCACGCGAGATGACCTTAAACTCTGGAGAGGAAACAGATGCACGCGGTTGCTCGCGTGCGCCACTGGTCGCAGTTGTCCCAATGCGCCAATCAGGCTACAGGCGAACGCGCACTAGACACTCTCCTATCAGACACTGTCTTCCAGACAAAGGGAGAGTTGCATAACACACTTGGATAGCTAGTCCGCTCCCAGTGCCGGGGCTTTCCCCTGAGGCGAGACAAAGAGCGCGCTGGAGATCAACCAGCGGCAACAGCCACCCGAGACAGCTCCTCCGGGTTCTATACACAATAAACCCTCCTCCAGGTTCATTCCCGAATTATGCCCTTCTTATTGTGTTCTTCCTTGGGGATTTCAACAGGGCGTAATTCGACGGTGACACACGTCAGATGTCATCGTTTTAACACTTTCAACCACTACACCCACCCCACATCGGGCTCAAGCGGTAGCCTGATGCTGGAGACTGGAGAGAAAGAGAGAGAGTGAGGTCGACGACTCAGCACATTTTTCTGAATAATATGACGCATTTAAAGCTATCACGGTGTACTAAGCGCCGTGGCTTGAAAGTTTGAAACTGACAGTTAACTCGGGCTGTGGAGAGACTGGCTGGCAAACTGAGAGTCAGACTGCAATAGCTCCACCTTAATGTGGCCTTTGTGGCACTACCACTAAGCTGGAATCTGGGATCGCCGCCTTACTTTGATGTGGTTTCCTGGTTGTGTTGACCTATAGTGCTTGGACCTTCGTCCTCTCACACCTGCGGTATTTTTATATTTTCTTGACATTGGGCACAAATGGGGACGGTGAGTGAGTGAGGTAGATGCGTCGAAAGTCTACTTTCACTATTATCCATCGGCAGTCACCGTCCCTGCACCACAGAGCATACAGTGGAAATCCTCCATACCGACGGCCGAGCTATCATTCGCGCATGTGTGTTGTGTTAGTGTTCCGAGCTGATAGCGGGGACGAAAATCAGTCTTAAACAGTTCTGTATCAATCTGCCCCTGCAAGCAGCATACTCTATGGACAATAGCTACTGAAGTATTATGCACTTTTCTCATTGATTTTCAACGCCTTATACACACGGCATGAACTCGCCGTGCAACGGAACGACAAGAATTCCCTGGTGGCCGCCCACGCATCCATGCCAGGGCACAGCTTCGACTTCGAACGCGTACGAATCCTGGGCCTTTCAGACGACGGAACGTCACGCCTGCTGCAGGAAGCCTGGCATTCACGCGCAAGCTCAATTAACAGGCATGTCGAGCTTCCAGATGCCTACCTCACGTTGCGCGAGCAGATCGAGGGCAGAGGTCAATCCCGGCGGAACAGGCTTAATTATACAGTGCGCTGTACGTTTTTCATTCCTTGACAATGAGCTCGCGGGAGAGTTCGAAACGTCGGAAAAATACATTCCTGGTCCCAGAGAACGTCTTACCTTCTTCTATTCAGTTACCTGGGCCTCGCATATTCTCGACTATTCAGATGAAAATCGATGTTATCGAAAAACTGCACAAACATATACGTTCCTGTACTCAAGTCGTAGAAATATACGCGTTCTACAAGAATCCTACTTAAACATAGGGTATATTTTAGTTATAAAATGTTTTTTTAATTGCCCACTAAGTTTTAAGTCCACCGGCCGTCACACTTGAATTCTAGGCTTAAAAACTAAATGCTGTGTATATTCTCAGGACAACGTTCCTCTCTTATAAGGTACGGAGAAGGGGCCTCATAGTTCTGATAAGGTTTTGCACTGATCCTGAATCATAATTTATACTCAGTAGGTAACATTAATAAAGTGTCAGATATTATGTACTTCGGATGAACATATTACGGTCTTTAAACATCTTGTAGCCAGAAACTATTTTAAATCTCAAAGATATGCTATCTCTTAATGAAATGTTTGACGAAGGTGTAATTCACTATCGAACGAGTATAGGAAATATTAAAATATGTCTATGAAATACATTTAAATTCGTAAATACGTTGAAAATCAACGAGAAAAATGCATACCACTTAAGTAGCCATTTTTACGGTGAGTAATTTTTCCAGGCGATCAGTAAGAAGCTCTTTCTAAAGCCAGCATCCTGGTGTGACTAACATGTCTTGAGACTGGGCTGCCCGCTCATCAGTAGTAGAAGACTACTTAATTAACTGGTTTGAGACACAAAAACACATTCCAGAATTTTAATTGGCACTTCATGTGACGAGGGAAGCCGCTGTGCATCGAGAGACCATAAACGCAGGAAATCACGAAAATGGAATAGAAGCAGACCTTTTTTCAGCAAACTTACGTGTTTTATGATGACATGAAGTCATACACTCCAGCTCACTGTCAAAGTTATTCTCATTGGAGATGCAGTCTGTCGTCGAAAGGCAACGCTGTTCGATGGCATCGAAGTACCAATGAACTCCGCGGTCTGTCTGTGTACAGGGTGCAATATCCGGGATGATTCTGCAGCGTACTGAAAATTAAAAATGCGAGGGTGATACATTTGAGCACAGCCCTCAAGTAACTTTAGCTGCAAGCACAAGCAACAGTATCTTCTGTACATAGTACTGCCGGGTAAAGACCAGGAAGGCTGGAGTGGTCATTTGCAGCTGATTTGCTGTCATCGGCCAATCATACCGAATCCCACCAAATGCTTGAACTTGTGACCTCTTGGTTAGAGTCTAACGTTCTAGCATTTAAGCCACGAACTCGTTGACTTGCCGGTTTAGATTGGAAGATATTTACACACGCTGGGGCTGGGAATGACTGACTGACGACGGCTAATAAGCCAGACTTGTCTACCTACACTACGAAACTCTGTGCGGTTGCAAGCCTACATAACGTAGAAAAAAGGAACGAGGGCAGCTTCTGTGCCAGGGGAGATTTGTTAGGCTGTCAAAAACAATATTACTAATCCCCCACCCTCCGACGTCATCACGCAGTTTCTTGGTCTCACTAGGTCTCTGAAACCTAACATCTTCTGCACACTAAAAAGCCTCAGCAATTCCAATCGCAAACTCTTCGGCAAGGCTATACAGTTTGCGATGGCTATGAGTAGCAATACTGCACGCTATTTTACTTAAACCTTCACACTTGACTAGGTTCTGACAGAAATTCGAATACTTATGGTGAAGTTAGGCTGCAGATTTCTTGTAAGGTTTTAGTGGACAATATAGGAATTAAAGCAATTAAGTGTATTGTTGATGAAGTCTTTCGATTTCATTACGTTAGGTTTTACGGCAGGTTATTAACAAGAAACACAAAATATTTTCCCTATTCCTTCTCTTGTTAAAACGAAACAGAAGCATATGACACTCCCTAACAGACCATGTGACCGTTAGTGAAGCCGTGTAAAATACAGGCTCCTAGTTACTACAGTCTTTTAAGTCATCTAGTACTGTGGCGTCTGAGCTTCTGCTTTTACTTAAATGTGGAGATTGCAGGCAAGTTGTCATTATGCACAAAATAGGCCACGCATTAATCAATTTTTAAAGAATACTTTAGAATTGCAACCAAGGCAATGGAGCCAAGCTGAACATGTGCGTAATTTGGGAATGACAATTAATTAACTCGAGACCAGTGAACATGTCTAAACTCACTATTTTATTTGATAATATATGTAGGACGTAATATGCAGCCCCTTACGCATTGTCCGCGCAAAATATACATTCAGTTTAAGTTTTTTTAGTCTTTTACTATATAAGACAACAACAAGGCTTCAATTCTGTCACGGAACCCGCGTAGGGCTTACCTTCGACATTTCGCGGTCCGTCCGGTGAGTACAGTTTGCTCAGGTTCGAAACATCCAAGTGCGCTTTCGTAGGGCTTTGAAGGGTATCTACTGTACTCGACCTTAAGGTCTCCGTTGCCGGCGTTGTAGAGAGGGTTGTTGCCAAAAGAGTTGTAGAATCCTGTTTGACCGTCGACTCGGTCATTGTAGGAACTCCGGTAATCTCAAAAACATCCGCAAGAGCCTCTTTAGACACGGATAACAGTTCTTCCCCTTTACTGTTCACCGATGCCTTCGGGGGCTTTTCAGTACTCTGCATACTGGCTTCCATTGAGGTGACACCCTCAGATTCCACGAGCTCGTCCAACGTTGGGACTACAGTTGAGGTCGCAGTAGTATCCGCATGCTCAAATGTATTCGGGCTTGTGGTCGCCTCGGTTGGCTGGGAGGCATCGGTTTCTCCGTCAGTGTTCACCGGCTCAGCGACTGGAGTGTCTTTAGGGGTGGTACTGGGAGTGCTGTGCACAGTGGACACCGTGCTACTGTTCTCGTCATTGTCTGCAACCTAAAGAACAGTTTGGTAAACATTCCTAGCAGTTTCTGAGTTTGAGTGCACTGCTCAATCTGACACAGAAGTGCTGTTGTTAATCGAAATAACAAATAGAAAATAAACTAGGAGAACATGCGATCGTTGGAACAAGAAGTCTATTGACCTGACACTTCGGATCCCGGTTTAAGTCTATTATCAGAGAAGCCCGTAGAAAATCGCTAAATTTTCAATTCACAAAACGTAAAGCCTAACCGTGTATGGCGTGAGCTCGTAGCTGACTGGCACGGCGATCCCCCCCGGGACTCCAGTAGCCATCTGTAGTATTTGTGCGTCTTCCAGTGATTGGATGCATGAAGTTTGCGTACTAACCGGGGTGCATGGAAGGTGAACTAGGCCAAGGCGGAGGGTGGATCAGTGCATGACAGGCTGTAGTGACTAGCCTAAATGGAGTGCACTTGTGAACGCCTGTCGTGACTAGCTAAAGTCGAAGAACATCTTCGAAAGGCTCGCTGTTTCCAGTCTCGCCTGCGCCCACATCGCGGCCTAATCTTGCGCGGTCCAACCAATAATCATCAAGGCTGTCGAGACAAAGAGATCTTACGGCGGACGCTCCCGATTACTGACGCCAGACCACACTCCGGATTCTGCCCGGAGCGGGCGGACGCGACGACGCCACGCTCTCATATGGCCCTAATGGTCGAACGCCACATCAGACCGAATCAACCCTCCTACTAACTATTCTCCAACTCTGTCTGTAAACAATATACTGTTCCTACTACTCTGGCTTTCCAAGACTTCTCTCATCTCCTAAGGAACCGGGTCCCGAAGATCAGGACCTGGCCATATTTATAAGTTAAACGCGGTTGACATCTTCACAAGAGGTGACAACCACGTAAGGCGCGAGTTGCTCGAATCATGGTTCTCAGGACCACAGTCCATCAACAAGCGCAACGATTTGTTGTTCCCATACTGCGTACTGAGACATTGCTTGAGCAAGAGAATCAATCACGTGGGAAGGGCCGGGCCCAGCAACAACTCCGACGACAGCGAGTATGATTATCGTGCAATTATCAAGCCCGAATCTGACACGGATAAAGAAATCGTGGCAGCTGATAATTATAGTACGCATGCGAATGACCGTTACGGACTATAAATGCCGTGCAATCTGTGCATGTATCACCACAATCTGCGCATGTCTCACACTATACTACGGCGATCTATGATTAAGGATTCACAACAGAATTCGAAGCGTCAGGAAGATAAAATGCTTGTTCCAGTGATCAAATCATCTTCTTCTTCTTCTTACCTGATTCCTGGAACTCGCACTACCATGATGCGGAGCGCAGGGTGGATATCGTTGGAATCGACGGTTGAATTATCGGAGCCACAACCTGTTTTTAATACTTGAATGTATTGCGCTCGTACGGAAGATTAACGTGCGACTTCCATTCGTCGGTCACATTCATGCTCTCGGCTACCATCAAAATTCTGATAACGAATCTTAAGGACATCCAACTTATCTTGTTAACTGGGGCAAAAGTAGCTTATATAGCCCCACTAATATAACCCTAGTCTCAGCATTTCGTCCTGCAAAAACGGTGGTTATAGAGTGTTGGGGGGGGGTGGGGAAATAGGATAGGCAGAGAAGGAAATATTTAGAAGTAAGTTTAAAGTGAAAAAAATTAGTCAAAAGTGCTTCCCGCGGCCGCTGGGAGCAGGTTGTTGCACATGTAAATTGAAGGTGTGCGCGGCGCTTCGCGTCGTGGACAATGCTAATCTAACTCCAGAACGGTAAGTTGGACCTCTGTTAAGTTGAAGTAGACGACCTCCTAACCACCATTTCAGTTTTTCGGGAAATTCAAGAAACCTGCAATTTGATAATCGGGTTTTTCCGCAATAATTTAAACGATAACACATATTAGGAAAATCTACAGATATCGATCAACAACACTTCTAAATATGGTAAAATAAAAATGCATTTAGCATTTCTTAAAGAATATTCCACTGCATGTCCTAACTTCCCACCAATAAAACCCTATAACCACCGTTTTCGTAGGAAAACATGCAGGTTGTAGGGACTAATGAGTGGGGCTACATAAGCTACCGTTGCCTTAATTGGCTCCCAGGAAGTCATGCTTTTTGCCATATGTCGCTTTACGTTCTATTTCCTTCTCACCATTAGGGGCTCGTGAATTTACACATCTCCGACTGTTCCACCCAATGTGTGTCTTTCACTAATCGAGGCAAATGCTCGCATCCCAGGTAGGTGCATAGATAGAGAAGGAGAAGGCTCTTCGATCAGCGGATGAGAACTCAGTTAATTGATTTATCGATCTGGCACCGACATACATCGCTCGGCGCAGGCATCTGCGGACTGACGGCATTGGCGGTTGATCAGCCCCTGTCCCCTAAAACTGTTGCTTGTTTTTCGTCGTCACTTTTATATTTGGTGCTGGTCTCCAGTACTAGCCCGAAAGCTCAGACAAATACAGCTATTATTCCGGTGACTGCAAACGCCCTTCTCTTCTCTATTGGCTTGTCTTTCCTCGGTAGAGCAGACATCGCAGTTGATGGTCTACCACTGGATGACAGAAATATGATTTCCTTTAAGAGCCGATGTACATTGCCTGACCGGCATCCCTAATGATAGTATTTAACTGGTTTAGATTAGAGAATCAGCGTTTGTTTTATTCTTTCATTTTATGCTGACTTAAAACTCCTGCGCGAGTTCAAACGCTCAAGATAATAAAAAAACGGTTCCGGAGCTCGAGCAATCTGCACTTGTACTCATCTGTGTTAGTAGGCAACATTTTCGCTTATTTAATATCAGTCTACGAAATGCAGTATTTCAGTAGTATATTCTTTTGTGTGGCACAGAGATAAGTACCTCTCCTCCACCTAAAATTTAGCATAAAGTCATCTGCCGTAGAGGAGAATCTAGTCCCATGTCCTACAGCGAAATCTGTTCTGACAAAGAAGGGAGTGGGAACATAGCGCTCCCCTTAAAGGTATTATCGCGCGAAGCTTTAAAGGGGAGAGGCTGCCTATTATGTACGCACTTGGCCTTAAGATCGACGGTGAGGGCAACATTTTATATTTTCATTGTTGTTTCTCCCCACCTTCACGTCTTATCGCTGGGAGATGGTGCAACCCATTTTCGGCTAATTTGGTGCGATTTACAACTGAACGTCCGACCGCCGTGGCTGAAGACGTCCACGCTGTGCCCCGGGGAGTGCGTGCAGTAAGGTAACTTACACAGTATCTACCACACCCTCTACTTCCTCAGCCACCTGAATCCGATGATAAGAGAATATCAGGAGGACTGGCGTCGGACAGGGGTGCAAGGACCGGAAAGGCAAAAAAGTTTTCTGCATGTCTTACCCAGGCCCTGATCCTCACTACATGTTCCAAGCTGCAAAAAGGACGAATCACCATGAGGGTGTAGAGGCCCTGTAGCGTCACTGGCTCCTCTCACGTTACGCCACACATGATGTCATGTGATAGCAGTCTCGTTCGCCCGTGGGACAGCCAATCATAGGTGCCATAAGCCGTACCAACGCTTAGCCCCTTGCGGATACCAGGAAGTGCGCATGCCCCAGCCTGGCCAATCATCTCCCTGTGGCTGACTCACACAGGACTCATGTTAGGGCTGCCGCACTCACATGCTTCGTCAACGTTCTCCTACCCATTCTCCATTCCTTCTGTACAGAATAAACCATTCCTTCCACTCTGGCCTCTCACCTCTTCTCCTTCCAACAAGGAACCGGGCCTGAAGATTGAAGTGGCTAGGGTTTTACCTTTTAACTTTACTCTCTGCGATAAAGGTCACAACCATCGTAGCCCAGCCAAAAGACCTTAAAGAATCAAACTATCCTACACCAAACCGTGACTGTTGCCTTGGATTCTATCGCATTTGTCACCTACCAGCGTCTTACGCTTTGTGTACTCCAGGGCCGTGTGATGAGGTATACATCTGCAATCCCAAAAAGTAGACAAATACAACCTTAGACGTCATATGCGACTG